>JAPWTK010000046.1:0-600000 GCA_029963805.1 Aromia moschata
TGAACGGGGTTGTCGAATTTCGCAAAAAAAATTATTAGGCAAATTTTCGATCAAACGCGACCGTTTTACTGAAAACTATGAACGCCCCCGCATTGATACCGTGCAGGCAAGTGAATTAGGTCCGAATGAGGTGATCTACAGCCATAAGTTCGTTAAAGAAACGATAGGACGAACGGGGTAGTCGACTTTCGCTAAAAATTTTATTAGACAAAGGGTCTAGCAGGATAAGATAGGGTCAGCGGCCCCAGAAAGATATTTTGAAAATAACTTGTGTGGTAACATTGGCGAGATACAAAGTTACCATTTACACAAATTCAGCCTCTCATCTTGCTGTGTTCTGGAGATAAAAAAATTCGAAAACTATTGCAGCTGCTCTAATAAAACAAAAACTATTCATTAGACAAAATATTAGTCTGCCTTATGTATTTTTTATAGAATTTCTCTATTGTATTTACTATTAAAAAAAAATAAGTATTTTTTTTTCAAGATTTTATTTATAGTTCACGCCGAGGTACAATCACAGAAAAAATATATAATGTAGCTTACTATGTCTTGTTTTACTACCAAAAAAAGTGCATAAATATAAAATGGGTGCAACACTTCCAAAAAAAATTAAAACTTTTTATGACCGTCCTGGGTACTAATGACTTTACATTTTGTCTTTTGATTAAACTTTACATACTGTATTAAATAGTGGTAGCATTTTTATTATTTACGTACAAGTTTATAAACGGTCTAAATTACAGTTATTATTCAAAAAAATAAAGATGCTGAATATTTAGAAATCAATAAAAAAAATATTTATTTTAATACAAATTATAATACTAAAGTATGATTAATCTTCATCGCTGTCCTCATTAATAACTACGTGAATCTCTTCTGATGTAAATATATCAGATAAAGCTTGTGCTGGACGTAAGACACGAGTAAGATATCGGGCATACGACAAGTAATAAACAAATGCGGCTATGTGAGAACAACATCCTACTGTTCTTAGACCATTAGGGCAGTTGCAGCAATATCGGTGTATGCTTTCAATTGTCGTTCCATTTGGTACGTGAAACTGTACTGTGAGATTGCATTCTTCGTCCATTATCTCCGCTAAATAAGACACAGCCTGTGAGAGTTGATAGGAGCTAGTGAAAAACATAGCGAGTTGTTCTTTGTTTAACTGAGGAAAATCTAGAATTTCAGACGATTTAAGTTGCTGGAAAGCCGACTTTCGACGACTCCATTATTTTTCAGTGACTTCTTCACTAAGAGTATTTACAATGCTCATTCTGCTCTCCATGTACTCAAGCACCTCATCATTTTTATCGCCATCAGACATTTACATTTACCAGACATATTTCGTGTACAACTACTCACTAAAACACAATAAGAATGCTAGGTAAACAAAACACTACACACAGTGCACACACCAGCGACTAGCTGGAAAGCGATCGGTTTCATCTTGTTCTCTAAAATCGTTGCAGTTCCACAAACAATTTTCATCTCTTCATGTCAAAAATCAACGTCATACTTACTTTTTTCACTACTACCTAGTGTATTTTCGAATAATAAACATATTATAAAGGTGTATAGATTAATAAAAAAAGTTTAATCAAAAGACAAATGTAGTCATTATAGTACCCAGGACAGTCATAAGAAGTTTTTTTTTTTTGGAAGTGTTGCACCCATTTTATATTTATGCAATTTTTGGTAGTAATACAAGACATAGTAAGCTACATTATATATTTTTTCTGCGATTGTACCTCGGCGTGAACTATAAATAAAATCTTGAAAAAAAAATACCTATTTTTTTTTAATAGTAAATACAATAGAGAAATTCTATAAAAAATACATAAAGTAGACTAATATTTTGTCTAATGAATAGTATTTGTTTTATTAGTGCAGCTGCAATAGTTTTAGAAAAAAAAAATGAAAAATACCCGCTCTAGCGTCTATTTGATCATTTATCTCCAGAACGCAGCGAGATGAGAGGCTGAATTTGTGTCAATGGTAACTTTATATCTCGCCAATGTTACCCAACAAGTTATTTTCAAAATATCTTTCTGAGGCCGCTGACCCTATCTTATCCTGCTAGACACTTTTCTGATCTAATTCGAGCGTTTTCCTGAAAACTATTAATGCCCCCGCATTGATACCGTGCAGGCAAGTGAATTAGGTCCGAATGAGGTGATCTACAGCCATAAGTTCGTTAAAGAAACGATTGGACGGACGGGGTAGTCGACTTTCGCTAAAAAATTTAATCAACAAATTTTCGATCAAAAGCGAGCGTTTTACTGAAAACTATGAATGCCCCCGCATTGACACCGTGCAGGCAAGTGAACTAGGTCCGAATGAGGTGATCTATAGCCATAAGGTCGGTAAAAAAACGATAGAACGAACGGGGTAGTCGACTTTCGCTAAAAAAATTTAATAGACAAATTATCGATCAAACGCGAGCGTTTTACTGAAAACTAAGAATGCCCCCGCATTGATACCGTGCAGGCAAGTGAATTAGGTCCGAATGAGGTGATCCATAGACATAGGTTCGTTAAAGAAACGATAGCACGAATGGGGTAGTCGACTTTCACTAAAACATTTTAATAGACAAATATTCGATCTAATGCGAGCGTTCTACTGAAAACTATGAATGCCCTCGCATTGATACCGTGCAGGCAAGTGAATTAGGTCCGAATGAGGTGATCTATGGCCATAAGTTCGTTGAAAGAAACGATAACACGAACGGGGTGGTCGACTTTCGCTAAAAAAATTTAATAGACAAATTTTCAATCAAACGCGAGCGTTTTACTGAGAACTATGAATACCTCCGCATTGATACCGTGCAGGCAAGTGAATTGGGTCCGACTGAGGTGATCTATAGCCATAAGTTCGTTAAAGAAACGAAAGCACGAACGGGGTGGTCGACTTTCGCTAAAAATTTAATTAGACAAATTTTCGATCAAAGGCGAGCGTTTTACTGAAAACTATTAATGCCCCCGCATTGATACCGTGCAGGCAAGTGAATTAGGTCCAAATGAGGTGATCTACAGCCATAAGTTCGTTAAAGAAACGATAGGATGAACGGGGTAGTCGACTTTCGCTAAAAAATTTAATGGACAAATTTTCGATCAAACGCGAACGTTTTCCTGAAAACTATGAATGCCCCCGCATTGATACCGTGCAGGCAAGTGAATTAGGTCCGAATGAGGTGATCTACAGCCATTAGTTCGTTAAAGAAACGATAGGACGAACGGGATAGTCGACTTTCCCTAAAAATTTAATTAGACAAATTTTCGACCTAATGCGAGCGTTTTCCTGAAAACTATGAATGCCCCCGCATTGATGCCGTGCAGGCAAGTGGATTGGGTCCGAATGAGGTGATCTACAGCCATAAGTTCGTTAAAGAAACGATAGGAAGAACGGGGTAGTCGACTTTCGCTAAAAAATTTAATGGACAAATTTTCGATCAAACGCGAACGTTTTCCTGAAAACAATGAATGCCCCCGCATTGATACCGTGCAGGCAAGTGAATTAGGTCCGAATGAGGTGATCTATAGCCATAAGTTCGTTAAAGAAACTATAGGACGAACGGGGTTGTCGACTTTCGCAAAAAAATTTATTAGGCAAATTTTCGATCAAACGAGACGGTTTTACTGAAAACTATGAACGCCCCCGCATTGATACCGTGCAGGCAAGTGAATTAGGTGCGAATGAGGTGATCTACAGCCACAAGTTCGTTAAAGAAACGATAGGACGAACGGGGTAGTCGACTTTCGCTAAAAATTTAGTTAGACAAATTTTCGATCAAATGCGAGCGTTTTACTGAAAACTATGAATTCCTTCGCATTGATACCGTGCAGGCAAGTGAACTAGGTCCGAATGAGGTGATCTATAGCCATAAGTTCGTTAAAGAAACGATAGCACGAACGGGGTAGTTGACTTTCGCTAAAAAAATTAATTGACAAATTTTCGATCAAACGCGAGCGTTTTACTGAAAACTATAAATGCCCCCGCATTGATATCGTGAAGGCAAGTGAATTAGGTTCGAATGAGGTGATCTATAGCCATAAGTTCGTTAAAGAAACGATAGCACGAACGGGGTAGTCGACTTTCGGTCAAAAATTTAATTAACAAATTTTCGATCAAACGCGAGGGTTTAACTGAAAACTATGAATGCCCCCGCATTGATACCGTGCAGGCAAGTGAATTAGGTTCGAATGAGGTGATTTATTGCCATAAGTTCGTTAAAGAAACGATAGCACGAACGGGGTAGTCGACTTTCGCTAAAAAATGTAATTAACAAATTTTCGATGAAACGCGAGCGTTTACCTGAAAACTATTAATGCCCCCGCATTGATACCGTGCAGGCAAGTTAATTAGGTCCGAATGAGGTGATCTACAGCCATAAGTTCCTTAAGGAAGCAATAGGACGAACGGGGTAGTCGACTTTTGTTAAAAAATTTTGTTACACAAATTTTCGATTTAATGCTTGCGTTTAACTGAAATGCCCCCGCTTTGATACCGCGCAGGCAAGTCAAATCGGTCGGAATGAGGTGATCTACAGCCATAAGTTCGTTAAGGAAACGATAGGTCGAACGGGGTAGTTGACTTTCGTTAAAAATTATTGTTAGACAAATTTTCGATCTCTACGGGCGTTTTACTCAAAACTATGGATGCCCCCGCATTGATACCGTGCAGGCAAGTTCGTTCGGTCCGAATGAGGTGATCCACACCCATAAATTCGTTAATTAAACGATAGGATGAACGGGATAGTCGACTTTCGTTAAAAATTATTGTTAGACAAATTTTCGATCAAATGCGGGCGTTTTACTGAAAACGATGGATGCCCCGCATGGATACCGTGCAGGCAAGTCCATTCAGTGTGAATGAGTTGATCTACAGCCATAAGTTCGGTAAGGAAACGATAGGACCAACGGTGTAGTCGACTCTCGTTAAAAAATTTTTAGACAAATTTTCGATATGATGCGAACGTTTTCCTGAAAACTATGAGTGCGTCCGTATTGATACCGTGCAGGCAAGTCCATTCGGTCCGAATGAGGTGATCCACAACCGTAAATTCGTTAAAGAAACTTTAGGTCGAAGGGTGGACGACTTGCGTTAAAAAAATTTTTAGACAAAATTTCGATGGAAGACGAACTTTTTACCCCCACAACGATATTGTGCAGTCAAGTCCGTTCGGTCCGAATTAGATAATCTACGACCCTAAATTCATTAAAGAAACTGTCGGTCGAACGCGGTGGTCGACTTGCGTTAAAAATTGTTATTAGACGAAATTTCGATGGAAGGCGATTTTTTGTCTGAAAACTAACAAACGCCCCCGCAACGATGCTGTATAGACAAGTTCGTTGCGGTCCGAATGAAATAATGTACAGCCGCCATAAATTCGTTAAAAGAAACGATAGGTCGAACAGGTGGTCGACTTGCGTTAGGAATTGTTATTAGACAATTTTTTCAATAAAGGCGAGGTTTTTGCAAAACATTTTTTTTAACGCAAGTCGATCAGACCGTTCGTCCTATCGTTTCCTGATTTTATAGTTGTGGATCATATGATGCCTGCACAGCATCGCTGCGGGGGCATTGTTAGTTTTCAGTAAAAACCTCGCCTTAGATCGAACATTTTTCTAATAAAAATTTGTAACGCAAGTCGTCCACCCTGTTTATCCTATCGTTTCTTTAACGAATTTATGGCTGTAGATTATCTCACTCGGACCGAATGAACTTTCCTGCACAGTATCGTTGCAGGTTTGTTGGTTTTCGGTAAAATTTCGCACTAAATCCAGAATTTGTCTAATAAATATTCTTAATGCAAGTCGATCACCCCGTTTGTCCTATCGTGTCCTTAATTTATTTATGGCTGTGGATCATCTCAGTCGGGCCGAATGAGGTGGTTTCTATTGTATCGCTGTGGGGGCAGTGTTAGTTTTCAAGTAAATGCTCGTATTAAGTTGAAAATGTGTCTATTACAATTTTAACGGGTTTTAATCACCGCGATCTTCCGATAGTTCCGCTAACGAATATATATATGTAGATGATCTCATTCTAATCGAATGGACTAGTTTCTACCGAATCGTTGTGGGGGCATTGTTAGTTTTGGAGAAGAATCTCGCATTAAGTTGAAATTTTGTGTCTATTAAAGTGTTTGAAGGAGTTTCGATCACCGTGGTCTTCAGAGTGTTCCGTTAACGACTATATGGGTGTATATCATCTCATGCGGTCTGGTTTCAACCATCTCGTTGCGGAAGCATCGTTAGTTTTCAATAAAAAGCTTGTATTAAGTGTAAGTATTAAGAAAATTTCTGTATTAATGTGTTTAAACTTTTTTGTATGAGTATTACGGAAATAAATGATATAACGAGTTTCTATCACCACGCTCTTCCTATCGTTCCGTTAACGAATATATAGCTGTAGATCGTCTAATTCAACCCGAATGGATTAGCTCGAAAAAGAGTAGGAATTTTTTAGAGGTTTGTTAATTCATTACTTACTAAAATGTATATTAAAATTTTTTATTTTGCCTATTTTAAATACTTACCCGCTTGAACCCCCTCAACGCCCCATTAAGCTAAATCTTTGAATTTGTAGACTCTGTTATATTGTACATGTATCTCAAATTTGACGTACATATCTTGCTTCGTTTGAGAATTACTAAGAATCAAAGAAAAAATGTATTGCCCTCCATTTAACCCTTAACTCCTCAACCGATTAAGCTCAAAATATAATCAAATCGAGACTTCATGGTACACACGTGTTCCAAATTTAAAGTTGATATCATAACGCGTTCTCGAGTTATTGTGTACACAAGAAGGATTAACGGACATACATACAGAACTGATAGACAGAATTTATTTTCGCTCAAACTTAAAATCTCGACATTTCAGAATATTTCAAACCCATCTAGCCAATAGAAATGTTCTATTTTTTTTCATAAATACTTCCACTCCACTACGCGGATATGAAAGTAAAAATTAAAAAAAAAGGCATCATTTAATAACGATAAATCTAGTTTAAAATACATATATAAAAAATTGTCCCACCTTTGTAATTTTACGATTTGGATTTGTAATTTAACAATTCGTATTTTGCAGGCGAAAGTGACGTCAGTAATTTTTGGTATACTCGTATTATATGAGATATTATTTTATTATTTAAGAAAAGAGTATTGTTTTTTGTAGACAGTTAAAAGTTGCAAAAATTACAAGAAGTTTTATGTAAATGTGCTTGTAATAAACAATAAAAAAACAATTCACGTTCAATGTTGTTTATCTTATAAAAAGCTACGTATTGGTATCACCAATAATTCATACTGTTATTGATCATATTATTGTTAGTTTGTCAATAGCTCTTGTTGTCAGTGAGTAGTGATTACCCCAGAAATGAACATCTTGTGATATACATAACTGTATTATTTGTATTTTTGTGAAACGGTGAGGCTGTAATTATTCAGAGTGTATTACTCTACTATTATAAGATAAGTAAGTATGGCAATATTAAAAAAGAAATTTTTACGGCGCATAAAAATACTTTTATAATTTTCACCTGATATGCAGGTACATAGGTTGCCACTTTAATTAACTTTAACTAATTCAATATTATGAACTATGGTACTATTATAGGGAAAAATTTTGTTTGAAGCAATAGTAATTCAGTCATCAAACATCAAAATTATCAAAACAATTGATTTATGCTTCGAGAGATTTGAAAAAAAGCCCATTAGTATTTTTTAAAAACAATTTACACTATTCTGTAAGGTTTTTAATGTTAATAAAATATGACTTTAACATTTTGTGTTAAATAACTCTTGTTATTAACCCATTAACGCCCAAACGGATATATTTTTTCGTCCTTTGTGGAGCGTCATTCTCGAAGGGAAATTATGAAATAATGAATTCACTTAATAAAAAACACTTATCCTAATGTATTCGGATGTGATCTTTCGATTTCCGGGGTCAGAATTGTGATTAAATGCTCTAGAAAAAAAAATATGGCTGACTTTATGGAGCAAAGTACTGGAAATTTGGGGATTGTTTTTTATATTTTTTTAGTCCAAAAAGTACTAACCTACTCCGGATTGTGGAAGGAGATGGAGGCAATAGTTGGAGTTGATGATAGCAGATAATCTTTTCAAAATGGCGGACATTGCATAAAATCTCATGAAATATGAATTTTTCTCTAGTATTAACGAAAAAATAATGTTATTGTGAGTTTTTCTTGATCCACAGTCATTTTCGTCAATCAAAACAATACTACAGAATATATTTGACTAAATTTTCAATTTTCAATGATGGCGGATTCAAAATGGCCGGATTTCTGAAGAAATGGCGCGTTTTTCATTATAAAAAGTAAATAGGAGTTTGTAATTATACTTTTCCTTTGTCGTGTCATGTTTTAGTAACATTTTTATTTATTCCTGGTGAAAAAAGTCTGAAATCCAAGATGGCTGACATCATTCTTGAAAATTCAAAATTTGACAACGGAAAAATTAGTCATATTTTACGTAGAATTCTGATGGAAAATGTCCTCTCAATCGTTTTCATAAAAATTCGTTCTATCTGAGTAAAAAAATTATTTGTCATTCTAACCTCAAAATGAGGTTTTTTTTCCGGTGTTGAGGTTCTCATGATGAAATCATGAGAATTATATATTATGCACTTAGGGATGCTCGGGCGCAAACTACTCGCCGGAAGTACACAGCCTACTTGTTTCTCGTGGTGCATATACGATTTTTTCTCACACCCACCAGAAAGTCCGTACTATTCTTTGAATAAATATGCGAGGAAGTTCCAGAAAACAAATTCGTCAATGCGCCCGAATTCAAAATATATGTTTTCTATTCATATGCAGAGAAGTTCCGAAAAAAAATTATTCAATGAGCCTACATATAATTCTGTGCATATAATTCTTCAAGTGCATATAATCCTCATGATTTCATCATGAGAACCTCAACACCGGAAATCGAAAGATCACATCCGAAAACATTAGGATAAATGGTTTTTATTGAGTGAATTCATTAATTTCCCTTCGAGATTGACGCTCCAAAAAGGACGAAAAATTGTGTCCGTCTGGGCGTTAATGGGTTAAGGATCATCCCTCGCGTCAAAGATGATAGAAATTAATAATGTGGTTTTTAGGTATCTACTGAAATCTCGCTTAGGTACTGAAATATTTCGCTTATTTTACAGTAAAACTTATCATATTGTGTAGTAGAAAAAAGTTATAGATGATCATTCTATGCTTCTTCCTCTTGAACCTGGGATAATACTAAACCAATTGCATGTTGGAAGGCATCGTAATCCAAAATAAACATTCCATTTTTTATGGTATGTCAAAATAGGTGCTGTAGTTAGACTCTTCTTCAGTTCTATGAAAGCTTGCTGGCAGTCTTGGAGTCCGGTCGGAAGTAACATTATATTCTGTGAACTGATGTACCTAGTGGTTTAGCAGAGTTTCCGAAATGTTTTACAAATTTTCTGTAGTATGTACACAGTCCAAGAAAACTTCTTACTTGTTGTTTATCCTTTGGTCGGAGTCACTATTTTATTAAATAAATTTTCCAGGGGTCGGTTTGAATTTTTTCGGCGGATACTATATATGTATGTTCTAGAAATTCTACTTGTTTTTGAAATAGGGAACATTTCTTTGGATTCAACTGTAGGTTGGCATTTCTGAATATATTAAAGATATCTCCAAAATGTTAAGATGTTCTTCAAATAACTTCCCCATTACTATGACGTCATGAAGGTATATCAAGCATGTTTTCCTTTTGTATATCAACCGTCAATCCTTTGAGTACTCTCTCCATCATTATCTCGAAAGTAGCTGGTGCAAATACCAAATGACATAACTTTAAATTGATAAAGGCCGGTAAAAGCAGAGAATGCAGTTTTCTCTTTATCATCAGAATGAAGTTCGAATTGCCACTAGCCACGCTTCAAATCCAATGTTGAAAACCATTTCGACTCTGAAAGAGTATTCAGGGTATCGTTGATACGTGGCAGAGTATAATTATCTTTCCTAGTAACATAATTCAGCTTCTTGCTACCAATAAGCCATATATCTGCGCATTAGTCTCGACTATCCCAAACCTTTAATCTTTCAATCCAATTTTACCATGACGATGTTTTCTGATCCTTGGAGAATTTTTATGTCTTCTTCAACATTGATACTTGTCCTAACTACTAGTCCTAATTTGCAGTTAAAACTCGGTGATACATGATTTTCGAACTCAGTTGACGTATTTTTTACGGTTTTTTCAGCATAACAGTTCCATTTATTAACATAACAATTCCAAATAACAGTTCTTGTGGCATCAGTATCAATGATTAAAGAGCACCATTTATCATACAAGTACCCATGGACTATCAGGCTTCGTTCGTCGCTACTTATTTTTGAGATACAAATCTTAGAGCTTTGAGTACTAATTAGTAGTTGCGCCACTTAGCATCGACTAATAGTCGTTTTCCGAATCTCTTGTTGGCAATCTGGAACGAGATGTGGGATAAAAGAGCGGCTATTCCTTCGATGTGTCCTATATGTATCGAGTCTACGGTTTCCTATTTTGTTCTCTCCAGTTTCTTTCATTTAGGCTCCTATATCTTGATCTCTGTTCCGGTTGTCGGTCTGGTGAGATAGATCTTGACTGCGATCTTGACGTGGCTCTGAAAAAACGTTATAGGTGTCCAATTCTCCCACAGTTGTCAAAGCTTCTTCTCTCATTTTCTGACGATTTTGATTGTCTCATTTCATTTAATGTCTCCCGCATTATTTTCTCTATGGTTTCTTTAAGGGATTGAGACTCATTAAATGTATGTAACTTGCCTTTCTTTAGGTATGTAATTCCTCGAGGCTATTTTAGCAGCTTTTCCAAGATTAAAAAACGAAGACGTCGTATTTTGTAGATTATTCACGGGTATTCACCATATACAATTTTTCCTCTTCAAATTCTTCGATTATCCCACCGCTGTCACCAAAGTGTTATGTGTTTCGCCTTAAATAACTCGCTTCTCGACTTCAAACACTTTTATTAACACTTTACAATTCCTCGATTTCAACTTTAACATTTCAATTACAACTAACTTTAACTTATTGTTAGGAACAGCACGGTTATTTTTAGTTTTTATATGCTCTAGGTTACGTTTTCTCTCTAAACTACATTTTAAACCAAAAAAAAAAAAAATGTCGAGATGTTTTTCTGTTAAGGACTAAAGATTCAAAAAACTATATTAAAAAGGCGGATGGACAATGGCGTCCATATTTTTTTCATAAAAAAATTTACAGTGACCACCCACATGCACGTTCCTCTTAGTGCTGAAAAAACAAATTAACAGCCAAAAAATGACTTTTGTCACAGTGTGTAAGTGACAAAAATGCATAAAAAAGATAATATTGGTCCACTCCTGAGATTTTCGAAAAAAACACCAGAAAAATAAAACTTGATACGACTTTTTCTTCATGAAATCACTTGAGGAAGTATCTGCTTCAGTTTTTCAGATTACTTAGGAAACACCCTTTATGTAATGGTCGTTATATTAGGTACTTCCATTATAAAAAAAATTAAAGAGGGTACATTCTTTTATATACAAATTATGATATGAGAATTATGTGACTGACAGATAAACACACTATGCTTTAGTTTCAGGTGATCGACAATGAACACTGCTTATCTAATATTGGCTAGTATAATTTTGTTTGTGATATACATAAAAAATTATATCAGATTGGTATACTTGGCATTTACTTTAAAGGGACCGGCAGCTTTGCCACTTTTAGGAAACGTTTTATTGATACAGAATGATAAAAGTAAGTATCATACATAAGTAAGTACATATTATTGTGTAAAATAGTTGATGATTTTCTAAGTAACGAGTTACACAGGTAACTAATTGTAAGTAACAACATAAAGCGAGTAGCAGCACCATCTTTTTTAAGCACTGACGCGATTTAAGTTTTTTAACTAATCTGAAAATTGAATTCATTAAATTGATTTTTTTTAGAAGCAGATTTCACTTTTGAGACTTTGGCTTTATTTCAATTAGAATTCAATTCGATATTTTTTTAATTTTGCAATTATTTTGCTAAATGGCTAAAAATGAATGTAGAGAAGATGAAATGTAACAATCTATTGTTGCTCTGCATCCTGTAGAATATGTGCAGTGTCTCACAGTCAAAGTCGGAGATCAGCACGACATACGCGTTAACTCACAATAAATAGAAAAAAATATATTGCTTCATGAATCGCAGGATTGACTACCCACATCCAATTTTTTCACATTTAAGTAGAGTAACTCAACTAAACTACAACTTTTAACTAAAGCACAAAACAGGTATTATGGGAACGTATATTTGGAACGGGTATACCCTTAAAACAAGACATAGTAAATTATCGTAAAATTCTATCCCGAATTTTATAGTAACAGGTATTGATTTTATGATAACAGGTGTTCATATTCCAAGGATATACCAGCTCCAAATACCTGTTTGGCAGGTATAAGAATTTGGTAAGCAAGACTCAAATATTTCGTCGATTTAAAGGTAAAATGCATTAAGTAATACCAAATCTATAAGAAGGAAACTGCAATTGTCTAACAAGAGAAGAAGAAAGTTGCAATTATATGGGTCATTCTGCTAGAGTAAGATTACTTTTTGTATTAAAAAAGTAATATTTTTTTATCTTTAGATCTTCACGAAATAACTTGTTTGTCTCTTATTTTTAGAAAATCGTATGTTTTTAAAAAACGTACATGATGTTAGTTACTAAGTTCTACCTTTAATTGTATGTCGACGATTTACCAAGTAATGAGTTTATCTTACGTAGTAGCGAACCCATATTTGCTTATGTATAACTATAAACATTACCAGAATACCAGCTAATTTTTCTAGCATACTACTAGCACAGACTTGTGATCTATGGCAACAATACGGATATTGTATGGTCCAGATTTATAACAGGTAATTAAAAATCTATTTAAGTCATTGTAATTTTATAACTTGTTATTCAAGATTTTATGGATGCTTACAAATTCTTTTCAATGTCATTTGGTTAGCTTAGTAACATCCGGATAGTTGTTTGCGGAGGATATACTGGCGTATGTATTTTAGTTTACATATATATGTAAAAAACATTGACAAATTATACTATTTACTGGAACTGTATCTTTTCTATAGGATATAGATGAAACGCAGCCATGTTTTTCGAAATTTTTAACAATTCAATTAATCGTTGAAGGCCTATTGGGAAATTATTCGTTAAAAATGGCTTTAAAAATCCCTTTTATAGACCGACCACCAAAATACCATTTAATTAGGTATTTGAATTTTTCGGCAATCTGATAAAAATCCATTTTTATTTTTAAGAATATATGTAGTGCTTATACAATACCCTCGTAATCACGCACTTTTCTAATCTGTAACTAGACCAGAATATTTGAGTTCCCACCTCATGTTGTGGGGTCTATTCAAGTAGAAGCTAACTTATCAATTCCCCCTTCATTCTGCAATTAGAGTGATTCGTACTTTATATGAATTATATTCATTTAGCTATCAGTTTACGAAAGAAACAGTTATAGCACTAAATAATGAATCGACCATAACTTTTTAAATATTCAATATACAAAAAAAATGGGAATCATAGATAATAGACATAATAATAGAAAAATAAATCATAATTTAATATATCTTTATAATGGTAATGAAAAAGGCATGTTGCTGAAAACATTTTTCTTGAGGCGTCGCGACGCTTAGCGTCGTTAAGACATAAAGACAGTAAAAGTGATTTACCTTTCACAAAAATTAATTTTTCTCAGCCGTTTCTGAGAAAAACTCATTTCCTATGATAAATCGATCAATAGACAAAATAGAAAATTGTGCTAATTTATTTTGTAGTTGCAGACGTGAACGGTGAGAGAAGTACAGTTTATTATTGGTTTGTGTGTATCTCTTATCTTTCTGGGGTACATAATTATGATCGTACTATGTTTCAGTACCTTTGCTATGCGCAATTCACGGGCAAATATATTATGCGTGTACTGTAACTTGGCCATCGTTATAACTGTCATTGGTAACTTGGTCATTTCAAAACCAAAATATAATTAATATTCTGTATCTTGGTAACTATTGAAATAAATTTTGTGTTTTATTTTGTACTATTGGGTCACAACAAATAAATGTGCCATTTAAATTGAGATTTGATCTCGAAACCTGTGTTTTTTTAAACAAAATGTTTCGAATAAAAGTTATTGGAATGTATATGAAACCACTTGGATATATTTGCAGCGCTTACATATTTTTTGATAAAATTGGGTATCCGTATATAGAAGAATCCAAGTATTCGAGACATCATTACAGTTTTACTGCTTCACTTCCGGTTTTGAAACTGTCATGCAACTTTTTTTTTAATAGAACGTCATGTATATTTTTACATATTTGAATTAATTATATATTCTGGATACAATGTACCCTCATACAGATATCTTCATAAAAAGTTAACGTGCTATAAATCAATTTTCATGAATCTTTGGGATAAAAATTAAACTCAACACTAACAATTCTATTAAACTCAGCATTAAACAGATAATAGAAAAACTACAAATCAAATGCTCAAAATGTTTTCCTTGTACTAACTGGCAGTATCCTAAACGGTATTCGAATTCTTGCAAGGAATGGCCATTCAATTGCATCCCCTCTTCCGATCCAACGTCCAGAAAAAACTTCATTCAAATACTCTCTTGCATTTCTCAAATAGTGTAGAGATTTACTTGAATATGTTTTGATTCACTCAGAAACAGCATAATAAAAATAAGACAATAATTCTAAATATACAACAATATAAAATTAGACAACGAAATAATACTTTTACTAGCAAAATTATAGCACACAATATAGGTGTCAAAAAAGTTGGAATAGGCAGTAATTTTTTTGACATCTAATTTGATTTTAATGTTTAACAATTTATTCATTTCTTACCTAGAATGAATGAAAATTGATTTATAACACGGCAACTTTATACGAAGTTATCAGTATGAAGATTTATTAAATACGGAATTTTACAGGAAATTCAAAAAATGAAAAAATATACTGGGTGTTCTATTAAAAACAAGTTGCATTTCTAGTTGAATAGGAAGTAAAGTAGTAAAACTAATGATTTCTGGAATCCTTGGATTTTTTTACATATGGATGCCCAATTTTATCCAAAAATAATAAACCACTGCAAAAATACCCAGGTGATTCTATACTCTCTACTACTAATTGCATTTTTACAGAGTTTAAACGCAGTGTTACAGAGATCGAAACATTTGAAATTAACAACAATGACGTGTTTTTATTTTAATATAATTATTTATTCAGGGATATGTACACCTTTATCTGGTTGTGAATTATACGAATGTAAAAGAACCAAGGCAACGTAAGGTCATCATTGAAATGGAATATTATTAGCATTAGCAAAAGGTAAGTGGATAGTTCGTGAGTGTCACGCCTGGGATTCTCAATCCATAATTACCTTTTGTTTCAACTGTTGTACATAATTGTTCGCTGGAACGATGTTTCAAATATTTGACGTTTGATATTCACGCACCTCCCTGCTTCATGCTTGACCTTACGTGACAAGATTATGTTTATCTAATTTGGGTAATTTAATTAACGATCATGTTTTAATAATATTGAACTTGTTACTAGTTTTCCGCGGAAAACAACTATTGGAACACATTTAAAGCCGCCACGAATCACTAATACATAAAATGGTTCACATTCCTACAAGTTAATCATTAAAAAATCATTGACAGAGACATCATCAGCACAACCTACAAGAGTACAGCCTGGCTTCATACTCCATACAATGGCCTCATACTCCATAGACGTCGCTGAAAATTTACTTTAAAATGTATATAAAAATCACAGTATGTCTTAGTTTTCGTAAGTAAAACATCTCACTCTGTCCTGTGAGACAGTTTTTGATAACCTATATTAAAAAAATGTGATGAACATTGGGCAGGCCCTTTTAAAAAAAAAAAAAAAAACACATATTTTTTAATTAATAAGTGCCATAAAAAAACAAATATCATAGTTTTTATTAATATTAAATGATTTTTAAATAAATCTACTACAGCCAATATTACTTGGATGTAAACTTGGGTAAACATTTGACTTTATTTTATATAAATTTGCTATTCGACTGGGTAAATTAACGTTTAAGTATCAGGAAATCTAACCGAAAAAGTGATTGTTAGTGAGTCATTGAGATTAACTCTTAGAGATGTAGAAATGACTCTGTAGGATATTTTTTAGTTAGTCCCTCATTAATAGCAACTTGGTACGGGTATTTGTTTAAGGCAATGACGTAGCTAAAATGTATAGGGTTAGTTTCCATAATCTGAATCACCCTGTACATTTTATCACATTTTCTAATTCCTCAAAGCTTTCTATTTTCAAAAATATATATGTCTATGTTTGCATGAGAAAGTCGCGACATGTATTATTTAAAAGTATTATTGAAGCAGTAGTTAGCGACAACGAATAACAATTGCCATTGACCACTGGACGCGGAAAAACAAGAACGTTAGCAGAAATGGCATTCAGAAAATATTGAGCATTGCAGCAGTAAGAAATTATTTGAACAAGTTTGATGTTTGGGTGCAGGCAGAAGTGTCCTGTGGCCTCCAAACAGCCCAGACCTTAGCCCTTTGGACATACTTTTCTATTAGACTATAAATATACTAATGCAAATTTAAATGACCTTAATCATAATGTTATAGTAAATTAAATTTCGGTAGTGTAGGTACCTATGTCGGAAATACAGCATTTGTGATTAATTTAATATACGATCTTTGAAAAATTGGATTTAGGAATGTATTTAAAATTCTGTTTAAAAATGTCTTGAAATTTGTTTTACAACTTCACATGATTGTGCCGTTGTTGTTACATTTTTATTAACATAATACTATCAAATGAAAGATGTCGCGACTAGCTAACGCAAACATACACGTATTATATATTTTTGAAAAGGGAAAAATTCGAGGAATATGATAAATATTAAAATTATATAACTATAATGATTATGTATAATTATAAAACTATAAAACTCTATGATAATGTAAGTATAAAAACCGTATTTTTTTAAGCGAGTTGTACATTATATACCTGTATATTTCTTTCCTGTGCTATATACAGCATTGATCCCTTCCCTAAAAGTCTCCAGAGCACGAGTATGCGCAATAGTACGTCATCCCCATTCCTGTCGTCGTGGAAACGCGGGATACTCTTACGGAGTTTTACAAGCGGGCACGCAAACATTCGGAAGCCTAGTAATAATACATAGGGTGTTCTATTTAAAAAAAGCTTCGTTTCAGTTTCATGATTACTGATGTTCAATTGTGTTTTCTCATAGCCTGTTATAAAAATTTATTCAAAAATCTATAATTTTTGCCTGACGAAATATCAATAATAAACTCGCAATAACTTGTCAGATTATAGAAACTAATCCTGTGCAATGAGGCTCGTGTTCATTTACCTTCATGAATTGTAAATTACTAATTGTCGGCACTACAAAACAATATGTGAATTGTTTACTTATGATTAAATTATATTTATGTTAATTTCTGTCTAAATTTAATTAAAACAAATAAAATATAACTCAAAAATTGGTTTCTAAAGTTGTCAATTTGAAAACAAAAAATGTTTACCTTTTTTACGCAAAATATTTACAAAATCTTTTTTTTCTCAATTACCAGGTAAATGCAGCAATTTTATTCTTGTTACTTTTTTGAAATCTAGGGATCTGTTAAAGTTATGGGGAATTCAAAACTTCCACATCTACTTAGTGGAAGAAAAGTATTGTTACGTATGTCTCTTCAAATGATTCGCTTGTCGACTTCAAAAAACTTTTTTATTAACACTCTACAACTCGACGATCTTAACTGTGTAGCATTCAAATCATAACTAACTAACTCCTAGCAACAGCACCACTATTTTTAGTGTTTACATGTTCTAGAAAATTCACTTGACATCTAGAATATTAATATGTCATTCCATACAATTCTGTACTAACACATAGTGTATAAACTATATAGATTTAATTAATATGTATACTATAAAACTTAATAAAAGCCGGCTGTCACTAATGTCACTTTTACAAATGTCACATTGCTCCCCTCTCTAAGGTTATTCGTCCCGAATAACATTGTCTTCAGTCCTAGACGGTGGATCCTCGATGACGAACCATTTGGGTGCATCATGTCCTATGTACTTCGCGAGCCTCTCCAGTTCCCAGTTCCCAGTCCAGCTTCCGGCCATTTCGAGAAATAATCCGTTACCACCATCAAATACTTGTTGCCACGGTCGGTTACAGGTAATGGTCCAAGAATGTCCACTGCTACTCTCTCAAATGGTGCTCCAGCTAGGTACTGCACCATTTTATCACGGCTTCTTGTTTTTGGTCCCTTTTTGGCAGAGCATAGATCACATTTTTTTGTACCATTCATCTACGTATCTGCGACAGTTTACCCAATAAAATTGGTCCCTTACTCGAGCCAAAGTCCTGTTTACTCCAAACTGTCCTCCGGTTGAGTTACTGTGAAGTTCTTCTAATATTTGTTGGATTCTTGCTTTAGGCAAGACCAAATGGTAGACTGTGGATGCTTCATCGGGGCTCTCTCACTTTCGATGCCATGTAGGTCATCGCGCTCCGGCCTCGAGTTGGCCAATTTCGGGCCGGACCCCCCGGCCTGGGCCTGGATGAGAGCTATCCCTAAGACAAAGGGAACTCCGTTGAGCCCAGAATCCTTTGATAGTCGTACCATATCTGGAAACTTCCTGCTAAGTTGGTCGAAATTCATTCTTTACCCAGGTCGTTGTCTTTCTTCTGGATTTTCTTTAATCTTTTCCCTACCATCTCAACCAATTCCTCATGTTCGACTTGTACTGTTGTTGCCATTAGCAGTTGATTGCAGGTCTCATTCGAAGAATTGAGTACAGGTAGAAGGTAGAATACCTTCTTCAGCCTGTTCAGGACGTCCATGCAGATGGACCTGTTCTTGTTTCTAGATATCGCCCACTCGTTCATCATGCTGGCCATAGAGAGGTGCTAATCGAACATTTCCTGCACCTGCGTTTCCCTATTCTCCTTCCACACCACTTCTTTTATCTGAGACAGAAATATTGGGTCTTTGAGTACTAGTAGTCGACCCGCGCTCCCTAGTATCGACCAATTCTGTTTTCGGAATCTCTCGCTGGCGATCTAGAACGAGATTCTCGCTCTGGGAAACGAAAGCGACCATTCCTGTGCTGTGTACTCGTCGGTATCCGGCTTTCTTCTCTCCAGTTCCTTTCGTTTGGATTTCTGAATCTTGATCTCGAATCTGTCTGTCGATCTGGTGAGTTCGCTCTTGACTGGGACTTTGATCTGGCTCTGCAAAAACGCTGTAGGTGCCCAATTTTTCTACAGTTGTAGCAGCGACTTCTTTCCTTTTGTGGTGAGTTCGACTGTTTGATTTCATTTAACGAATGAATCTTCGTTATCATTTCGTCGAATTTAACTTGTTTTACTCTGAATTTGTAGCTCCTCGATGCTTCTTTGGCTGCTTTAAATTCCAAAGCAGCTACGAGTGCATAACTAATCGTGGTGTGTCTCCCAAGCCGCAAAGCTTGCTGCATTTCTGTATCTAGTAGTCCATCAATAAATATCTGGATGCCAATTCGTTCTATAAATTATTTTAGTGCCTGAAGATAAGCTAAATGGATGAGTCGTTCGATGTCAGTTTCGTATTCTTAAAGGGACTCTTTGCTTCTTTATTGTCTACTTTTGATTTGGGACTGGTAAACTTGGCAGAGATATTTGTGTCCATACCCTATTTCTAGGGCTCCTACAATCCTGTTATAATTGTTTTGCTGCTCTTCCGGGATGCTCTGTAAAATTTCTAAAGCCTGACCTCTGAGAGATATGTATGATAAGCGAAGTAGGCATTTCTTGTGAAATCCATCCGTTCGCCTTGCAGCAGCCTCAAGTTGTCTGCGATACATGGACCATGATGACTGTCCATCGTACATAGGTGGTTTAAGTAGTTCGAGTACTGACCTTTCAGCATATCTAAGGCTTGCGTTTTGCAGCGGGAGTATCTGGTGAGGTCGAATCATCTCCTAAATCGGCTACTGATGTACGATGTAATTGGTACTCATTAATATTTTCCAGTATTTCTTTTCTACTTGCCATATGCTGTCTTCTAATCTCCTCTTAAGTTTTCTTTCGATTTCTTCTTTAATCTCTTCAACCACCTTTTCGATTCGATTAACTTTTAGGCTAACCTGGTCAATCTGCTGTTCCACGCAATTAATTCTCCCAGAAAATTCAGTCAACCTGGTGTTTATTATTTTTTGGAACAAACCTGATATCGCCTCTCCGCTTCTTTCTCGATCCTCCTGTCATCGCTTTTCCTCTCGCTTTTCTGTCTCCTCACTGTCCTCTTATCGTCGTCGTTCGCCCTCCTGTCATCCTTGTTGCAAAAATTTTAATATTTCACTCATGTCCATGATTGTCGTTTCTTCGTCGTGTCTTGTTGAGCTCGTTTTCACCATATACAATTGTTTCTTAAAACAACTCTTAAAATTCTTCGATATCCCACCGCTGTCACCAGAATGTTCGTATTTCTCTTCAAGTGATTCGCTTTTTCGACTTCATTTATTATTTATTTTATTTTTTTTATTTATTTTTATTAACACACTACAACTCGTTGATCTTCACTGTGTAACAACTCTAGCAACAGCACCACTATTTATAGTTTTTACATGTTCTAGAAAATTCATTTGACATCTAGAATATTAATATGTCATTCCATACAATTCTTTACTAACAGGTAGTGTATAAACTAAATAGACTTAATATCACACTTCACAAATGTCACTTTCACAAATGTCACATTCATAAAAAATTATTGGCTAGATAGGCCTAAAATATTCTGAAACGTCAAGATTTTAATTTTAAGCGAACAAAAAATTTCTTGTTTCGTTTGTCTGTTAATTTTTTTTTGTACACGATAACTCGAGAACACGTTAAAATATCAACTCCCAATTTAAAAAAAATATATGTACTATGACGAAGTCTCTCTGACTAGATTTAAAACTTAATTGGTTGAGGGTTTGGGGATTAAATGAGGGTAATACACATGTTGTTTTATTATTGGTGATAAATCAACGTCCACTTCATCAATGTCCACTTCAAATTTGAGATACATGTACAACATAACAAAGTCTACAAATGTAAAAATTTCTAGCTCAATAGTGGTGGGGAGTTGAGGAAGTTACGTCGAACATTTTTTTAATATTAATTTTAGTAACCAGTAAATTGACAGAGCTCTAAAAAGTTCCTACTCTTTTTTGACGGAACCCATCCCTTCTAAGGGACATGGGGGTAACTAAAACAAAATATAAAAGAACTATTAAAAAATTGTGAAACGTACCACAATGGCCAAACAAAGGTTAAACACCACTTTTTCTTAAGTAAGTTCATTTTGCAAATGGTTTAGTTTGTACATCCACAAAATGGAGGTAACATAAACACACCTGTACATTATAAAAAATTATAAAAAATATTTCTAAAATTACGCTCTATTTCATAAAAACAATAAAATAATATTAAACTCAAAATAATGGGATTAGATATCATCCAATAGGACAATGAAGAGTAATAACCCGTAATATTTAATAAATGTTAAGTTAAAAATAACAACTGATTATGACGATAGTTCGAAACACTTGAAAATAAGGACTACATATTTATCAAAATTTATATTTCGTGAAACTAGAAAATATTCAACTTTTTTATAATTTAACTAACCTCGTATATCTTACGATTTAAAAAGTTAATCGTAATTAAACTCAAAATAATGGGATTAGATATCATCCAATAGGACAAAGAAGAGTAATAACCCGTAATATTTAATAAATGTTAAGTTAAAAATAACAACTAATTTGACGACAGTTCGAAACACTTGAAAATAAGGACTACATATTTATCACAATTTATATTTCGTGGACAATGGCATGGTGCAGAGTCGGAATATAGTGAAAAATCGTCTTGGAAAAAGAAAAATTAAAGTACTCAACTAGTAGAAAATCTGACAGGTGCGGTCTATAAACACCACGCACAGCCACCTTTGATAAATAATTCGTGACCAATACTTACATGGTCAGGAAGAACCTTTCCAGTCAATATAAAAAAAATTTAGATGTTAACTTCTAAAACTTTAGCCACTACGGTATATGTATGTCCAAGCCATAACATGTATTTGTTTTTGTTTAACTAATCGCTATCTGTTGCCCCATGGGAGGGGAGGGGCAAAGGAGGTTGTATACGGAGACGTGTCGTTTTATAGGTTTTTGAGGTAGAATAATTCAAATATCTCGTTAATAGGCCCCTAGTTACTTCCTCGTTCAGGTAGTATTGGAGGTAGGAAATCAAAGCCCATAAAAGGTCAAATATGTTGAAGATACTAAATTGGCCAGGAAAGTCAAAAAGGCAAAGTAGTTCACTCCAAGCAGATTCTACTGTTTACTTTGTACTGAGTTATTTGCAAATTTGAAAACGGTTTTCAATTTTTTTTTTAAGAACTTATGAATCTTCTGATAAATTTGGAAATCTGACCACGCCGTTTTCACAAACCAGAAAATGTTCAACTTTTTTATAATTTAACTAACCTCGTATATCTTACGATTTAAAAGTTAGCGATTCGTCGAAATAGTGGACACAGTGTAATGTGTTTATTTCAGTAAACAACCATACACTAACTCTATGCTATAGTTAGAGTCGAGAGCCTGGCAGAACCGCATTAAGTACGAATAGGTAGCAGTGACAGTTAGGGAAATTAAAAATTCTCTTATTTTCGTAAGAAAACATGTGACCTATAGAACATCCTGGAAAGCGATTATTACACCCAAATATAAGGCTATGATAGCAAAAAATAAATAAAACTTGAAATGAAAACTTGCTCACCAGAAAATCTTGATTACGATTTGTAAAATATTTGTGACTTTCCTTTTCCATAATTATCAGGTGAAGTACTCGTATAAATACTTATGACTTATGACTTAAACCTGTTCATAAAATGAAATATGAGAAAAAAAAATAATTTCTCTAGTGAGAGACTTTTTTGAAAATTTCATTTGACTTTTTTTATAGTAGCATTTTATCGAGGTTTAGTAATTCCTAAAATATAATGTGCGTCTTATATTTCCTTATGAAAATACGAGATTTTTTTAATTACACCAACCGTCTCTGCTACCTACTTAATAGTTATTTTAAGATTCGCGAATTTCTCGATTCTAGTTATAATTTGCTGTTAATTCACTATATGCCTAGATTGCCTAGATTCAACAATTTTCAAATTGACAAATTTAAATACAAATTTTTAACTATATTTCATTTGTTTGAATTGAAATTGAAGAGAAAATAACATAAATCTAATTTAGTCATAAGTATATCATTAACATTTTGCTTTGTAGTACCCACAATTTGTAATTTTCAATTTATAAAAACGAGTGATAATGAACTTCAATATACCTTTTGGCTACTTCATTGTCTTTAGTAAATACCCATATCAATTTATTATCAATGAGGATTTTTAACTAAATACATACATACACGGTGGAGACTTTAACTGGAATATATTCGCTAGCGGAGTGGTGAATGATTTTTCAAAAAATTCCCAAGACACGTCAACTTTTAAATGTATTTACCTACATTTTGCAAGTAATGTGAAAAATATAGCCCTTCAGGGGTGGCTGAAACCACCATCGACATGATTTTTTCAAATGCAACCCTATGGCTTGTGACCCCTCATTGTAAAGCTGGTGGAAAGAGGAATCCAACGGACTGATCAAATTTTAATTTTTAGTATGTTTGTAGGGTTGCATACAATTAAAACGTAATTTTATGGTTTAATTTATTTTTAACGCAAAAATTTCGTACTCAAAATGTGTGTTGTTTAGTTTTGGAATGTAAACCTTACTTTTCATATGTCCCCACAAAAAATTCCAATCAATTTTTTGCCACAACTGATATTTGTTATTTTTTGCTAGTGTTTTTACACGGCCGCAAAGAGTAATTTAGTTTGTATGCTGTATTCAGAGTTTGAAACGAAGTGTTATTTCAAATTGGTGAAAATGTCTTATTTAACTGAATCACTAAAAATCGAAATTTTGATGATGATTGGATATGGTGATAGGGCGCGAACTCAATGCGAAGTTGTTCGCTTGTTTCGAGAAACGCATCCTGATGCCACCACTAAATCAAGGTACCATTAGTAAAATTGAGGCACAATATCGAGAGATGGGTCATGTCAGGAAAGTACCGAATAAGAGGCAGGCTGTTGTTGATGACGACACGAAGTTGAATTTGTTGCTTGCTCTAGAAGAAAATCCCATCACTCCAGCCCGTCAACTGGTCCGTGATAGTAATCTTAATCACAAAATAGTTTTAAAAATTCTTAAATATGAGAAAAAACGCCCATATAAAATGCAAGCTGTTCAAGAGCTACTTGAAGATGATCCAGATCGACGGTTGGAATTTTGCGATTTATTGATGACTTGTATTGATCAAAACCAGTTATCTTTAGAGCGGATAGTTTTCTCTGACGAGGCTACTTTTACATTAAATGGGCACGTAAATCGCCAAAATTGTCGTTACTGAGCTGAAGAGAACCCCCATTGGATGAGGAAACTTCATACTCAGCGCCCACAGAAAACTAATGTGTGGGCCGGAATAATACAAGATAGAATTGTAGGACCATTTTTCTTTGATGACACTCTTAATGGATCAAGATACTTGCGTTTATTCCAGCACGAACTAATGCCAGTGCTATGTCATTTATTTCCATACCCCTTAAACCCTAACTTGACAGACGAGAGGTTATGGTTTCAGCAAGATGGGGCCCCACCACACTATGCTGCCATTGTTCGTCAGTATCTGGACAGAATTTTTCCCGGTAGGTGGATTGGGAGGCGAGTTAATATTGAGTGGCCAGCAAGATCTCCAGACCTTACACCACTGGATTTCTTTTTGTGGGGACATCTTAAAATAGGGTTTACATTCAGAAACCCAACAACATAGCAGATCTGCAGGAAAGGATAAGAGAGGAAATCGGAAAAATAACATCGCAAATGTTGCATAATGTAAGGGACGAAACCTACCACAGACTGGGATGCTGCCAACAAGTGAATGGTGCACATTTTGAACAATTGTTACGTTGAAAATAAATTTAATTTTTAAATTGTTTTAATTGTATGCAACCCTACAAACATACTAAAAATTTAAATTTGATCAGTGCGTTGGATTCCTCTTTCCACCAGCTTTACAATGAGGGGTCACAAGCCATAGGGTTGCATTTGAAAAAAATCATGTTGAGGGTGGTTTCAGCCACCCCTGAAGGGCTATATTTTTCATATTACTTGCAAAATGTAGGTAAATACATTTAAAAGTTGACGTGTCTCGGGAATTTTTTGAAAAATCATTCACCACCCCGCTAGTGAATATATTCCAGTTAAAGTCTCCACCGTGTATATATCGGCATCAACTTCCTTATTTTAAATGGAATGGTACTTTTTATAATGCATATTTCGATTATACACATTATTTTAGGTAGATTTTCATGAGAATTCCTTTACCGTTTTTGAGTTATTTTCGATTTTTTAAATTTTGTCCAATAGCGCCAGAACATTTGAAACTATCTGTAGTGGTTATTTTAGAAAATTAAGTATCGGTATAAGCACTGTGGTTAGTAGAACCATACATTATTTACAGGGTGTTTAAAATATAACTACCATTTAGCCTAACTTCAACCCATACAAACTCAAATTTTGTAAATACAATAACCCACACTTCACATTTTAATGAATATTTAAATTCTGCATAGATTTATATTACCATTCCCTATTACCATTCCCATATCTATTTTATTGTCAATATATATACAGGTTGCTTCCTGATGAGTGGCCTATTAAACGTTTTGTGAGAACTAAAAATGATATGAAGCTGAAAATTTGTATTTGCGGGGTTTTCGGGGATGATCTACTACATAATCTAAAATAATGGCGACTTTCTGGCATTTCCGTTTATACTAGCGGAAATAAACAGCAACTTCGGTATCTTAAATGGAATGCTATATTTTTTATGCCATATTTGTCCTCTGCTCATTAATTTAGTTACTTTAAAAACCATTGCATAATATCTAAAATGAACGGTTTTGAAGATATATCAATTAAAAGGAAAAAATTAAATTACGTACCCCTAGATCAAAATTAATATATTTCACTGTGGTTAAATTTAACGGTCGATTTTTCTACCGCATAATTGCGAAATATAGAGCTTACTTGTAATTATACCGCATAAATTCCAAAATATAGAGGGTCCTCATGATGGAGGGACCAACTTGAAAAACTTTGTCCTTCATTAAGTCGCTTATTTTAATTGAAACATATTGTATTTTATTGTTTTGTTCTCTCCCTTTTTTTCCTCTTTTGATACCTACTGGCATTCCCTCTCCCTAAAATGTACGGTTTTTGAGTTATACCACGCAATTTATTAACATTGCTAAAATATGGGTCAAAGTAATGCTAGATCGGTTGTAGTATGCCATGGAGAAAAAATGTATTATAACAAAATTATTTTATATCTATGTCAAATGAATATATCTTCCTGTCGTTAAATATCGTAACACTAAAGTTTGTGTGAAATAAAGATCGCTAGTAATTATTCTAATGAAGATTTACTCAATTCATTTTATATTCATGGAGAATGACAGAATAATTCGAAAACGATACCGATTCCATTTAAAATAGGCGACTTAATGAAGGATAATGTTGTACAAGTTTTTTCCTCTATTTTGAGAACCCTGTAAATTTTGGCATTTATGCAGTATAATTAAAAGTAAACTCTATCTTTCGTAATTATATGGTAACAAAATCGACCATTAAATTTGACCACAGTGAAAGATATCAACTTTGATCTAGGGCAACATAATTTAATTTTTTTCCCTTAAAATTGATATATCTCCGTTAATTTTAGAGACATGCAATGGTTATTAAAGAAACTTTAAATTAATGAGTAGAAGTTAAATATGGCGTAAAAAAATGTAACATCTCATTTATAACGAAGTTAGTGTTTACTTCCGGTATAAACGAAAGTGTCAGAAAGTCGTCATTATTTTAGATGTGTAGAGCATCCCTGAAAACCCTCATATACAAATTTTCAGATTCAGTTTTAGTTCTCCCAAAACGTTTAAATAAATATTTTGGCCACTCACCGTGAATCACCCTGTATGCATACATATTATATATTATTTTATATATTTTATATATTATTAACTGTTTAATATTTTTTTATCATTCAGCGTTTTTTAAAAAGTTGCTTGTAAAAAACGTTAATTTACCCAGTCGAATAGCACATTTACATATACATATACATAACACATAAACTCAAATGTCACTCATTTAACATATACACGGTGGAGACTTTAACTGGAATATATTCGCTAGCGGGGTGGTGAATGATTTTTCAAAAAATTCCCGGGACACGTCAACTTTTAAATATATTTACCTACATTTTGCAAGTAATATGAAAAATATAACCCTTCAGGGGTGGCTGAAACCACCCTCGACATGATTTTTTTAAATGCAACCCTATGGCTTGTGACCCCTCATCGTAAAGCCGGTGGAAAGAGTAATCCAACGCATTGATCAAATTTTAATTGTTAGTATGTTTGTAGGGTTGCATACAATTAAAACAATTTAAAAATTAAATTTATTTTCAACGTAACAATTGTTCAAAATGTGCACCATTCACTTGTTGGCAGCATCCCAGTCTGTGGTAGGTTTCGTCCCTTATATTATGCAACATTTGCGGTGTTATTTTTCCGATTTCCTCTCTTATCCTTTCCTGCAGATCTGCTATGTTGTTGGGTTTCTGAATGTAAACCCTACTTTTAAGATGTCCCCATAAAAAGAAATCCAGTGGTGTAAGATCTGGAGATCTTGCTGGCCACTCAATATTACCTCGCCTCCCAATCTAGCTACCGGGGAAAAATTCTGTCCAGATACTGACGAACAATGGCAGCATAATGTGGTGGGGCCCCATCTTGCTGAAAACAATAACCTCTCGTCGGTCAAGTTAGGGTTTAAGGGGTTTGGAAATAAATGACATAGCACTGGCATTAGTTCGTGCTGGAGTAAACGCAAGTATCTTGCTCCATTAAGAGTGTCATCAAAGAAAAATGGTCCTACAATTCTATCTTGTATTATTCCGGCCCACACATTAGTTTTCTGTGGGCGCTGAGTATAAAGTTCCCTCATCCAATGGGGGTTCTCTTCAGCCCAGTAACGACAATTTTGGCGATTTACGTGCCCATTTAATGTAAAAGTAGCCTCGTCAGAGATAACTGATAACCAAAATAACTAATCGCCAAAATTCCACTCGTCGATCTGGATCATCTTCAAGTAGCTCTTGAACAGCTTGCATTTTATATGGGCGTTTTTTCTCATATTTACATATAACAGCCTGCCTCTTACTCGGTACTTTCCTGACATGACCCATCTCTCGATATTGTGCCCCAATTTTACTAATGGTACCTTGATTTAGTGGTGGCAAGTCAGGATGCGTTTCTCGAAACAAGCGAACAACTTCGCATTGAGTTCGCGCCCTATCACCATATCCAATCATCATCAAAATTTCGATTTTTAGTGATTCAGTTAAATAAGACATTTTCACCAATTTGAAATAACACTTCGTTTCAAACTCTGAATACAGCATACAAACTAAATTACTCTTTGCGGCCGTGTAAAAACGCTAGCAAAAAATAACAAATATCAGTTGTGGCAAAAAATTGCTTGGAATTTTTTGTGGGGACATATGAAAAGTAAGGTTTACATTCCAAAACTAAACAACACACATTTTGAGTACGAAATTGTTGCGTTAAAAATAAATTAAACTATAAAATTACGTTTTAATTGTATGCAACCCTACAACCATACTAAAAATTAAAATTTGATCAGTGCGTTGGATTCCTCTTTCCACCAGCTTTACAATGAGGGTTCACAAGCCATAGGGTTGCTTTTGAAAAAATCATGTCGAGGGTGGTTTCAGACACCCCTAAAGGACTATATTTTTCACATTACTTGCAAAATGTAGGTAAATATATTTAAAAGTTGACGTGTCTCGGGAATTTTTTGAAAAATCATTCACCACCCCGCTAGCGAATATATTCCAGTTAAAGTCTCCACCGTGTATAAGGGAAATAAATTACCTTTTTACATCCAAATAATATCAACCCTAGCGGATTTGTGGATTTGTTTAAAAATCATTTCATCTTAATAATAATTATGGTAATATTAGTTTTTTATAGCCCTTATCAAAAAATGTGTCTTTTTTGAAAATTGAAATTGACATGTCCGACAGTATTTCCTTATAAAACTTTCCCAAAAGTGATACTGATTTTATTTGAAAGTTTACGGCCCACTGTTATTATTTTGCGAAATATTGTTTTTAATTGATAAAAAAATAATGGAAACTAAAGGAAAAGAACATAAAAGTGTACACAGTAGCTTTACATATGACCATACCTGAGAGATATGAGATACCCACAAACAATAAAAAAACTATACTTCTTGAAGCGTTCACTTTATTTAGATTTAGATATGTAAATAGCCAATGTGTAAAACCAATATTTTTTTTATAAAATACTTAGGTATGTAAGTAGTTATTTCTTAGGCAACGGTTTCTACATAGAAAAAGTACTCTTGTTTAATTTTGAGTTATTTGCTTTTAAAGAGTTCATTTTAGTGGACAGTTTCAAATTGGCTTTCTAATTCATGCATGTTCACCTCCCGCTTGCTGGTAGTACAACATACAGTTATAAAACTCTTCTCTCACCCGTTGAAGTGTTTCTACAGAAATTGATCTACATTCTTCGGTAATCTTCCCCTTCAATACCTCAATATTAGCGGGTTACGTAGCGTACACGTTAGATTTTAAGAAGCCCCATAAAAAGAAATGTACAGGATCGGGACAGTTAGATCGGGAGACCTAGTAGGCCACTCTATTAGACCCCGGCGTCTTATCCACCTATTGAGATACTTCTTTGAGATGATGTTTTTTACTGCGGCATAGCATGAGAGGTCCAATAGTATTCTGTATCATTTCTAAATATACTTCTCCAGTTCACACGTTCACTTTTTCTGGAAATTGCATATGGCTCTTGCATAAATGTGTGGATTCGTATCGCCCAATATATTACATTTTGAGTAATAACGTTGCCATTTAGATAAAAAGTAGATTCATCTTTAAAACAACTCGTTTTTGGATATTCTGGTTCTTGATATATTTTTTACGCCACAAATAGATGCAGTTTTAGATGTACATTCTGTGGGATTCTCCACCGTTTGTGCAATATCTATTTGTTGGTTTTTCGAATTTCCATTTCGTTCTTTCATCAAGTTCTTTTATGTAATTGACTCTCATGTCGTCTGCAGCCTATCCGTGAGCTGTTTTAAGTGTGCTCTAGATACAAGACGATCGGAATATATCTCATTATTAATTCTTTCAGTTGCATGTACATATGTATTTTCCAGCCTTACAAATAATAAAAATTGCAATAACTTTTTTAAATAAATACAAATATTTGGAAGTAATAAAAACGTCAATGGGATTTTTGAGTTGATTGTCGCTAAAAACTGAATATAGGGAGGCAGTATTTAAAATTTTTATGGTATGCTAATTTTAAATTTAAACTACTCATAAAACACGACAGTTGTCAAAATGAAAAATATGGTTGATTAGCAATTTGTGAATCAGTAAGAAGCACACCGCGCATCACTTCTATTTAAAGCTCATTGTCAGTGTTACAGTTTCTAGTCTGCGTAGCAAAATATGAGGGATCATGGAAGTAATCAGGTAGGAATTAGTTTTCCATGTCCTTTTAAAAAAGGGTTTGTGTAGAGTGTGTCCCCAGATCGACGTACCAGTAAGTGGAAAGGTATAAATATTTTTCAGTTGAAATTTCATCATTTGGGGGCGGTCCTGCTTCAATAGAAACAAAGTGTCATAATTTTAGTTTCGAAAACTTAAACCTTGGAAATTTACAAATAAATCATTGTTTCCACTAGTAAAGTGTCTTTTCAGGAAAAGTTACAACAATGTTATTAATAAAACTTTTTCAGAAATATAAATTGTACAAGTGTGTAAAATTTCAACAATATCGGTTTAGGTACTTTCACTTTCTTATCTTTTAATGCAACGTAAAATTTAAGAAAACAACGAAACAAATATTGAAGATATAAAACTTAACATCACCTACATATCGTCACTTCGAAGAAAACTGACATAACTCAAAAAATACATTTTTTTAGTTCTATATTTTAAAAGATTGCAATTACCCTAGAGTTTTCATTAGAAAAATATCACAACGTTAACGCTTTAAGTTTGATGTCAGAATGCAGATTTTTCCCATCAAAACTGAGACTGTGAAACTGAAATGATGTCACAATTTCAGTTGAGATGTGTCTGTTATTTCACAATCTAAGGATGGTACTAAACATAATTTGGAAATTTGGTCTAAAAAATTAACAGTACCTACTGTAATTACTACTATTACTATTTAAATACTATAAGTACTATTAGTATTTAAATAATAGTCAGTATGAATTGAAAACATCAGTAATTTTTAAATGTAATTTACTGAAAATACCCTTTTTTGAGTTATGTCACTTTTCTTCAAAAATTCATATTCGTATATCTTTAGCATACTTTGCATAAACTATAGATTTAATCTTGATATTTCCGACGAAATAAGTTGTGTTTTGGCTAACGGTATTTCCGATATTGTAAAAAATGCACGCATCTACATATTGGACGTTTAGATAATTTATAAAGCATAAGAATAAACGAGACACTGAAACAATTTGTTTCGTCGAAAACTTCAAGTTCAAAATTATTTATGTATAAGAGCGCTATGGGGACAGTACAACCTCGATAATCCTCGATAATAAAATAATAAATAATAATAAAACTAATTCATGCAAAGGGATATTCGATTTATTGATTATCGAATCGATCGTCGGATATCGGACTACTATCGATTTTTTCATATCATACTACCGTATGTTTTCATATAAAAACACACGGTTTCAGTTTTTTTTCAGAATTTTTTCAGGAGTGATGTACGATACATTCTCTTTTTATATTTTTCAATGGCATAAAAATGGGGAACTTTTAAATTGCTTTTTCTCGAAACTACTCAACCCTGTGAAGTTGGCACCACGGAATTGGAAAATAAAGACTTTCGTTATCTATATCGTTTGCCCATCGTATGCCCATGTTTGCCCAGTTGACAATTTTTTTGCCCACCAACTGAAAACGGAAAAATCAAAAAATAAAAAAATTCAAAATATTCCGAAAAAACAAAACATAAAAAAAACGTGGTTTCGCTACACCATTCGTTTGCCCAGGGTTTGCCCACTGCCCAGTGAATAGTTTTATTTTGCCCACCTTTCAAAAAAAATCGAAAAATTAAAAAAAATCATCAATGAAAAAATGAGAAAAAACGTATTTCCTTGGGACCATGCCCAGGGTTTACCCACATTTGCCCAGTGAACAGTTTTATTTGCCCACCTTTCAAAAAAATCGGAAAATAAAAAAATCCTTCAATGGAAAAATGAGAAAAAACGCATTTCCTTGGGACCATTCGTTTGCCCAGGCTTTACCCACGTTTGCCCAGGGAATAGTTTTATTTGCCCTCCTTTCAAAAAAAAAAAACAAAAAAAAATTCCATCAATGAAAAAATGAGAAGATACGTTTTTCCTTGAAACGATTCGTTTGCCCAGGATTTAGCCAATGTATACCCAAGTGTTACATTCGCTTTCCCAATTTTAATTAACCATAAAATGTGAAAATAAAATTCCTCCGCAGAACGGCGACTGAAAAGAGTCTCATTAACCAAGGGAATTCAAACTGGACAGACAAAATTCTGGTCTGACAAACGAAGATGAGACTAGGCAAACGAAAATAAACACTGGGAAAACCAAATTCAGGTTGAACGAACGAAATTGAGAGTGGGCCAACGAAGTTCATGCTAAACAAACAGAAATTGAGGCTGGGCAAACGAAATTCAGGACGAGCAAACAAAAAGAAGGGCTGGGCAATCGCAAATAAGGGCTGGGCAAACGAAATCTAGGGTGGGCAAACGAAAATAATGGTTGGGCAAACGAAATTTAGGGTAATAAAACTAAAATAATGGCTGGGCAAACGAAATTTAGGGTGGGCAAATGAAAATAATTGCTGAGCAAACCAAATTTAGGGTGGGCAAACGAAAATAAGGGCTGGGTAAACGAAATCGTTTGCGCACGAAACTAAATAAACAAACGAAAATAAGGGCTTTTCGTTTGCCCATCCTACATTTCGTTTGCCCAGCCCTTATTTTCGTTTGCCCACCCTAAATTTTGTTGGTCCACCATAAATTTCGTTTGCCCAACCCTTATTTTCGTTTGACCACCCTAAATTCCGTTTACCCAACCTAAATTTCGTTTACCCAGCCCTTATTTTCGTTTGCCCACCTTAAATTTCGTTTGCCCAGCCCTTAGTTTCGTTTGACCACCCTAAATTTCGTTTGCCCAGCCCTTATTTTCGTTTGACCACCCTAAATTTTGTTTGCCCAGCCCTTATTTTCGTTTGCCCACCTTAAATTTCGTTTACCCAGCCCATATTCTCGTTTGCCCACCCTAAATTTCGTTTGTCCAGCCCTTAGTTTCGTTTGCCCACCTTAAATTTCGTTTGCCCAGCCCTTATTTTCGTTTGCCCAGCCCTTAGTTTCGTTTGCCCACCCTTAATTTCATTTTCCCAGCCCTTAGTTTCGTTTTCCCACCCTAAATTTCGTTTGCCCAGCCCTTATTTTCGTTTGCCCACCTTAAATTTCGTTTTCCCAGCCCTTAGTTTCGTTTGACCACCCTAAATTTCATTTGCCCAGCCCCTATTTTCGTTTACCCAGCCCTTATTTTCGTTTGCCAATACTAAATTCCGTTTGCCCAGCCTTTATTTTCGTTTGCCCAGCCCTTATTTTTATTTGCCCGTCCTAAATGTCGTTTGCCCAGCCTGAATTTCTGTTTGTTTAGCATGAACTTCGTTGGCCCACCCTGAATTTCGTTCGTTCAACCTGAATTTGGTTTGCCCAGCGTTTATTTTCGTTTGCCTAGTCTCATTTTCGTTTGCCAGATCAGAATTTTGTCTGTCCAGCTTGAATTCCCTTGGTTAATGAGACTTTTTTCTGTCGCCGTTCTGTGGAGGAATTTTATTTTCCCATTTTATGGTTAATTAAAATTGGAAAAGCGAATGTAACACTTGGGCATACGTTGGCTATATCCTGGGCAAACGAATCGTCTCAAGGAAATACATATCTTCTCATTTTTTCATTGATAGATTTTATTTTTATTTTTCGATTTTTTTTTTGAAAGGTGGGCAAATAAAACTATTCACTGGGCAAACGTGGGCAAACCCTGGGCAAACGAATGGTCCCAAGGAAATACGTTTTTTCTCATTCTCTCATTGATAGATTTTTTTTTTATTTTTCGATTTTTTTTTGTTTTGAAAGGTGGCAAATAAAACTATTCCCTGGGTGAACGTAGGCAAACCCTGGGCAAACAAATGGTGTAATGAAACCACGTTTTTTTTTAATGTTTTGTTTTTCGGAATTTTTATTTTTTTTTATTTTTTGATTTTTTCGTTTTCAGTTGGTGGACAAAAAAAAATTTCTACTGGGCAAACATGGGCATACGATGGGCAACCGATATATATATATATATTATATTTTTCCTTTGAAAAAATATATTTTTAAAAAAGATTTATTTTTTATTTAACAAACGTCCAGCACTGGACGTTGTAATGTAACTAAATTTAAAAATTAAGACTTAAAAGTAACTATGACTATTGAACAAGTGTTGTTATTCTGTTGCACGCAGTGCTTTTATAACTTTTGGTGTGAGAAATGCCAAGTAAGCATCTGCATTCATGGAACATCGCATGATGCTTACTCGTTCACAATAATATTCCGAGAATGAAAAAGGAAGCTGTTATCGGTAGACGATAAGGTGTAATTTAATACTGCTGGAATTGTTCATCAGCTTATTTACACATATAACAACTCCCCTTTTTAATAAAAAGTTGATGCTGAGTCATCAACTTTTAGGGTGAATTTCTGGATGTAGATGGGTCTTCTTCGGCATCTTCCTGATTTGTCCGGTGGATGTTCGGTCTGATTTTCAGGATACTGTTGATTCTCTTGAGAGCTTCTAGGTGGATGGGTTTGGATGATTCCTCCTTCTTGGCCCTCCTGGATTTTCTACACTTGTAGATGACGTACATGATGATTATGCTAACCACTATTGATATGGTTAGGTAGGTAACCCATGGGATGTGTTTTGTAATAAACGGTTCATTTATTAATTTGTCTAGATCTCTTGAATACTGTTCAAGCTTATGATTTGCAATTTCTAAATTTTCGACGTTTAGGTGTTCGAACTGTAGAGGTTCTAATTTGGGAAGATGAATTTTGTCGGGAATGTTACTGCAGCATTCATATGGAATGAGTACCGGGTGAGAATTGTCCGTTATATTGATAGTATTACGGCTACTAGCTTGCACTTTTGTTATACCAATAAAAGCATAACAGTCCGGTTGGAGTTTTAACACTGAGTTTCGATAAACAATTACGATTTTTGTGTCCATACGAATACAGTTTATTGTAATGTGGACTGGTTCCGAAACCATCACTAACCATGCGTTTTCTGAAAGTTTTTGCACATTATAACCTTGTCCAAAAATTAGCACATTTTGACAGTTTTTTGGAATTTCTTTAAAATTTTTCAACAGCTGGGCTTCACAGGGTGCGTTGCCGTCTATTGGATAGGCATAGAGCTCCGAACATAACTTCTTATGTGGGTCCATCTGCTTGCATGCGTTCAAGTTCTTGACGGGTATGTACATTAAAGAATCATCATTCCGCGCAATGTATTTTTGTGAGAATGATAAAACGTGATGTAGACCAGTTCTATTGTCCAAAATAGGAATTGGGTATAAGTGGTAAAGGGTGTACAGCTGCTGTTCCACTAGTGGGATTCTTAATACAAAAATTAGGTCCGATTTTGTTTGAAATGCCTCTAATTCTATTATTTCCAAATATTGTGCAATTTTTGAGTACTTTACCGGAAGGGGTAAATTGTTCTTTACAAGATTTTGGGATATCTCCTGAAGAGAGATAATCAAACCATCTGGCGTAATAATTGAAGAATGAATGATTTTTAAACGAGCAAAAGGTTACTGAATTTAGGATGTCATTAAGATTATCCTGAAGGTATAAATAACTTTCCATTAATTTTTCACAAATTTCTAGGAATTTTAATTTAGCTTCGACTAGGACGAGTTTATCTCCTAGTTGGTGAATAGCTCTTTCGATTCTGCCTATGTCTCGATTAAATATTTTTTTCATCAATTGCTAATTTTTGAATGGTTTCATTGAAACTTTTTATGACCGAAGAAGTAACAGATATTTGATTTTTTAGAAGGTTTTCAACTTGATTTTGATCTTGGTTTAATTTATTAATACTTTCTGTAAAATATTTACCATCGGCGGCGTCAAGATTACCAGTGATAGCCTTAAATATGCTGCCTATACCGTCCACTAAACCTCGTTTAAAGCGTCTAGTGTCTGTAAAGACTTCTTCAAGTTTTTCTTTAATAGAGTCTGAAATTTGAGTAAGCAAGGTAACATGGGTTTTAACTTCAGAGTGAAATTGTTGCATATTATGATAATCATGGTTAAGCATTTCTGTGATTGCATTCAAAATTCTGTTGTTATTGTTAAAGGTACGTTCGATGCTAGATAGATTTTTGTGTACAAGAAGAGTCCATCTGTCATTGGAAATTATGATTCTTGTTTCATCATGATAGTAAACGCCTATTGTGTTGTTTATTGGGGTTATTTGGTACTGGGCTACGTCTGTTCCGATCAGCACAAAGAACCTGGAAAGATATTTTGACTTTAATTTTCGGAATATGGTTTAAGTCGATCGAAATTGACTTTGGTTTTTTGTTTGGTTTTTGGGTTCAAAAGAGTAGCTGAATTTTTGTGGATTTCTACAATTTCAAAGGGACCGTTAAATTTGTTTTGAAGTTTATCCTTTATCTGCGATTCTTTAACATAAACTTTTTCTCCGACTTGGTAATTTGGCTGGGTTTGAGAAACATGTTGGTCAAAACGAATTTTTGCTTTTTCTTTTCGGGAATCGGTTTTTGCCCGTGCTAATTTATAATAATAAGATATTCGGTTATTTAAGTCTCTTACATATTTTGTGATTAGTTCCTTTTGATTGTATAGAGTTTCTGGTGGTCTACTTGAAGTGTGTCCAAAGATTAACTCATAGGTGTGAATCCGTGAGTTTTACTGACTGAGTTATTATAACAGACTATCGCGTAAGGGAGTATATTAAAGGGGTGTTCATCGGGATGTTCTGACATGTGTATTCGGATCATTTCTAAAAGAGTAGAATGAAAACGTTCTAAAGATCCGTTTGATTGAGGGTGTCCTACACTGGAATAAGTGAGCTTAATATCATACAATTTACATAGGTCTTTGATTGTTGCGTTATCAAATTCTCTGCCATAATCGCAGTGAATTCGTAAAGGTGTTCCAAAGTGTTGAAAATACAATAATAAAGTATTTGCGACTGTTTTAGCTGTTTTATCGCCTATTGGATACGCTTGACTAAATTTTGTAAGCTCGTCCCTAATTGTGAGCGCGTAATTTTTTGTAGGAACTTCTAATATGTCAATATTTATTCTTTCGAATGGCGTTTTGGGTGTTTCTGTTATTACTAAAGGTGAGTCTAAATTTTTTCTACAAGCCTTTGTTTTTTGGCAAGTTTCACAATTTTTAATAAGGTTTTCGACATCTTTAGATAATCCTTTCCAATTATATTTTCCTCTAATGCGTCTAATAGTTTCGTTAATGCCACGGTGAATATTGGCTTTACCGGAATGATACTGTTCTAAAATAATAGGAATTTGATCAGCGTCAGGTATTTTGGTGATATCCTGACAAATTTTGAATTTTATGTCTTTTTCGGCGAAAACGAATGATAGTATTTCTAAAATTGGTAACTCGACGTTATTTTCCACACAGTATACTTCTGAAGGAAGGAATTTGTCCTGATCTCTATAAATTGCAGCGAATAAATGTTCGATTATTGTATCGGGATTATTCGGAAGAGGAATAATCAAATATTTTCTTTTCTAACAGATTTGCTGGAAAAAGTGTTAATTTTGAGGTTTTCGAAATCTGCATTTTCTTCGAAAAGATCTTCGATAATTTTGTTGTGAAGATCCATTAATTTGTCTTGTTGGAAAAGGCTTAGGATGTTTTTGTTTCCTTTGTCTAAAAGTTGTCCGTTTGAAAATTCAATTTTTGAGTAATCAATTAATGATTTTGATTTATATAAATTTATAAATGTGTCAAATTCTTGAAAAATGTTTTTTGTTTCTGTTTCGTCGTTTTGTTCATTTTGTTCATCTTCATTATCTGAATTGATTTCTACTTTTGGTTGTATTGGATAAATAGAGGCGTGTGACAATTTTGTTTGCGACTGAAAATTTGAGGAATTTTGAAAATGGTTAATTTTGATTCTGGATAGAGCGTCTGCGTTTTTGTTGATTCTGCCTGGTTTGTACTCTATCTCGTAGTCATACTCTTCGAGTTTAAGTCGCCAACGTGCTAAGCGACTACCAGGGTCTTTTATGGAAAAGAGCCAGGTGAGAGGTCTATGATCAGTTATTAATTTGAACTTTCTACCGAAGATGTAAGGACGAAAGTGTTTTACAGCCCAAACTATGGCTAGGAGTTCTCTTTCTATTGTGGAATATTTTGTTTCCGCTTTACAGAGTGTTCGTGAGGCGAAAGCTATGGGTAGATCTTTGCCTACGGTACCTTGTGAAAGTACGGCACCTATCGCGTAAGCGCTTGCGTCTGTAGTTAGTAGAAATGGTTCATCAAAATTCGGGTATATCAATACAGGGGTGGTAATAAGAGCTTGTTTTAGTTCCTCGAAAGATTTTTTGCATTCGGTATCGAAAATAAACGGGGTATCTTTTTGTAATAATTTAGTGAGAGGTTTGGAGATTTTGGCAAAATTGTCTATGAATCTTCTGTAATAGCCAGCGAGACCAAGAAAAGATTTTATTTCTTTTTGATTAGCTGGTTGAGGGAAATTTTGTATACATTCGATTTTTAATGGATTAGGTTTTACACCGTCTTTCGTAATTAAATGACCTAAATAAGCTACTTCCTTCCGAAGGAATTCGCATTTATCTGGCTGAATTTTGAGGTTAGCTTTTTGGAGACGTTTAAAAACTTCTGTGAGACGAGAGATATGATCTTGAATTGTAGGAGAATAAACTATTATGTCGTCCATATAGACTAGACATCTTTCGTTTTGTATTCCCATTAAAATGTTATCCATAACACGCTGAAACGTGGATGGAGCGTTTTTAAGCCCAAATGGAACCCGAACGAACTCAAAGTGTCCATTTTCAACGGTAAATGCGGTCTTTTGAATATCTTTAGAATCTATTTCAATTTGGTGGAACCCGGAAGCTAGATCTAATGTTGTAAAATATTGGCATTTGCCAAGCTGATCTAATAGGTCTGGAAATGTTAGGCAAAGGGTATTTATCTCCGACAGTTAACTCATTAAGTTTCCTGTAGTCAACAACAACACGCCATTTTTGTTTCCCTGACGCGTCTAACTTTTTAGGGACTACCCAAATCGGTGAGGACCATGGGGAATTTGAAGGTCTGACTATACCTTGTTCTAACATTTTAGATATTTGAGATTTTACCTCTTGCTTATGTATCTGCGGGTACCTGTAAGATTTGGTAAAGACTGGTTTCGCATCGTTGGTATCAATCGTGTGCTTTATTTCATTGGTAAAAGATAATTGATCGCCTTCAAGATAAAAAATATCCGAAAATTGTAAACAGAGTTGTGTTATTAATTCCTTTTCTTCTTCGTTTAGGTGATCTAGACGAAGTTGATTTTTTATTACTTCGCATCTGTCTATCGGGTATTCTAGATCATTCGTGAAATCACATTCGTTTAAATTATTTAGAGAGAAATTTTGAATTGGTTCTAATTTGATTTCCGAAAAATGTACAGTTTTTGGCATTACGTTTACATTTAGGACAGATGTAAAAAAAATTCGCCTTTTTCATTTACCTTAACTATTGCGTTGGGAAGGTGTACTTTTTCTATTTCTGTGGCTAACAGTATAGCCTCAGTGTTTACTAAATTACATTTAAATTTCGAAATTTGTTCCGTGCGAGGATCAATAGAAATTTGATTAGTAAATAAAGCATTATCTTGGCTGACTTGAATTTGAGGATTTTGTGTTTCGTTAGTATTTTCTGTTGCCTTGAAGAGAGGGATTGTTTTGAAATTGGTTATTAATTGTTTGTTTTTTAAGTCTACTATACAATTGTAGTGTTCTAAGAAATCGGAGCCAATTAGTCCATCAAAGCCAATATCGAGATCGCAAATATAAACTTTATGGGGGGTCATTAACAGTAAAAGGTACAAGTACTGATTCGTTAATGTGAATTTTTTTGATTAGTTATTCCTTGAATGGTGACATTTTCAGGGAATCTTCGATGGAATTTTTCGCAAGTTTTTGGTTTGAATATGCTTAGACCTGCTCCTGTATCAACAAGGAGTTTAAATGTATTTGTAGCATCTGTGATGTAATACAAATTTTTTGAATTTACGGATAAAGAAACTTCTATAGGAAGGTTTGTTCCGGAAAATTTAGATTGGGGTCGAAACTGTCCAAATTTATTGCTCGAATTTGAGATTGTATGTCCGAAATGTTCGAATCCTGAATTTTGATATCCGGGGGATCTGTTTGAGGGGTTGAACCTGACAGAAAATCCTGGTTTGGCTGTATGTATTGTTCTTCACTGTAATAATTGTCATTTCCAGAATTATTACCTGTATAATAATCCTGTTCTTCGGGGGAACTATTAGCTGTATAATAGCTTTGGTTTTGATTGTAGTCGACACTATTATCGGTATAATAGTTTTCGTCATAACTATTAGCAGTATAATAGTTTTCTTCGCATGGATAATTTTGATTAGAATGCTGGTTTAAATGTAACGTTCTTCTATTTAGATTTGGTTTAAAATTCGAGTTTGGTTGAATTGCCGGGGGTCTCGAAGTTCCGAAATTTGGATTTGGTGTAATTACTGGAGGACGATTTTGATTATTTTGATTTTGTTGTGGGGGTACATACGGTCTTTGTTGTGGCTGATAATTTTGTTGGTAATTTTGAAATTGTGGTCTCGAAAAATTATTCGAATAAGAATTTTGGGGTGTTTGTTGTCTCTGACGACATTCGTTACTAGTATGTCCCATGCGTTTGCAAAATGAACATTGCTTTGTTATTTGGGGTGTGCTTGGTTTGCGAGGCTGCGAGTTAAAATTTTTATTCTGAAATTTTTGGTTTTCAAAATAATTTAATTGCAATTCTCTCCTAATTCGTGATATGGCGGTTAGCATATCCGGAGGATTGCTTGCCCTAATGACATGCCCTACTTTTGGTTCAAGACCAGTTAGTAGCGTATTTAAAGCCATCGACTCTGTAATTTGAACTTGTGCGTCTTTTTGTTCTACGGTTAAATGTTGCTTTTGAATGGAAGCGTGCATTTTTGCTTCGTGAGATTGTAACCTAGATATGAATGTTAGCGGCGATTCGTTAGGAAGCTGACGCATCCTTTGCAAATCTTGTATTAGAGCTGTTAAATCACGCGAATCTCCGAAATGACTTTCTAGGAGTAACTTAATTTCGTCCCAGGTTTCTGGATTTCTAGAATTTATCAATTCGGCTGCACGGCCTTTTAATTTGTTTTTGATATGGAGTGTTAAAAATACCTTCTGGTTTCCCACTGCCATCCCAAATGCAGTAGTACAAGAATTTAAAAAGGTATTCAGGAAAATTTGATTTCCATCATACTCGGGAATTAGTGAAAATACTTCACTTAATTTATACGGCTCTACCACAGCAGTTGGTTGTTGGTTAGGCATTCTAGGCATGAATTTTGGCATACACTAATTATTTAATGATTTTTGGAGAGTAGAACTGTTTTTCTTTCTTTCTTTAAAATTAAGCAAAGCGTGGTGATTCTTAAGTTGTACTTACAGAACTTTCCACATTGGTTTGTTGCGGCAGATGAAATCCGACTTCGTTAGCGTTGCTACACCGGGTGAGCGTCGTCTGCGTGTTCCTGGTGCCGAAGAGACCGTCTACTCGCTGATGCGTTGTTTTCTTTCTTGAGTTTTTCTTGAGCGTTTTTCTTCTTTTTTTTCCACAAAGGTTTGGAAACCACCGCGATTAGTTAGGATGCCCGTGTTCTAAACGCGTTTGGAAATCCTACCGACTGCGCCAATTTTTATATTTTTCCTTTGAAAAATATATTTTTAAAAAGATTTATTTTTTACTTAACAAACGTCCAGCACTGGACGTTGTAATGTAACTAAATTTAAAATTAAGACTTAAAAGTAACTATGACTATTGAACAAGTGTTGTTATTCTGTTGCACGCAGTGCTTTTATAACTTTTGGTGTGAGAAATGCCAAGTAAGCATTTTCATTCATGGAACATCGCATGATGCTTACTCGTTCACAATAATATTCCGAGAATGAAAAGGAAGCTGTTATCGGTAGACGATAAGGTGTAATTTAATACTGCTGGAATTGTTCATCAGCTTATTTACACATATAACATATATATAACGAAAGTCTTTATTTTCCAATTCAGGGGTGCCAACTACACATGGCTAAACTGCTCTACGCAATTACATTAGGGTTCGGTAAACATATTGTATTGCTTACAATCTAGAAACTGTGTTGACCAAATTGAGATTAGAGTACTGATGATATGACCGTATACATATAGTCGCCAAGAGTAGTTTGGTGTGTGTGATTGCTGTGCTGCGTAACAGGTGTCCTCGTGCTCGGTGGAAAGGGCTGGTCCGTATGGTTTTTAAGCGAACTTAAAGCGTTTTTTTTTTTTTGTAGTTTTGGGTTTTTGACTGGGAAAACGTAATTCTTAAAGGTAAGCCAAAATATATTTCTAAAACATATAATTATTGTCTTTTGCTTGAACATGAAGCTTTTAGGTTTCATAAAAAAAAGAGTTACAACAATATTTAGAAAGTAATGAGGAGGTATGTTGTTCGGAGAACCGAGCTCTAGTGATTACTAGGCTTCGGAATATTTGTGGGCCCGCGTATAAAACTCAATAAGACTATACCGCGTTCAGCGACGATGCGACTGGGATGGCGTACTACTGCGCATATGCGGCTCCTGGCGTCTTGGCCGGATCGCTCAGTGGCACGGGAAAGAAATACACGCATATATAATGTACAAGGCGCTTAAAAAATACGGTGTATACTTTAATTATCATAGAGTCTTATAGTTCCGAGCTCTGAATTGCCGCACACAATTTTGGACCCTAGTGGTAGGTTTACCACTAGGGTCCAAAATTGTGTCCCTACCTAACTGAAGTTTTTTTTTCAAGTGTTTCATTTTTTGTATCATTTTGTAGATGTTAAAAATAGGCAAAAATCAAACATTCTAATACAGCTTTCCGATTTGGCATATTTACATAAAATTTGAAACGAAAGAACTTTACTTAGTAAAAGTTTATTACTTAGTAAAACTATTTACTTAGTAAAACAGCACATGTCCATTTTGAACGATTTTTTAGAAAACGTCAAAGTATCGAAAATCACGTGATCCCGTTCAAAGTCATTCTTACACATTTTTAAAGCACTAGTTAACCCCAAAGTTAAATTAATTTTTTTTTTTATTTTTGATAAAGATAAAATGTTGATATTTTTTTCATGTTTCTCACTTTATGAAGGATACTATATAAATAAATTATATATAAATATGCATAAGAAAATGGCGTCGAGAGTGCTACTAATCATCGGCGTTCACCCCACCACAACTGGCTCTGACTGTCGCGTACCGGGTGGGCAAATTTCGATGTTTTTATAGGGTATCTCGGTAACTGTAAGGGGCTATGGAAAAATGAACCCACCTTTCCCGACCTATTTTTTCGAGATAAATTCATTGGTGAAAACCAGAATTTGCTATATCTTTTCGTTTTCGAGTTGTAAACGAAAATTGATTTTTTTGAGTTTTCGATTGGTGTCGATAACTCGGTTGTTTGTAAAATTAGAAGAAATCTGTTTGCACGTTCTACAGGCACTTTTTTAAGTAGAATAGGATTTCCTTAACAGATTTTTTATATCTTGTGTAGTTTTCGAGTTATGGCATAAACTTCTATTTTTTTAAATGGAAACCATAGTTGGCTATGATTTAGCTAAAAAAGAGGATTTTTTTCTCTTTACAACGATATATAGTTTGTGGGGTCTATGATGAGTGTTTATGCGGAAACAGTTAAAAATTTTAATTTTTTTGTATAGGTATACTTACTTTGTTTTTTTCTTTGCAGGAAGAGTAAGTTTCTATAGTAACACATTGTTACAACAATGTTTTTAATAATAATAACTGTTGCTATGGAAATTTACTCCTGCGAAAAGTAACATAAATACATAGTAACAGTCGTATATAATGAATGGTATATTAAACTTAAATAACTAATTATGACATATTAGTGACTAATTAATAATTAATTATAACATATTCATAACAAGAAAGTTTAACACACTTAACAATCAAATTTGTAACAAACAATGTATGTAAAAAAATACGATACAATATATTTTACAAAAACAAAACTAGACAGATTAAAAAAAAAATACGAGCATGATTATTTACCTAAAGTTTTCAAATTGTCGTCCGTTGTTTGCGATGCACAGTTCACATCGCTTTGAAACACTTTTTGTTGCATTATAGATGTGAATATTTGAAACGGAATTCAGACAGTCTATAAGATTTTCTCTCAGTTGAACCAGTGTATTATTTGTCTTTTTGTATAAATTGTCTTTAATGGTTCCCAAAAAAAGAAATCTAACGGTGAGAGATCTGGCGACCGAGGAGGCCACTTTACTGGCCCATTGTTCCCTATCCATTTCTCCCCAAAATTAGTATTTAATAATTCCGAGATTAAATTAGTATTATGGGATGGTGCCCCGTCTTGTTGAAAAAATACATGTCGTCTTTCGTTAAGTGGCAAGTTGTCTAAAAATTATTCTACTATGTGGTAGTTTATCATATTGTAATACCGTTGACCATTTAAATTGTCATCATAAAGTTGGTAAGCTAAAATGCGGTTATTATATAGGGCACACCATACACTAAAACCGAAACGTCCTTGATTTTGAACATCAACAGTCTGATGAGGATTATCTTCAGACCAATAATGTTTGTTGTGTCGGTTGAAAATTCCGGCACTACTTACGTAACTTTCATCTGTCCAAATGATATTTTTAAAAAATAATTGGTCTTGCTCAATTTGTTGTAGGTACCAATTGCAGAAATCCAGTCGGCGTTCAGGATCAGTTGGAAGGAGCTGTTGTTGTTTCCTTATTGTATAAGGTCTAAATTTGTGTTTTTTTAAAACTGAAAGTGCTCTTTGTCGCGATATACCAGACTCTGCTTCAATTTGCCTACTTGAAATTGAAGGATTTACGACTACCATACCAACAACATTTATGGCAACATCCTCAGCATCTTGAATATCGATAATTTTTTTGGTCTTGGTTTATTAAATCCTCCGTATTCAACGAGGTTTTCTTTTAGTCTACCAAAGATGGACATATTAGGTTGTCTCCTTTCAGGGTAGCGATTAAAATATGCTTCCGATGCAGCTTCAGAATTATATCCATTTTGAATAAAACACTCTAGCATATTAAACTTTTCGTAATTTTGATACGCCATCGCGCCTTGTCAATTTCTTTAATCGAAACTTTAAAACTATAATGCAAGCAAAAACCAAACATAAACAATTAATCAAACAGTAATGTGTAACTGTGTATTTACATCCCAATATCCAACTGTTCTGTTTTCAAAATGACAGGCGCCTACTGTGCAAAATCATTGAAATTACTATACTGTCCTTTATTAGAAAACATATGTTTTTAACTGTTTCCGCATAAACACTCATCATAGACCCCACAAACTATATATCGTTGTAAGAGAAAAAAATCCTCTTTTTAGCTAAATCATAGCCAACTATGGTTTCCATTTAAAAAAATAGAAGTTTATGCCATAACTCGAAAACTACACAAGATATAAAAAATCTGTTAAGGAAATCCTATTCTACTTAAAAAAGTGCCTGTAGAACGTGCAAACAGATTTCTTCTAATTTTACAAACAACCGAGTTATCGACACCAATCGAAAACTCAAAAAAATCAATTTTCGTTTACAACTCGAAAACGAAAAGATATAGCAAATTCTGGTTTTCACCAATGAATTTATCTCCAAAAAAGAGGTCGGGAAAGGTGGGTTCATTTTTTCCATAGCCCTTACAGTTACCGAGATACCCTATAAAAACATCGAAATTTGCCCACCCGGTACACTGCGATACGATGTTCGTATAATTATACGAATTATACCGCTAATCCGAAGAAACCTTAATTGGTTTCTTCGGATTAGCGGAAGTTCGGACTAACGCAAGTTCGGAGTATCGAGGTTGTACTGGCTTGTACTACTTGTACTTGTATGAAATTGGCGATTTTTTTATTTCTGCTGACGTTAATTTAAAATAACAATAATCTATAAAAATTAAGTTAATTTTTTCAATATTTGATTCGAATGTCTTGTTAACTATTAAAATACAAAAAACTGGACGTTTTTCCACGAAACACCGAACTACTACACTTTTCTCGACGCGCGTTTCGCCAACCAAGTTGGCATCTTCAGGAGAAGATTAAAACCAGTTTTAATCTTAATTAAAACCAGTTTTATTCTTGATTAAAACCAGTTTTAATCTTGATTAAAACCAGTTTTAATCTTCTCCTGAAGATGCCAACCTGGTTGGCGAAACGCGCGTCGAGAAAAGTGTAGTAGTTCGGTGTTTCGTGGAAAAACGTCCAGTTTTTTGTTTTTACGCCGAAGGTTCCAGTACCCACTCCAGGATATTAAAATACAGCAAATGATAAGATGGACTGATGAAAGTAAACCGATATTGTAGAAGTTTTTCACACTTGTATCAGTGTATAACTTTCATTAATAACATTTTGTTGTAACGAAGACATACTTGATTTTTCGAATCTAAAATAATTTCTATTGAAGCAGGGCTGGGCAGGGCAGGGCAACCCCAAAATATAAAATTTGATAATTTTATATTTTAAAAACTCAAAAATATGATAATTTTTCACCTATTGGTGCGTCGATCGGAGGAGGATACACTGTATTTAAATGCCTGTAATTGTAAATTATATATGTAAATGCCTGTAACTCCTGTGTCAAAATCATCCCCACAAAGTGACGATAATTGAATTGGTGATTGGCTCCACTGTGCAGCGAAATTAAATTACTTTTTTATTCTTTAAATATTTTAATTGACACGGACGTACGCCACGCTAGTGCTTTAAAAAAAATTGATTTCTAGACCATTTAGTGGACTTTGAAATTGAAAAGTAATAATAAGTTGTATTTTTGAAGGCAGTAACAAAATATTTAAATATACTTATTTCATAGATACCGTGTGATACTCGCCGGGAGATGTTTTTTGAGTATCGATTTGAAAATGCACGTTTTCAATGTTGTTTTCAATTTATTTTCAATTTATTATAAGTTTCAATTTGTTTATTAACGTTTTCAATTTATTGGGGCGATGAAAAATATGTATTTGTTTTAGTAATGCCCATTACGGTGATATTAAAAATAAGAATCAGTTTAGTGAAAAGTATATATATTTTTTACGTCTACTGTCTATAATATTTCAACCCAGCTACTACGCCAATGTGTTGGAGTAATTGTTTTATATGTTTTTGTCAATTCAAGAAATAAAAAAATAATATTATTGCGGTAACTACAGTAATAAATGCAGCGAAGAAAGAGCAATGACAGAAAACGAAAGAAAAACATCACATTCAGATCAATTTAGCTACGAATATTGTTTCAATTTTTTTTATTCTTTAAATAATATAAATGCAGAAGTGGGGTAGAAATTGTATATTTCTACCCCACTTCTTCATTCATACGTTAGTTAGTTTTCCATGTCCAAGAATTAGTTTTCTAAGGCTTTTTTATTAGACTAAGAAATATTTTCTAGATAAAAATAATTTTAGATAATATAATTTTAATAATAATTTAGATAATTTTAGATAATATGCTGGATGAGAGATTCATTTGTGTCGACTTTGAAAAGTAAATGATAATTATTTTTGGTAACGAATAATGTTTGTTTTTTATTATTACATATTTTTATAATACTTGAATGTGAATTTTTTCTTTTTGTTTAAAGCCCTGATCCATTTTGAAGTACAAATAAAAGAAATATGCTTTTTTTAGTCGATTTTTTTAAATAATTTTTAAGCTATAAAACATGATTAAATAAGAAGCTTTTGTTTTTACTGTAGTTTCAGAATTGTAAATTATAGTAAAGCTTAGGGTTTCAAATCTCTAAGAGAAGGCAGTAAACGTTATACCTATAAAATTTTAAGATCCATTCAATAGTTGTAAACTTGAACTTCGACGTTATAATACATTTACAAAATATTATGTGAAGGCGAAGAAAGAAGATAATACCTATCTATAGGTACCTAAATAATAAATACAGGGTGATTCTTAAGTTGAGACATATTTTTAACTGCGTATAAAATTATTCAAAACAATTTTTTTTCCATTAATGTTTTTCAAAAAACTCGAATATAAAAAAGTTACATTATTATTAATTTCGAAAATAGCATTTATCTGCTTCTGCGTTAAATTTAAAAATAGCGATATAAATATTTAATAGGAAAGCGATATAAATGGGCCTTAGTTTTGTTAAATTTTCTGTTACTGTAAAACTAAATTTGCGATATGTAGTTTGTTTTTACATTAAAACATCTGCAGGAGTATAGATGGTCACTTATAAGGCCACTATAAGTAACTTTTTTGAGGGTATTGGCTAGGTTCGTTATTTTGTAAGATAGAAAGTCGGCCGTGGCGTCATTTTGACTGAAAAAAAAGGTCGAAACGATGGTGATGCCAGAGAAGAGAACGCATCGAAACGGACTATTTTTTGCCTCACGCCGTAGCTACGTCTCCGGAGCGCATGAGCAAGCTGTTCGTTCGTGGAAACATAAAAAACCAAAATATACTACAATCTGCTCCACAAATGCCGAACAAATATCTGCTTCAGTTAAAGTTGGTAGGTGTCTGAATGTTTATGCGAGAAAAGATAATCTCGTAATATACCAATTGCAAGTGTAAAGCATGTTCAGCATAATGCATTTTTAAAAAGAATCGGAAGTACCCCAAAGTAGTGGACAAGACAATTATATCAAATCCGGAAGTATAGTGGAACTGGTTTTTTGATTTCTCGAAAAATGATATGAATGTTTGCATAAAATCGACTACTTTTCATATTCATCAAAGAATTTCAAACATACGTAATTCATTATTATATTCCACGCCTGGCCTGAATTTATAAGAACTAAAAAGATGTGCTATTTTTGAAAGTATAGCACACACACAAATATCCTCCACTGATCGTCCAAACTGAGGTAAATTTACTAGTAAACGTCCTTTGATGTTTACTAGAAAAGTATGACCTTTAGATGGTAGTCGTCATGCGCACCTCCGGGAAAACGCGTTTTTCGCCGCGGTTTCGGGAATCAGGAGCGAGCCAGGCCTTCTTCGGCTACTCGACCCATTTCCTCCTGGCGGAGCAGTAGGCAGCACTATCGCTGTTTAGTAGTACTGATGACACAAATGTCGCAGGTTTAAGAGATACTTACAGGTCGTACAAAGTTTATATTTTATTTCGTTTAGAATTTTATTTAATAATCAGGTGTATGGGTTAACAATCTCAAAATATTCATTTTTATCGTCATTTAATCACGATATAATGAAACTGTAATTTTGAAATATGTAGATAATATTTTGTTTTAGGACTCCAAGAAATCGGAACTAATGCTTATCAGATGTATGGTCCTATAGCCAGATGTTGGGTATCCATCGTTCCATTTATTATTATATACGAACCTAAACATTTAAAAATTATTTTAGGAGGTAAAAATTCTAAGAAGAATATTTTTTACCGAATTTTACACAATTTTATTGGCAAAGGTCTTATCACAAATGACGGTAAAATGTTATGAGTCTTTATTACTTGCACTTCAACAAATAATATCGATTTTAGGAATAAAGTGGAAATTGCATCGGAAATTAATACAACCGTATTTTCATAACAATGTGTTGAGAAACTATGTACCCACATTTATTAATAACGCTAACAAGCTCCTAACTAAATTGGAAGGGAAGACGTGTGTTAAAATTACGAATTTAATAAACAATTGTATCTTAAGTATCCTCCACGGTAAGTAGTTTCGTTTAAAAATAAATATTGAAAACAAGTTAACATCTCTGCTGTGGGTATATTTGTATGTATTATAATAAACTCATTCAGTAGAAATCTAAATTTTCAATTAATGTCTACTCAACGACATTTCGATGATCTTATGCAATACTGGCACAACTCAAAAATCCATATTTTTCAGGAACGCGGTTTGAAATTATATTTATTCGCTGTCTTTCATAACGGAATTTAGATATTGTTTGTTTTTTTTTTACTGAATTATATAACAAGATTGCATATTAAAGCAGCAGTGCCGTTCTTGCATATTAAAGCAGAATAAATCTCATACAGGATGCACCAGAAATCCCAAAAAGGCAATTTTTTGAGTTGTGCCAGTATTGCATAAGACCATCGATTTGTAGAATGTACAAGGTGGTTGATCGATAATAAACCCTGCTACTACTCCCGTTAATATTTATGATAAAAAAATTGTCGAAAGAACGGTGCCAATATATTTTTTACATAGTTTTTTAATGTAGCATTAGTGGTAGAGGTTAAATTATTTATATTTCCATCTACATAAAAATAATGTATCAGGGGCAATTAACCAGAATTGACAATACTCAGGGCGTGTGTGCACGGGGACCATCCTCGAGAGAACAGTGCGACATCCGACAGGTTCAAAATCTTAACACTTCAAAATGATAGTGATAGTACAAAATGGCAAGTATGTCTTCGAGTTGAAAATGTTGAACAATGAGCTTTTGACATAAATTAATGCACTTATCGTTTCTATTAACCTCAGTTCTCAGAAAACAATTAAGTTTCTACAACAAAACATTAAATTCAGTAATTAATTTATTTATGCAATCACTTATGTTTTTCATCACCTATTAGTAAAATATCATTAGAGCGAGTTGAATATTTTTGTCGGTTATATAGATCGGTAGATAGATCTCCCACCTTGCGTTTTACCCTTTGAACTATCGCCGCTGTCTTTACTCTGATTCAGGTAATTAAAACTAAAAAAATATTTACTAGCAACAGGGTCCAAGTGATTTTTAGGCATTTAGCGCTATCAATGGCAAAAGTAGGTCAACTAAACTGCTTATTTGATTAGTGGCAAAATGATCCAAGAGCACTTGGACCGTTTTGTCACGAATAAATGTTTTGATTTGTTGACCGCTCATGGTTACACACTCTGTCAAGTTTCAATATTTAGTATAGTTTCCTAGTGTGATATTGAGTTTTTAGTGTTTGATTATGAGTAAACAAAAGATAATTATGTCAGGTAAATTACTAGATTAAAGTTGTATTATCTAATATCGATATTGAGATTTGTTTAAGAGTTTGCCACCAACTATCGAAGAACTGATTTGATATAGCGACCAATGTGGAGGACAAAACAAAAATAAAAATATTGCAAAATTAATCATGTTTCTGGTTCAAGCCACAAACTTGAGCACGTTTTTTGAGCTGGGACATTCTTACATATATGGAATGTGACTGTTCCTTTGCTCGCATCAAGAAAAGCAAAAAATTGTCATAAAGTCATTATATATTTTTATCCCAGAACATTGGATAGACATGATAAAAAGAACTTCAAAAAAAAATCAAGTATATAACATGGAACAAGGTGACTTCCTCTGTTTCGATTACCTCCATACAATCATGTTACATCCTAAAAAGACATGGAAAAAGTTCCATTGAAATGGCGACAAATCGTGTGGTTGTACAGACGTGAACACTTTTTATCCTTTTTATTTCATTTAACAAGGAATCCAACGTTTCCTGCCTCCCATTCTGAGAAGTGTTCGTCTCTTAAAGCAAGTAGACCTAATTTATCTCTTAAAAATTTAAACAAACCTCTTTATACAGCTGTCCATGCCAAAAATACCATACCTGAAGTGGGAGTACCTTATTCAACTTTTGCCCTATATTCCACCGATACATCGTAACCTCTATCAGAATATGGCACATAATGAAAATAATAATAAAAAAAGAAAGCGACCGAAATTAAGCCAAAAAAACCCAAAAGGAGGTAAATTTTCAAGAAGAAAGTGACCTGAATGAAGTAGAAGACAACGTACTATACTCCGATTATGAGGATTAACTATTTAATCCTGTTTTGTTTAATATTTAAATAAACTTTCACATAATAAGAAAAAAATATTTTTTTTTGGAATCAAAGGGGTCTGTGACATTTTTGAAAAAAAATTAACCCCTCGGCAGAACTTTTCCAACAAGGTCAAAAATATTAGTATGTAATCTTTGCATTCTTTTGTAAAGAAATATCATAAAAAATGTTTTTAGGGATTTTACAATAACTAACTAACTTTGAGATCAAATAACTCCAAATAAAGAAAATGTCACTTAGATCTTTTTGGCTCTTACCCCTTCAATTGTCTGAAACACTGAGGAATGAGTTGGCCAACGATAAGCAAGACAAATTATGAATTTATTTTCATTAGGTTGAAAACATTTGTTGTAATTTACGTTGGGGAGTAGGGTTCTTAATGTTATCTTAAGGGTTCTTAATGTTAACCTTATCTTCTTTCAAAAAATTTTAGGCATATTCAGTCAATGAAATTTAAAAAAAAAACGTTTTGAACACTATACTTCCACTCCACTACGTGGATGTAGAAGTAAAAATTTGTTAAACAAATAATTAATAGCCCATAACGGGTGTGTCACTGACACAAGCAACGAAGGAACCAAGACACTAATTTTTTGTGCATTTTTTACAAGAAAGAAAATAAGTATCCACAACTTACTATATATTCTGTCATATTGTCTACTACATATATTGCTGTGCATATTTGATGTAAAATAATAAATATGAAAAATATTAATCTTTAATAATAATATATAAATAATATAAAAAATATTTCAGAAACCTATGGAAGGCACAATATTTTTTTCAAGCATAGCCTACCACAACAGAGTGGTTTTGTTGCAACTTTAATGTCAAAAATATCAAGTATTTGCTACAGACCCACAATGTCTTACATAATGGTATTTAGATTCAAAAAAAGTCTCTAAAAATAAATCAATCAATGCATAAGGTGTTCTATTTAAAAAATGTAAAAACCTGTATTATGTGACATATGACTTATATAACAATAAAGATTAAAATATAACCCTGTACTTCTGATATTTTTTTATTCTAATGATATTCACATAAGAATACTTTTAGGTTATTTACAATATTGAACTTGATCCAGAAAAAGAAAACACTTTATAAAACACAACAAAGGAGACATAAAATGTTTATAATTAACAAAACTTAATTTATTTACATAAGAAACTTTGTATATAAATTTAAGCAAATCTATTAGGAGCACATGCTACAATTGTAGCCAAGTTGATTTATTTCTTTTTAAATTCTGTGTTCATTGAATTTAAAAGATCCCTATATTGAGTGTATGGGATCTAGTTAAGGGGTAAAACCCAAACTTTCAATAAAAAGTGCTTTGGTAAATAAGTGACAAAAACTTATTGAAAATAAATAATTTGTTTTTTAATAATTCCTAAAAAAAATGCAAATGAACAAAAATACTACCTTTTTGCATAACTTTTACGGAATCGTATACTAGAAGAATATAGTGCTAACTTTAAAATTAAAGTGAAAAACAAAGCTCATTCCTAGGAAAAAATAGGGGGAAACATCAATAATTTTAGGTCACATTGTCTTAGAATTTTTAAAAACTTTGTACATATCAAATAATTAAATTAAATTTTTCTATTTGATTTTTTGCAAAAACTATGTCAAAAGCTAAACTAGAATTATCCAATCAGTAAAATAAAAGTATTCTGAATTTAGGCACACGGGCTACAATTGTAGCCCAGGCATGATAAATACTTATATTTGGAAAATTGATATCTACTCAAAACAACTCAAAACTAATAGTATCTGTCAGAAAAAGATCAACATCAAGAAAGGCAGATTTATGTCTTATATATTCTACCTAATTCTAAAATTTAATTATTTTATTTTAAAAAAACCCATTAGATATGAAGGTAAACCACTTTGAGAGTCGCCCAGTATATTAAGAGAAACAAATGCTATATATGTAATCACACCCACTGATGCATTTCATGTAACATTGTAGTAACAAAAGTTCATCATTACGTTTTGATTACAGAAACTGTGTTGGGCACCCCACTTACTGATGAAGATGAAGGGTCGCCATTTAGAAAGTAAGATTTAAATATCACTGATAAATTGCATTATCATATACACGTATATTCAAATATATATATATATTTTTAGAGGTGAAATGATCCTCCTCAAAGGGTCATCAAACCATGGTTGCTATTAGAAAGCATTTTTAAATGCACTCCGACTGCAGAGAATCAACTGAAGCAGAAAGAAACTCTCTACAGTTATACACAAAATGTAAGAAATATTACCATACTAAGCTTCTTAATATATAAAATATAAGAATGATAATAAATGATCTTGTTACGAGAGACTACATAGAATAAATTAAAATTAATGTTCTTTTTTACAAGCACATAAAAACAAAAAAAGATTTTGCAAAAAGCGAAGTTCGTGAAGGCGCTTTCAATCAACCTCCATGAAAAATAATTGCAATTGTTATAATCCCAAATTAATATTATTCATACATTACAAATTGTGTGCATACATACATACAGAAAAAATGTGTAAACTGGAAAAACACTGAAAATTGAACTATAAATAAAGAGAGGCTAGAGAAATTAGATTAGGAAAGGAAAATTAAGCCTCAGAGTACGACAGAAGGTAGCATTTTCTACATCTTGCTAATCTCAAAATAATCGAGTTTAGTATTGTTAATGATATGCAGATAAACATATCCAGTGCGTATCTGAAGTTTTAAAAAAGTGCCATTATGTTGGCGGTTTGCAGCTCATATTTTCTTCTGACAACTAGCGACTCATACATATGAGCCATAAAGATGATTCAATTCAAATTTATTCAATATAGTTTGTTAATACAGGAATAGACTGCGGAATAGTCCCCATTAATGACTCGCATATACAGGGTGGACCATTTTAACCTTTAATAGGAAATAACTCGGCCGGTAAGCGAAAAAATAAAAAAAGTTGTGTACGAAAGTTGTTGGGCAAGGAGGAGACGGACGACCGTAGCCTTAAATTTGACCTCGACGTTGACCTTGAGGGTTATTTGAAGGGTTATCAAAACAACTTGTTCAAATAGAAACAACTATTTTTGACCCCGGATTTGAAAAGAGCTGGAAATTTTACGTCCTAAATGGTACTTATCAACAAGGTCGAATGAAGGTGAAATTTTCGAAAATTGTTAAATAACGAGGGCTAGCTCGGGATAGAGATTGGAAACAGTAAATTTTTTCGGTTTTTAAGGTTATTTCAAGATCAAAGTGATCAAATTTTAGAAGCGTGAAACCCTACTTTTGACCTCTGATTTGAAATGTTTAACGTCAAGGTCATTGGTATCAGGAAGTGACCTTATTCGACCCTGACAACTTTAATCAGAAAAAAGGCATATTGTACAAGGTTAGTTTCGATAAGTTATTGCAAGTTTATTATTGAAACTAGAAAAAAATTTCTCAGACAAAAGGTATAGTAGTGTAGTTTTCCATAAACACGATATGAGAATAAATAATTGAACATTACAAACCATAAAACTGAATCTACGTCGTGTTTTTTTTTTTTTTTTTTTGTTTAAATGGAATACTATTGGACCTTCAGATTCCCCGAATTTTCTCTTCAAAAATATATAATATTTATGTCTATGTTTCGCACAGTTCGCGACATATTTCTTTTAAGTATAAATAAATAACCTCACTATCTCCTATAACCTAACTTTTCCTATTCGCTAAACATTATGCTTATTTTAGACAATTTGTAATAAACATAAATTAATGAAACGTAGCTCAATAATTTTTAAATGACAGTTTTACAAACGTTCTTATTTTTTCCTGGTCCAGTCGTCAATGGTAACTGCGATCCGTTGTCGCTGACTAAAATATGTATGTCTCGACCTTCTGAATCAAACAATCAAACGTAATATATTTCTGAAAAAGGAAAAAATTCGAGAAATCAGAATATATAATGTAGAGAATGAGAGATGTAATATGTATGTACAGAAATTTAGAAATAGATTATTTAGTAAGATGATAATATCTTGTGAATGACCAAATAAAATTGTGGGAATCGGCCATAACTTTTGTAATAAAAAAATACGAATCATAAAAAAGTATATTGCTAAAAAAATCGAGTTAGCTATTTAGCTATATTGCTAAAGTAATCGAGTAGTTATTATATAGTTATTATTATTATAAATCGAAAAAGTTATTTTTTATTTCTGTCTTTAAAGGCAGAAGCTTCTAGCTTTAGCAAAGGCAAGTAAACTGATATACTTTTTACAGAAATTATATTCATTTAGCTAGCAGTTTACGAAAAAACAGATGCACTCAACAATAAATCGACCATAAGTCTTTAAATATTCGAAATACAAAAAAAAAATGGTAAATAGAAAAATAACTCAGTATTAATATACCTTTATAATGGTAAAGTAAAAAAAGGTATGTTGTTGAAAAAAATTACGCGTCACGACGCTCTAAGCGTTGCTAATTATTATTATTAATTATTATTAAACCAAAAAAAATTGACCCGTTCTTTAAGTGGTGTTATGTTACTCATTACATTTTCTGTAATTGTCTGTAACCCTTCACAAAAAGTACGCAAGCTCTTGTGAAATAGAACATTTTGTCGATTTACAAATTTGCTTTACCCGTATTAGTTTAAAAGACATTATTTCGTAATATTTGATTTTGTATAAGAACTTTAATCTCCCATTTCCCCTCCACAACGACCTTATGGACTTAGGAAATGTGCACAATTCCAGGTTTTGTCTACTGCGATCAAGTGCAAAGATACTGTTGCTGCACTGTACACATCTAACAGCCGTTAATAAAATTCTTGATTATATCTTCATCAACATTGGAGCGGGACACCTTGAAATGTTCCGCCGTCGCGTCGTTCCGAATACACATACAAGATGACTAATCTCTTTTGTTCGCGAGGTCCTCGGAGGATAGGTATCAAATAAAATATATTATGTATGTATAGTGTATACATTCTGTGGCACGATTATTGCATATATTTTGTCGATGGTGAATATTTAAATATTTAAGTGATTATTTATATTTATCTATGTACTTTATGTACTTTATTTATGTACAAACAATAAAAACAATAAATTGATACAAATACCCAAAAACCTTCTGACTCAAACAAACATAAATACTTTATTTATGTACAAACAATAAAAACAATAAATTGATAGAAATACCCAAAAACTAAGGAAAGTACTTCAAAATTAGAAAAATTAAAAAGTTTAACAAACCCTATATTGAGTTCAATGAACTACCCTATAATGGGTAGTGTAGAACTGAACGAGCTAATAAGTTGGTAAATAATAGGGATTTAAGAGGCACATCTCTTGTTTTTTTTTTTAATTTTTCTCATTTTTTCTTATTTGCCATGCACATTATTTTATAATCCAATGCATCTCAAGTTGGTTGAAAAAGACGTCCCAAAATTTTGTTATTGTTTAATTTTTCTAAAAATAAATTCCAAATTCATGGAATTTTTTGTACTGTATTGAAATACCGTAATACTCTTTGACAGAAACAAATAAGCTCAGAATATCAATATATGGTTTTGAATATAGTAGAACAGTAAAATAGTTTTGAGTCAAGATTGCAATTTTTAGGTTACAATTTTTTTAAAGACAGTTTTCTACCTCCTTTCGGATACTATTGGAAGAACTATTTGAAACAAATATTAATTTCAAATAACGTTCAAAAACTCAAAAATAAAAGTTTTTAGCATTTATCCGGTCCTGCCTTAAATTTAAATAAATATTTAAAAAAAAAATGAAATTGTTTACCATCAATCACGATACAAATTCACATTTTACAAGACTTTACAAAAACGTTTAGGAAAGAAAATACTAGGAATAAATTATGTGACTGTGACCGACGACTGTGTTTTTTGAATTTACCTTTCGTTCTCTAAAATCTCAATATTTTTTTCCTTTTCTTCCGGATGACTGTAGAAAATTTGAAGAGAGAATCAAGTTTTGTTAATATATTATAATTATATTTTTGCAAAAATAACAATGATTGGAGAAACAATGAAAAAAATGTTTTTTTTCACAATTTGTTTTCTATCACTGATTGTCCATACGACTTTCAGATCTTTGCTCAGAAAACTTTTTAATTTGATAAAACAATATTCCAAATTTTACCCAAATCGATTGGTTAGTTTTTGCACAACATATAACATTATGTTTTTCTACCAGCTGGATACGTTTATTTATAATCATAAAGGTCATGATTAGAGTTCGTGCGAGCGCGAAGTGTAACAGGACCGTAGTCAGTTAACTAATGAGAATATGAATGTGTTTACATAAATTATGTAGCAACATAGAACTATTTTTACCAAATAGTACGGTTAAGTCAAGGATAAAATACCTATATAAATTAAGATAACACGTAACAATGGTAACACTGTCAAACTGGGACAAACGTCAGTGTTGAGACAAGGTTTCCATGGCAGGTTGGTGGTGGTTAAAACATATTATTACTTTTCTAAGTGTTCTGGAGTGAAACGGCGACGTTTATCACTTGATATTAACTTGTGTATGGAAATGGACCGTTCAACGTTTACTGTTGACAATGCACAGCATGAGCAATTGTTGGGGCATGAACTATATAATAATATATTTTTTTCTATATAAACACGCTTTGCATTTTTTCTTTTATTGTATTACTGACTGGGCGTATATTATTGGCGTCGTATACATTTTTTTGTACATCACTCATTATTTCAAATTGTTCGTGTAGGTAGAGTACATGTGACTCCAATATCCTTATTGCACGAACTAGGGAAACCATAGTGTCTTTTAATATAATGTATATCATCGCGAATATTTTAGTCCTTCAGTAAGTCCTGCAGTGTATGTATGGCGCTGCTGTCACTATGATTTAATCTATAAATAACATATGTTATGCCATCGAAATATGTATCGTAATATGTTACGGCTTCTAACCAAGTACCTCATATAGTTATAACTGATTCGGGAGGCAGAGGTGTGTCTGGTAAAACCTCCCTAAAAACGTCCCTTCTTGTAGGCGCCTTAATAAAAACTTTTTTGACAGTTGATATAAAAGTGTTTACTAAAGGGAAACTATCCCTTACTGTCTCAGCTACTCGATTAAGTGCGTAAGCGGCACATGTGAAATGAATCATTTTTGTATATTATTTAGATAAAATGTCTCCTGCTTTTAACCAATAAAAAAATTAGATACTGAACGCCCGCAAGCATTGGTAGCTTCGTCTATAATAAAATACACGACTTGTCCGCAATGTCTTCGCGTATTGATGTCACTACATTGTTGTAAACTCGATCGACATATGCAAGTCTTAATATACTTTCATGAGGAATTTTTCGGTCCATATATTTTCCTAAAATGGTACGTAACTTGGGGTTCTCTAGTTTGTTGAATGGAATATTGGTAAAGGCTTCTGTAAGATCATACAAAAATACGGAGTCGTCGGCGCTGGACGAGGCATGGCTTTTCAGATGTCTTGTTACTTTAGTTTTATCTGAAGAATTTATAATGCGTTCACACACAGTACAAAAAAGGTAATTTCCTTGAATAAGTATGTCCCTAAAACCCTCGGGATCACTGTCAAACCACGTTTGCAATACTTCCCGACCCGGAAACCAAGCGCCAAAGCATGGAATGGCACATTTCAAGCTCTCGAAGATCCTAAAAGGAAGAATGAGCAAGTCGAAGATCAAATGTGTGCTGATTTGCTTTTTTGATAGCCAGGGGAATTATCTACAAAGAGTTTATGCGCCCAGGAAAAACAGTAAATCAACACTTTTACAGAGAGGTTCTTGAGAAACTTCGAAAAAAGAGTCATGCGTGTGAGACCAAACATCAAGAACAACAGTATATTGCATAATGACAATGCGCCTTGTCACCCAACCATTTCAGTAAATGAGTTGTCCAGTCCAGTCCTGTGGCTCCTCAGCCTCCTTATTCGCCTGACTTGAGTCCTTGTGACTTTTTCTCTTCCCGAAGTTAAAAAATCACCTCAAGGGACATTTTTGGACCATGAATGAATGAATGAATAAGAAAAGTGGGCGGGAAAACCCATGCACTTAGGCCGCCTGACGGGCCCATTGTGCACCCACATTCCATGAGTATTCACCCAGGTATGCCGACCTCTCTAGCAAAGGCGCATATTTGCCTGGGGTGAATTCTCTTAACATCCTCTGGGTTCAGAACACAGCCCCCAAAGTGCCGTTCTCTGACCCTTGCAATTGCAGGGCATTCTGTGAGGATGTGAGATGCAGTCTCCTCATCCTCCATGCACCATCCACATTCAGGATCATCTATGACCCTTATCATGTGGAGATGCCTTTTAAGGTGACAGTGGCCTGTAAGGAGTCCTGTCACCGTTCTAATGTCTCTTCGGTTCATACCTAGGAGACTTTGAGAGTCTATTTTTGGACCATAGAAAACATTCAAATGGCTGTAACCGACCAGCTAAAAGCTATTCCAATATATGAGTTCCAGCACTGCTATGAGGATGAGGAATGGCAGAACGGTCTCCAACGCTGTGTGGCTTCCCAAGGAAGTTATTTTGAACGAGACAGTTGTAATGGACTGAAGTGTAATTCTACGGGCACGGGTAGCCGAGTAGGTTAAAGCACCGTCTTTCCAGTCGCGATACCTCTGTGCGCGTTGTTCGAGTCCCAGCCGGGGTAGCGATTTTTAATTGTCTCGCTTTCTCCGCCAGGGCTTGATATGCAACCACTAATACACTAGTGTATAGGTGTGGATGCATAGATGCCAATCCAACCGCACATGCCCTAGATTTGGTAATGTTCTGAGTTTTCTGGGTTTCCTCAGAACTGTAAAGCAAATGCGTTACCGAAATAATCTTAAGTCGCTCCCAGTGCGCCATGGCAAATAATAATAATAGCCACTCCTTCCCGCACAGGTCCCTGAGAGGACCTAAGGGGTTACTCTTCGGAGTAATTATAGGGTGAGTATTATTATTATTATTATTATTCGAATAAAAAAAATTAAAAAATCAGCCTCATTACTTAATTTATGCACCTCGTAGTAAAATGAATATCGAGCACACACACTTAAGTCAATGTCGAGCGTAGATTTGTACTCATATTTTGCTATTGCCTGAATAATGGCTACCGATTTGTTTTTGTTTTTTTTTTTTTATTGAAAAGTCTACTTGGTTCCAAATCTCTTTTACCTCTAGCAAAATGTTGACTGGATGGGCGGTTTAACGAGACCTTGCTTTTGTCATTAATGCAAGTATCATCTTTTTGATTTATTGTAATTTAAAATAAAATATGTGAAAAGTAATTCGAAAATAAACTTTTACCATAAAACATGTTTTCCTTACGTCCTTTATGTAACTCATTCACCGTAGCATCTTCAAACCTTTCTACAACATAAAAACATATTTTCCTTCGTGTTCGAATATAGTTCGAAAGGCAGTCTAAGCACTAAACATTTGAAATTTATATTTTCTCAGCTAAGTCGCTCGTCCAATCAACATTTTGCAAGAGGTAAAAAAAAGCTTCAGAGCCAAGGAGGCTATTCAATAAACAAATCCCTAGCCATTATTATTCAATAACACAATATCAGTAGAAAACTATGATCGGCATTCATTAATTATCAGCCCCGTATAGCACTAAAAAACGTCAATTGTAAATCTCAAGCCGTATCCCAGAAATGATCAAAATTGATAGTCATATTTTAGAGTTATTAAAGAAAAATTGATTTTTTCCCAAATTTTATGGCTCGCTAACGGTTAAACTTACAGAAGATAAGAAGAAACTTATAGAATAATATAAGAATCTATATGCAAGTTGGCCTAAATCGTTTTTTCTTTTTGGGTCGAGGAATCTCTGTTATTGTGCTGTACATTCAATTCGCGGACACTGTAAGTCATAAAACGTATAACGACTGACATTATGTAAAAGTAAATTGCTGAATGATTAAATGAATGAACAAAATAGTGATAGTCAATGTATTTTTGATAAATAAAATAAATAGTTACTGTTGCTGTGGTACTGTGCTGTCATAGATTATTAGTCAAAACCGTCACAGGAGTGTAAAATAATATACTAGTTTAGCTAAATATTCAAACCTTTGTTTTTTTAATATTTTCAATGTGATTATATTTTTAGGTCCTTTCTGAAAGAAGACAGAAAATTAGAAGTCTGCCCAAATGTTTATTGGATATGTTTATCGAAATATCTGAAAATAGTACCGACTTTACAGACGACGATATAATAAATGAAGCCATAACTTTCATGTTAGCAGTAAGCAAACACTGAGGAAACAAATATTTCCATTTATTTTCGAATATATTCGTGTTATGGTGGCACTTCACTTGGCGTAGCGTATTTGAGTTTGAGTATCGTTGTATTTGTACAAACATTTGATGTATTCGCAAATATTCCCAAGTGGAAGCAAGTGTGGACGGTTACCGCAAATATTCGCCTTGTTTGACTTCTTTGATGTGTGCTTGAAAACCGACAAGTGGACGGAACGCGTATTTGCTGTTTTTGGGCAAATACAACAAATATACGAATACGCTACACCAAGTGAAGTGCCGCCATTACAGCTTATTTGTCGATTTTAGGGTCAGGATTCAGTTGGCGCTGGAATTGCGTTCACCCTTTTTTATTTAGCTAAACACGTGGAGATTCAGATGAAAGTGATACAAGAAATAGACTCTATTTATGAACGAAATTCAAATCTTTCAATAACTGAATTAAATGATATGATATTTTTGGAACAATGCTTGAAGGAATCTTTAAGACTAGCACCTAGTGTTCCTATAATATCGAGAGTTCTAACTGAAGACGTGGTATTAGGTTGGTAGTTATTCTCAGTTGAATTGAGAATATATATAGTAAATGGCATGCATATTTTAAAAATATTCTAAGATTTCTAAGTAAGTAAACTAAAACCACGGAATCCAGTTTTTAATTTTTCATTCTTCCGATAGACATTTAACATTACTTGTAGCTCGATTGATTATACACAGTAATTATAATTATCTGGTTGTTGTCACTGCATTTAACTTGAGATCGGTAATACTATGTGACTCACCGGAAGACTAGTTTTCCGGCTGATGGTGGACCGGGTGATGTTCCGGGTGATGTTGGTGAACTGATTTCTTAACAATCCCGGAGTTAGTTTTAAGTTTTCTGTTTTTTTATAAACTTTAAACACTAAAAAAGAGACTATTATATAGATTATTTATTTGTAGAATTCGTAAAACACAAAATTGAATACCCACTCAGCTTCACACACATGAATTGCTTACTTCTTTCAATAACAGCTTGTTTACTAAATAACGTGTTTTGTTTTCGTTTTTTTCTTTTTTTGAAAATTGTAGGTGTATTATTTAAATGTAGGTGCATTAACCATTTCAATCAATTAAGTTATTATTTATCAATTTCTTACTAACTTCATGAACACGACGTTTTGAAATAATTTAATGTTCTTGCTACTAATTTGAACAATGTAAAAGAGTTTCCAATTCTCGAAAAATTGAGGACCTGTTATTTCAAATAGTACGAAATGGTAATTCTCATCGTAATTTTTTAATTAATTGTATTTTTTATTTGTAGAAATGTATTATCATTTAATTTATACTATACAATTATATTGTATAAGAGTAAGTCTGTACCTAAATTTATTTCAGATACATATACTCTTCCAGCTGGTACGAATGTACTGATTACTCCCTTTGTGACACATAGGCTCCCTCATTATTTTCCGAATCCATTAAAGTTCGACCCTGACAGATTTTCCAAAAAAAATATAGATGATCTAAATCTATACGCCTTTATTGCATTCAGTATGGGTCCAAGAAATTGCATAGGTACGTACTTTATTCATAATAATCTATTAGTTGCGTGCTTGTATCTTGCAAACAATATGTTTTATAATACCTAATACTTATATTATTACTATCTGTATATCTTAATACTTACACATACATATGAAGGGTGTTTTTAAATGAAGTAGCATAAGTGATACCAGTGAAGTCATAATAAGTCGATTGAACTAAAAACAACTTAGTCTAATGTTGCACCATTGTTGAGAGACAGAATCCTAAAGGTTATCAAGCCAATACAGAGTGATTACTAAGTTGAGTCATATTTCTTACTAGTGTGTAGAACTGTTCAAAACAATTTTTTTTAAATACCATTTTTTAAAAAAACTCAAAAATAAAAAAAAGTTACCTTATTAATTTCTAAAATAGTATTAATACGGTCCTGCCTTCAATTTAAAAGAAAGGCAAATTCTAAACACAGTAGATTATACCTAATTATTATTTATACATAATTTTATAATTAGGTATAAAAATTAGGTATTAAGTATAAAAATTATTTTTTTATTTTTTTTTTAAAATTATACCTAAGGTTTGTCTCTTTTTTGTAATTCCTAGTAAATAAAAAATTCCTAGTATTTTTCTTATCTTAGAATTATCTAATTCTTATCTTGTTCCTAGAATTTCGCTGTACAACCTCTTCTTTAAATTTATGGCAGGACTGGACAAATGCTATTATCTAAATTAATAAGGCAACTTTTTTTATTCTTAATTTTTTATTTTTTTTAGAAAAATGTTATTTGGAAAAAATGTTTACAGCTTTATACGCTGTTAAAAAATATGACGCAACTAACAATCACCCTTTATAAATTCTTATTAATAGGTCAAGACTGCAAATTTATATTAAGTTCAGCTTTACATAATTTATAATTCTTCCAGAACGTTAAATAGGCCACTCACCATGAACCGCCCTGTATTTTTTAAATCAAGTATATATTTGTATCAGTTCGACTTTTATTCGGATGTCTAACATTAGTAGAAATTTGAGACAAACAAATTTTTTATTTTTCAGTAGCAAAACATAGGATTTAATTTAATTTTTTTTATTAATAATATTATAAAAATATATTTAATATATTTTTTTTAATATGAATAGCTTTATGCGTTGGTTAATAAGTTCTTAGTGCATTGTGTTCTTTTTAAAAATTGTAATAAGTAATTGTTATTTATTACAATTTACATATACACATACATTTACCTTTAGTTTACCATTTCTTATATTTTAAAATTTTTAAAAAAGTATTAATTTAAGTAAAATTATATTTTCAGGTTTTAAATTTGCCATACTGGAAATGAAAGTAATTATTTCAACAATTCTAAGGTATTATAAAATAAGTTTGGCTCCTCCACATGAAAATTTAACATTTTCATACAAGACAACATTAAAGGCAAAGGATGGAATATGGTTATGTTTAAAACCTAGACACAAAGGAATGAGTATTTAACGTTAAAAGAGACAAAACATGTATATCTTAGTTATGTAATGCATAATATGTAATATACCTATAGACATGTCATATAAATTGTAACCCAATATATTACTAGTTTGCTTAAGCCCCTGTACTAAAGCCGTTTCAGAAACACCAATGATCAACTAAACTAAATAGTTTTCAAGGACAAACCGGGTAAACCACAGATAGATCAGTTCACTTTCTTGCTGTTTACGGTTCTCTTGAGAAACCATCCATTTTATAGCACCCTTATACTTCTTAGCCAATTGGCTTATACCAATATCATTATCAAACTGTAACTTGCGATGAGGTATCTGTTTAAATAAGTAAAACTGGTGCATCAATAAATAATGTTTATTAAATTAAGAGTATATTTATAATACAATACATACATAATATATTGGAGGATACAACAGTTCTTTTTAAACACAAAAATAAAATGTTCAACCCAGCCAAAACTATGAAAATACATAATTTAAGGCACTAGATTGGTAGTTAAGATATAAATATATACATAATATTTTACAAAAGAAATTATTTATCCCATTTTTAAGTTTTTGGTGAATTCCAAAATGCCGCAGCTTTTTGATAACTTTCACTTTTCGCCTTATCTTTTCTATTTACTACTGGTGACCGGGGACAACTAGTTTTACTGTTATTAAACTTAGGCGTTAGTTTGGGAGAACTAATGGGACTTTTTAAAATTTGTTTGGCCATATAATATTCATTACACTGTTCCTTCGCTAACACAGCTTGAGTTTTCTCAGTAACGATGGTGAAGGACATCTATATTTAACAGTTGTAGTGGGTGAAGAAAGTTTATTATCAGATCTACCACTATTAGATAGTTTTTCTACAATTTTTTCTACTTGGGATGTATGTTGGATTTGGGGTTTGGGATTTGTTGTAACTACTTTATTACAGATTTTAATCGATTTATCAATTGCCAGGTCTACGTTATGATTATTATGAAACTTATTATTTACTGGAGGTTTGTGTTTGGTAGAAATAATATTTTTATTATGGTTGTGTAATGATTTGTCCGCCGGTTCATGAGGTTGGTCGAATTTTCGTATTGTACCAGCAACAGTTCTCGAACTGTAGATGGGAAACCTTTTTAGGCTACTTGTCGTACTTGGTGATTTACCTGAAAGATAAAATTAGAATTAGAATCACCTAACTTCTAAATGTATTTGCACATATATACTATTACCATAGAAGAATTTTACAGAAAGTAATACGGACTGCTCAATTTGGGATACTTATCTCACATATGAGACAATAAATGTTTGATATATGTACCTTGTATAATAATACAAGGTACATTATATGTGAATAAGTATCCCACCTTGTATTATTATACAAGGTACCAGTGGCGGTGCGTGATATTTCAGTTAGTCATATCTTGAAAACGACGCATGGGACCCACTTCACTTTTTAGGTGATGACTATACACCTCTTACAGAAAGGATTTATAGTGAAAAAATCGTCAGCAAAGTTTGCGAAAAAATTTTCAAAAACACTGGAGCACTCCCTGGGTTCTCAGTAACGCTCTGTGGGATATTTTGCAGTATATTTTTTTTCATAATCTAGAAACAAATATAAGTAGACGTTTTTCGATTTGTTGCAAAATATTTTTTTTTTCAAAAAGTTATATCCATTTTAATTTTAATTTAATAGGAACATTTTGTTTCTCAAAATTAAAATGGCCATAACTTTTTGAAACAAAAATATTTTGTAACAAATCGAAAAACGTCTCATATATTTGTTTCTAGATTATGAAAAAAATATGCTGCAAAATATTCCACAGAGCGTTACTGAGAACCAGGAGTGCTCCAGTGTTTTTGAAAAAATTTTTCGCAAACTTTGCTGACGATTTTTTCACTATAAATCCTTTCTGTAAGAGGTGTATAGTCATCACCTAAAAAGTGAGAGTGGGTCCTATAAGTCGTTTTCAAGATATGGCAACTGAAATATCACGCACCGCCACTGCAAGGTACATATATCAAACATTTATTGTCTCATATGTGAGATAAGTATCCCAAATTGAGGAGTCGGTATTACGTAAAATTCTTCTATAGTAATCAACTTTTTCAAAGGTATTCTTTAAAAAGTTAAATAAAGTACAATTTTCTATATCAAAAAAAGAGACTCTTTTTTGGGGTTTCGACAATACTCGTAATCTAACTAAATTATATTATATTATATACATATCTAACTAAGTAATAGTCATATTTCTAAATGTTATATAATTTATCTCAATTGTTTATTTGTCAAATGTTTACATCTATATTTAATTCGTTTTTCTTTAGTTAGGTTTTGGAAAGCTATCTCAATTACAAGTGCAAAAAAATAGTAATTAAATTGTGCGTATCATTTTGCCTCATAATATCATTACAATTACAATTTTGTGTTTGCTTTTCCAAGAGTTACAATGATGTCTTTGTTTCTCCGTATAGAGCTGTGTTTTAGGATTATTGTAGTATTAGTAGCTCCAGTTATAAAAAAAATGTACGTTAGTCATCGTCCAGAGGCGCGATTTGGACATTTAGTGTTAACATTAATCTAAAGACCTTAATCTATTGATTCTCGATACCTTAATCAATTACGAATAGAGTCAAATCGATAAAGTATTACAAAATACTACCCATCAAGGATTTAAGAAATCCACTTAAACTTTTTAAAAACTAATAAAAAATTAAGTACACATCCATTACATAAAATTGAAGCTTTACTGTCTACATTAATATAGAGCATAAAAGATACCTACTGATCGGTCCAATGTAAAACAAAAAAGAAAAAAAATCACTGAAGTTAACATGTTAATTTAACAGAAAAGAGATTATTACTCTAATTTAGTAATTCTCTAATTTAGTAAAATTAGAGAATTTAATTACTAAAAAAGATAAAATTTTTAAAAGATTTAATTAGTATATTCTGGATTAGTAAATTACCTATATTCTGGATATATGTATACATATATCTATATTCTCAGATCTACGACTCCGATATCTCCAAACTAAATTTATATCAGAATGAAAAGTTACCTTATAAATTCTCAATATTAGAAGATTTCCAAAATAATAATTAGTAATAATCTCTTTTCTGTTAAATTACCTTAACCATAGTAAGTTAACCTTACGTTCAGTGAACTGTTTTTTTGGTTTACATTGGACTGATATTTTATGCTTTTTACGACTATATTGAGGACTTAGATATTTAAAAAATATACAGGGTGACTGGTAATAGTGTACAAATGGTGACTGTACAGCTCAAATGCAACAAAAAGTTCCTCTTGACCATGGTCCGATACCCAAGCATAAGGAAGAAATTTCAGGGATTTGTGTTTTTTTGGAAAAACGTGATTTTTCGCCTAAAACTAATCATAACTCCTGAACTATTGGCCCTACAGCAAATTTATGAAAACCATTGAAAAACTCATTAAACTGTCTTGAAGGAAACGTACTTATCAAGATTCCCATTTAATTTTTGTAAGCAAATACACAATTCTAAATTTAAAAAATTTCTGAGTTTCTAAATTTTACAGAATTTTGTCTCTCAAAAGTGTGCACATTTCACAAAAACTTCCTTCCTTAATAAGCCTTCCAACGGTATACTCATTTTTTGAAAAAATTCCGGATCAGGTAGAAGAAATCGAATTTCAAATGTAAATCGGGGGCTTACTGCAAAAACCCATTAAGCCCATATTTGACTCAACTATAAGTATCTGAACTATTAAGCTGAAAATTAATAGAATAATTAGAATAATTACAATGAAATTTGAACTGCCCGTTAAATGAGTTTTGTAATGTTTCCTAAACTACATAGTTTGATGAAAAAAGAAGAGTTTTCCTTTGAAAAAAAATGTTCATGTTAGATATCTCGACAATCACTTTTTCGAACTTAACGGATTTTTGCAGTAAACTCACGAAATGAACGTAATCTAGATAGCAGGGGAAGAGGGCGCAAAAGAAAGCATAACAAAACATTTTTCCATAAATCAAGTTTTAATTTAACTATTTTTTTCAAGTACGAATTTATTGTTTCTAAAGTTAAGGAGAATAAACTATTTTTAAGAATAAACTTGTCTTTTAGTTGAGAAGACTTTTCAACTTTCAACAAGACCGTTTCACTTCTATTATGGTGACTCTCGCCGTCATGGCTTGTAGCTCATGTGTAGTTGCCTGTATTCTTTGTGTGAGTTCTTAAACTTCTGTCTGATATACACGAATCTTGTAGAAGCCCCACACGAAAAAATCCAAGGGTGTTAGATCTGGAGATCGAGCTGGTCATGGAACAGTACCTCCTCTTCCTATTTACCAGAGGCGTTATGTCTTGTTTCCTGGTAAATGCTTTTTTTCATTAAACTATGGAGTTTAGGAAAAACTACAAAGCTGATTTAAAGGGCAATACAAATTTCATTTTAATTATTCTACTTATTCTATTAATTTTCGGCTAATAGTTTAGATACTTTTAGTTGGGTCAAATATGGGCTTAATGGGTTTTTGCAGTAAGCAGTTTTAGGCGAAAAATCACGCTTTTCCGAAAAAAAAAAACAAATCCTGAAATTTCTTCCTTATGCTTGGGAATCGGACCATGATCAAGAGGAACTTTTTTGTTGCATTTGAAGTGTACAGTCACCACCCAGCGTTTGTACACTTTATTACCAGTCACCCTGTATATTTTTTGAATATCTAAGTCCTCAATATAGTCAAGCCCAGTTATTTTCAAAAGCATAAAATATATATCATTCAGTCCAATGTAAACTAAAGAAACAATTCACTGAACGTAAGGTTAACGTATTATGGTTAAGGTCATTTGACAGAAAATAGATTATTACTAATTATTATTTTGGAAATCTTCTAATATTGAGAATTTAATAACCAAAATAAAAAAAAGATAACTTTTCATCCGGATATAAATTTTGTTTGGAGATATCGGAGTTGTAATCTGAGAACTCTCAAATTACAAAAAAAGACATGCAAACAAATATTAAACTGTTATAATAAATTACAACTTAAAACTTAATGTTTCTTTTAAACCTTATATTAATTAAAAGATCATTTACTTGCGCATTCAACGATATTAGTTAATATGGGTCATTCCATTTGAAAAAAAAGTGGAAATATTATCAGGTTCCAGTATTTGCGGCACTCAACATTCTGCAGCAATGAAAATGATAGAAAATCGAACTGTCCAAACCGACATCTCTACAAATATATAGGATGTTCCTTTTAAAATAATGAAGTTGTGTAGTGGTTACAAAAAATGAAGCACCCTGTATGATAATAAATAATTTACAAATACGCACTACATCATTTTGGGCAACTTTTATTTGAAGTATTTTTTTCTTAAATTTATAATAACCGAGTTTTGTAAGAAACCAGATGGAACACACGGTACACAAATAAAACGTAAACTGTTTGTTGTGTGACAATCACTGACTATTACAATTACTTACTATTACAATTAGAAAGTTTTTTATTATTTCTCAAAAAAGTTTACGAGTCGATTAATGACTAGTCGATTACTAGTGTTTTATAATACTTTATTGGTTGTAGCAAATCTATGACCTATGTACTGAAGATCAAGATGTCGAGGCTTCTAAATCTATTTTAGAAAAATATATGTAGTTAAGGTAACGTCCACATATAGTTTTTTAATCGTAAACATCATTATATCACCTATAGGTATTGTATATAAAAAAGTTTTATTGTAACGTTTCAACTCCGAGTATGTTAGAGTAAATGCCGCCAAAAATGATACCAATTGATTTCAATACCAAAAATTACTGCCTGCAACAGTATAGTATATATGCAGTGTAATTCAAACGATAATTTTTTTTTATTCTATTGTTAATTTGGTGGGGTCACTGCCTCCAACCTCCCAGTACCAATGGACGAATAAAATTCCGGTAGAATGTCTAATGCTTGATAAAGTATTTATTTAAAGCCGGCTACTCACTACGCGATACTTGTCAAGTACTTCGGAAGTACTTGGCAAGCAGCAAGTAGTGTGTATGAAGACTCGGCGAATTACTTGCACTTCCCATCGTGTGTCGGAAAATGGTCCCAAGTCAAAGGCGGCGAGTCGATTTTTTAAGATACTTGTATGTGCGCGCTACATTACGCGGGCGTTTCGTATACGAGTAGCTTATACGAGTATAGGTAGGGGTTGCGTATACGAGTAACGTATACAGGTGAATTCTTGTACAGTGTTATCAAAAATTGTACCTATTGTGTATCTAAATTTGGATCACTATAAATAAAGTGACAATAAATAAAGTTAATTTTCAATTTCAGTTGCTTATATATGTTATTTTATTTTTAAGTTGATTATGAAAGTGGCTTTTTAGATTGATTTCATTAATAAAATACATTCGATACATACATATGTACATTAGGGTGGACCTTAATATTTTTTTTTTTCGTTTTTTCTCAGTGGGCCGGGTAAAAATCAGTTCTGGGTACCTAAAAACTTGTGCGGAAACCAAAATTGCCGCGATTGGAACATTTTTTCCCGTGCCGCAAAGCGCCGGAAGTTTCTTATGGGATTTACATGTTAAAATCATTGAAAACGTTCAAAAACTATGAAAATCATCAAATCTGATAGTCGCAAGGATATATTTCCATGTATTTTTTCCTCCTGAATCAGATGGAATCGTCAGATTTCGTTTATTCGTTGAGTGAAAAAAATTATGAGCGAAAAATTGCGAAAAAAACACCAAATTAAACTAAAAAAAATTGGAAAAAGACGAAATAATTTATTATGGTGATTGTACCTGACTCTGAGGAGTATTAAGCATATCAAGATTCAAAAGTAGAGGTAAAAACCTATAAGGGTTTGAAAATTGTTGAAAATTTGAAAGTAGTCAACGATATTGCGGAAAGAGGAGTCAAGTTAATGTCTGATTTTAAAAATATATTGACAAAAGATGAATAACAATTATTTATTCCCGAGTTGCGATAAGCCCCTCTTATGAGCAAACATTAATGAATTATGAAACTATAATAAAAAATTCTGTGGAGAACTCATTTTTAATGAAATTAATGTTTCTTACTAATCACATACACACTTCTAATATTCACTTCATTTCAGAACGAATAAAATTTATAAAAAGATTATTTACATTGAATTTATACGTATAAAAATGAGTTAAAATAAGAAAAGATGTAACTTATTATGGAATCTTAAAAAATTAATTTTCTCATTTCATACTACCGTTAAATTATGCAAGTCGATGCAGGAGCATCTATCGTTTGAGAATCAGGATTGAAAAAACAGAAAAATCGCCTTCCGCCATATACGCTCCTGAATTTTGCGTACAACTTGAAATGATCGTAACTCCGGTTCAGAGGCACCTATAGACTTCAACCGGACGTCAAATTGTAGGTTTTTACCTCTACTTTTAAATCATGATATGCTTAATACTCCTCAGATACAATATACCACAATAAATTACCATAATATAGAGACATTAAAAAAAAAACGTCATCAAAGTTGGCCGAGAAAAACAAAACGTATTTCTATTCTTAATAGAATTTATAACCTTATTTACTTGTCAAGACTGTCACATCATATGACAGCCATTGTTTATTTCACAAATTGTGACAATCGCTTGTCAAAAGTTTGACAACCAAAAAGCTTAGACATGACCGATATTTCCATCTCTCTCGTTCATAGCCAGAGTTGATGACGTTTTTTTTATGTCTATACAATAACCATAGTACAATCACCATAATAAATTATTTCGTCTTTTTTCAGTTTTTTTTTAGTTTAATTTGGTGTTTTTTCGCAATTTTTCACTCATAATTTTTTTCACTAAACGAATAAACGAAATCTGACGATTCCATCTGATTCAGGAGGAAAAAATACCTGGAAATACATCCTTGCGACTATCAGATTTGATTATTTTCATAGTTTTTGAGCGTATCGAACGTTTTCAATGATTTTGAACAAGTAAATCCCATAAGAAACTCCCGGCGCTTTGCGGCACGGAAAAAAAGGTTCCGATCGCGGCAGTTTTGGTTTCCGCACAAGTTTTTAGGTACCCAGAACTGATTTTCACCCGGCCCGCTGAGAAAAAACGAAAAATAAATATTAAGGTCCACCCTAATGTACAGGTACCTATCTCTACTATTATTCAAATATGTTATCCATCATCGTCTGTGCCTGAGTTTTTTCTTCTATATTTGAGTAAAAAGATAACCACAACTTATTATTATACAAGCAGCTAAAGCTGTCTTACTTTCGTCCATTTTTAAAAACTTATCGTCACAGCTACTCGTCTTCCGACTTGCACTTCCCGAAAAATTGCAACTTTTAAAGTAGGCGCGTAATGTATACACTTTACTTGAATTCGGACGAGTACTAGCCAAGTTTATTTCAAGTCAAGTCACTTGGATACCGGAGCGTAGTGAGTAGCCGGCTTAACAGTATTTGTTAGACTCCTTATAAATAAATTTTAGAAATGCTTGATGACATATATATTTACCGGCATTCGTTAGAATCCCAGCAGAATCGTTTTATGGACGGGTAAGTTTACCGGTATTATTGATACCGATACCTCTAGGAACCTAATCTAGAGAATAATTTTAGTAAATATCGGTTTGTATCTATACCGGGTGTCCTAGCTCTATTTAGACAAACATTATCTCGGAATCGGTTTGACATAGAAATAAATGTTGAGTAAAAAAGTTATGCAACTTTAATTTTTCAAATGGAATACCATGTATATTTTTGATATATGCATAAATTTTATTAACCATGGTTTATGAGATATTTCCAAAATTTTTGGGGTAACATTTTTTGTATCAATGCAATAATAAGAAATAATAATGCAACAGAAAAAAACACATGTATGTATATTGTATATGTAGGTATTACGAAAGATTTGACTATGAATCTGACTATGAATCGAGATTAATCTGTTGATATCTCCATATATCATTAAAAATTAATTGTAAACAATTAAAAGAGTATTGAATTATAAGTATAAAATTTGTTTACAAATTAAAGGAGAATCTAAAAATGGAAAAATATACAGAGTATTCCGTTTGAAAAATTAAAGGTGCATGAAATAGTGCCTCTTTTTTGCACCCTGCAAAAAAAAATGTAATTGTTAAACGCACCTTTTTAAACAGTATAACTTTGAAATTTAACATTTTTTTTATGTCAAACTGTTTCCGAGATAATGTTTGTCGGTAAGATAAGGGCTGGTACTTTTACTCCCGGTTAAGGTCGGATTAAGTAACCGGACGCTAAGACTGTGAAAATGTATACAGTCTAATGTGTAATGTCTGTAGACATTTTCAGTCTTATCGTCTGGTTAGGTAATCCGGCCTTAACCGGGAGTAAAAGTAAATAGAGTTAGGATACAGCAGATATATAATATCGGTATAGCAGATTCAAACAAAAAAAAATTTCTTGTTTGGGAGGACCCTCACTCGTGTATGGGGGGAACCTAACGAAGGGCATAATTCTGTTTAACGGTCCAGTTATCTGACCGTTATATAAGCTAGCTCTCACACCAGCCAAAGCCGGGCAGACACAAAGAATGTGGAGGAGAGTTTATTTTTATAGTGTAAGAACATTTTGATTTGTTCTATTGCTTTGATGTTATAATTAATAAAGCGTTCTGTTTTTCGGGCCGTTTCATTCATACAAACCTTTTAAATCATTTTTGAAATAAAACTAAAGACCAATAAGAATTTTCCACAAAATGGAAAATATATTTTTTTTCAGTGCAGCAACAATAGCTTTTGCCCTTGGCCGCAGTAGACAAATCCTGAAATCTTGCTCATTTCTTTTGTAGCTGCAGCCGTGAACGCTTCGAGAAGTACAGTATATTACAATATAATCTGTTTGTGGGTATATCTTCTATTTCTTGAGTATGGTCGTACTACTTTATACTACGTTCATTGTGCGCAATTCGCGGACAAAACTATTCTGGATATCATAATCATAACATAGTATAAAACAAAGTCGCTTCCCGCTGTCTGTCCCTATCTTCTTTCTACTACCTATATATGCTTAGATCTTTAAAAGTACGCAACGGATTTTGATGCGGTTTTTTTTAATAGATAGAGAGATTCAAGAGGAAGGTTTATATGTATAATACATGCATAATATAGTAGAGAAACACTGATAATTTTAGAGGTTTCTAATGTGATGTCGTAAATAAACACATTTTTTTGCGCTTACATTGCAAACGCTGGCTGAACCCTACGAGATAGATCAAAATAATGTACTACAGTATTGTACACCTTAAAAAACGTCTACAAAAAAAGTCCGCGATGGTATATGTCTATCTCTTAGGGATAACCCACAATAACCATTTTTTATATTTCCGTGCGAAGCCGGGGCGGGTCGCTAGTAATGTATATGCCAAGGTTAATTTGAGGGCTCATCAGGAAAATTTCAAGTAAAGAATTTGTAAATCACCGAGAGTGAATTAAATACCGGTAAATATTTATATTATTATTGTTATATCATTATTTCAGCGGGGGTTTATCAAATACCGGTACGTAATCCTCTTAATTCTAAATGGAAATAACAACTACCGGGATTACGATAGTCATTAATATTACGCTACGATTTTTACCGTGATTATTTTGGATACTGGTACTGAGAGGCTTGGGACTGCGTAACAACTGCTCGTCAAAATTAGAGCAACACATTTTATATTAGCGCAATGTGCGTTCAATTCGAGTTAGAGACTTCCGCTTTTTAATTTTCGGTAACATATATGGTTGGTTTGAACGCGCCGAAGGCGCTATGTTGTGAAAAACTGTTCGCCGTCCACACCCCAAAAAAGTCGAAAACCCCATGTCAAAATTTGAATTCGCAAGATTTTGACGGCAATTTCAGAGACATACAGGATGGACTAAGAATGAGCTGTTGGATAAAAACTCCATCCAGAGATGTCGTTTTGTCTCAAATGTATGTCATGGCATTACTTGAAAGCTTTCGAAGTTGGCGGAACACACCGCGGACGGATGATTGAGCGCCAAAAGTGATATTCCAACTCCAACCCGCCCCCCTGAAAATGTGCCGCCTTAATGGGTTGTCTTGATGCGTGGGGTAACTCAAAATGCGTGGGGTCCTCAGGCCTCAGGCAAGAACTCTTTTTGAAACACTCCGAGTCGTCCGTCTCCTTCAAATCCTCTTTTGCGTCCCATCACCCTCTTTTTTTTGGCCTCCAAAATATTTTTGAGTGAATGAAACTTCCTGAAAGAGGACTCGTTAGGTAGGCGAAACCTTCTTTACACTTGTGTGAATCGACAATCGCCAAATTCGTGAGAGATGCTTGGTAGGCGCGACAAGTACGAGCGCACCTACGAGGTATACCAAAATAGCAATTTTTTCCACTAATTTTACGAGCGAGAGCATGTTTGGGTGGCTTACCTCGCAGGCGCTAATCCAGTCGAGGCTTCATGAGCCCAAATCAGTCACAAAAAACCAATGCTACGCATAGAAGCCCAACTTATTGGAGGCATTGAAACCGACATGGCGAAGTTCTACGAGCAATCAGTTTTTGTCGCTAGAGGCACTCGAGTATAACTTGATACAAACTTCGATGTTTGAAACGCGTTTCAAACGTTCGTGTTAACTGATTCATGTGTGGCGTGTGTCCGTACAAGATCGTAGCAAATTCGAATACTGTAAAAAAAAGTTACGTTTTAAAATTTCGGTTTGTGGAATTTTAGTTTACTTTATTTAATTTTGTAGTCTATATCATATAACATATGATATATCAACAGATCAGCTATGATAATATGTATATTGTTCAGGTACATGCATGTCCTCTCTTTGTCTTCTTTTCTACACTACTTTGTGTTACTATTGGAAGTTACTAATCTCTGGTCACCCTAATATAATCCAAAAGTTTTTAGATATCTACATATATTGGATCATTAAAATTGTTGCAATACAATAATAATTTAATAAACAATAAATTAAACTTATTTTGTAGTTCCAAATATATATTAATTATTATTATTAAACAACTATGATAATGTAGCTTATCTGAAAAATAAAGATAGTTTCTGTTTTAAAACAATTTTTTAGTATTGACCTGTTATATTCATTTATATTTGCACACTTGATGTATTTTTTTTTCTCTTGAGATCCTGATGGGTCTCGAGTGAATTGATTACATTTACCTAAAATAAAAAATTAAAGTGGAGTACCTAGAAGCCATATTTAAGTTTCCCGCCTGTAAAATGACGCATGCGTTCTAATGACTACAAAATTTCTTCGAGTCGCCAGGTGGCGCTTTTACAGTTTCAAAGAATTATATCATTTATGGGCTTTTATGCGTAGCATAGGTTTTCTATGGTCACAGTGAACACTTGCAGCGCGTACCAACCATCTCGCGAATTTCGCGATTGTCGATTCACAGAAGTGTAAAGGATTGTTCCGCCTACCCAACGAGCCTTTCAGGAATTTTCATCCACTTAAAAATATTTTGGAGGGAGTCAAAAATAGAGGACGATGGGACGCAAAAGAGGATTTGAAGGAGACAAACAATTCGAGGTGGGGCGAGTCATCCCACGCGTCAAGACCTGCTTACAACCCCCAGCGCGGCAAATTTTCAGGGGGGTGGGTTGGAGAATATCATATTTGGCGCTCAATCGGCCATTCACAGTGGGTCCCGTCAACTTCAAGAGCCTTTAAGTAATGTTATGACATGAATTCGGGACAAATAGACATCCCACGCTGCCTTCTACAGGGGCAGAACCAGAGGAGGTGGGTGGGGGGTCGGAGTAGGTGTGGCTTGGAGGAGTGTTCGGGGTCGAGGGTAAAAGCGAGTTGTGGCACCCCACACCAATTTATTAGGAAGCATTAAGATCAATAATTTCGCCCAACAGAGGTCGAACCACGCAAAACCCTGTGTAAATGCAAAGTGGAGGCTTAAGGTGTCTGGAATTGGGTTGAAAAGAAGGGACGGAGACCAAATACACAGAACTTATGGAGAAGGTCTTAATGTGTAGCGGGATGGAGTCGAACCTATGTTTCTGAAATTGCCGTCAAAACCTTGCGAAGTCAAATTTCGACATGGGGTTGTGGACAGCAAACCGTTGAAGTCACAGCGTACCGATTTCAGGGCATTAAAACCAACCCTATTGCAATATGTAACGAATATATAGTATATTTTTCTCAAATAGTGTTGATTAGTGGAATATCAAAAACATCAAATGTGTTCTACATAAATTAGTGAGAGTTATTTGATTCATTAGTCGAATCAAACGTAATAATCAACAGATTTAACCAGGTAATTGTGTTTTGTGCTTTAAATAAAAAATCGTGTTTGTAGTAGCTTAATTTCACATATTTGACGACTTCAGAAGACTAAAAAACAATTTATAGGATCAACAAAAGACTATGTTTTATTTTCACGTTAGCTTTTGATATCGCATTTTTCTTAATATTTAGATAGAAATGATTTCTTCCGGTGTTGTGCAAATCAAATACTATATATAAGGGATTAGTGGTCATCAAACAACATTAATAAGACATAACAAACAACACAAGTATAAAATGCAATCGAGTGAGTAAAAAAGAAAACTTACATTTTATTGGTTGGTTACCATAGAGGGTTCCTATTTTCGAGGATAGTTTTAAGTTCAGTGTGTGCTGCTTATCGTCTAGTTGCTGGCCATTTAATTTATGCTTGTCATCTTCTTGGACAATGTTTAAATCGTTCATATTTACACAGTCGAACAAATCTTGATTTTTCTCGTATCTGCCGTTTTCCGCGTTTATTCTGTTGTTCAAAACAAGAATGTTTTTGCTTGAGGTACACATCTTGCTGTCGTTATTGTTATATTCAACTTCTTCGTTTATACAAAACTTTTTACCCAATAGAGGGGTAGAGGTACAACTGCTGGAAGTTAAGTGCGAGGAACAATCGCTGATTCCGCTATCGCTTCTTTCGCTACAAGCTCTCGTCCTAACCGTTTTCACATGTTCAGTCTTCGTAATTTTCACGTTCTTCAGTAGAGATTCGCTTAAGATTTCATCAGCTGGGTCTGTGTTTTCCAATTCTTTTATTTTTCCCGTGATGGTGGCGATTTCTTCGTTTAGTATTATATTAGAATTGGTATTTTCTAAACCGTTAATATTTACAAAAGCGATGGTTTCAATAACTGCGGTAGGCGGTTCTTCTTCATTTAGACTAGACATCCTAGGCACTGAATTTCCTGATACGGAAGACCGGGGTGTGCTGGGGTTAGAGTTTGCGGAATTCCGCCGGCTTGCTGAAAGGGTCGCCATTCTTCCAAGAGCCCGTATAGCATTACCTGTTTTCTAACAGAAACAAACAAAACACTCATGCAAAAACACACATAAATAAAAACGGACGAAAACCATGCATTAAAATGAGGAAAAGGTCTTACCTGCCACTTACGGCGAATTATAAACTTCTTAAGTTTATCAGTGGAGAGGACAACTGTTTCTTGGTGAGTCTCAGGATCTAGCCAAATGTGTTTGAGACACTGTTCAGCAGACAGACGATCTCTATACAAATGAAAACATGTCTTGCAAATTGCCAATAATAACTCCGACGGTATGTACTTACTCTTTTCTCTTAATTAACAGGGCGGCAATAAAATTCCTAGCATTTTGTGAAACAGTATTGAATGCTTCATCTTCAAAATCATAATCGGCCCGTGTAATATTTGCAAATGTTTCAGAGTCATTGTCACCCATGAAAGGAGAAAGACCAGATAACCTAAACCAAAAACAGAAATAACCATTGCGATAGAAGCACATTCAAATACTTTGGAAGACGCTGTTGCCAAATGTCTCAAAAATGTAATTAAAACCTAACATGTCACACATTAAACAATCAATAATTACACTCGAACCCCTCTTAATTCACCAAATCCGTGCATCATCACCTCGCTTAAGTAGCGAAATTTAGTCTCGCTTAAGTCGCGATCATAACGTCAACTTTTTCGTGTTTTAGCTGCAAAAAGAAATATTTAGAGATATACCACAGCACTTGTTATAACGAAAAATGAGCCAAGTGAACAAAAAAATAAACGTTTACCCAGTCGTTGACGCGTGACAAAGTTCAATTTTCCACTTGAATGAATATTTTAAAGGTTAAATATTTGTAAAAGACACATAACCTATTTCAAAGGTTAGGTGTCCATATTTAATGTATTACACAATCATTTTTTTTTCAATAAAAATTGTATTCATGCGATAATCCAATTTCCAAACGTAGTTCTAAAACTTTTACAGGCGGCGACTTAACCGGGACGGTTCCGCGACATAATAGGGGGAAACGTGGTGAATTAAGCGAAGCGTAAGCGTAAGCGAAGGTGAATTAAGAGGGGTTCGAGTGTAGTCTAATAAAACTGTATTAGATAAATGCGTAAATAGGCAACTGTTTGATGCTCAAGTCAGTGAAGCTTTGTATCAGTGCCTACTTAAATAAATGAATACTAGAGACCAGATAACACTACAGCTATAGGGACACTACAAATAATAACTGTTCCAGTTTCCTCCCCAATTATACTATCTAGGACAAATGTGTAGTTTGAACTAATTTACATACCGATTTAATACATACAGTACCCACTTTTTGAAGTTTGCTTAAGTTCTGATAATTTTTGTATTACAGCATTGATTTTTTTGCTTCTGACAGGATTACAGCTTGTGATATTCTGCGTCTGCGTCTAATAAGCCGAAGTTGAAGACGGTATGTCTATTGTGCGAAAAGATACCACTAAAAAAGTAGAATTGACATGAAAAAAAAATCTAAAGTTGAACCAAAAACATAAAAAAAATCAAAATTCTACCATCCTTACTATCGTTTTCGTAAAAATCACTGTTCCTGAAATTTTAATCAAACACAGATGGTTCTAGAGGGATATTAATCCTTTTTTTGTTGGAGTAATGTGTGGCGTACAGGGTTTTTTGAATTTTCGTGATATTGTTGGTTCAACTTGATGTCAACTTTGATTTTTTTCATGTCTAAGAAAAAATTTTTACAAAATGACTCAGTTAGTCAAATATATACACAAGATTTTCCTTTAATACAAGTTCAACAACTTCGAAAAGGATTTAATATTTTCGGAGTTATTTACGTTTCTTTGAAAACATCGAAATTTTACTTTTTTAGTGAATATCTTTTCACACAATCGACATACCGTCTTCAAATTCGGTTTATTAGACGCAGAATCCCACAAGCTGTAATCCTGTCAGAAGCAAAAAAAATAATTGTTGTAATACAAAAATTATCAGAATTTAAGCAAACTTCAAAAAGTGGGTGTATGATGACTTTCGTTGCTTACTGTACATATATACAAACGCCGTTATATACAGAAGTGGATAATAAAAATTGTAACTTACAGAACATAACATATCACTCCGAGTGACCACATGTCAGACTCCACTCCAATGGGTTCATAATTTATAATTTCAGGCGGAATGAATTCAGGTGTGCCGAAGAGAACCCGGGTAGGTTTGTCAGGATCGAGACGCTGGGCCAACCCGAAATCTATTATCTTGATTTCGTGCGAAGTTCTAGTGTGGCACATAATATTCTCCGGTTTTAGATCTAAATGTACAATGTTCTGCGTATGCATGTAAGCCACGCCTTCACAGATTTGTCGCATGAATAAGATGCAGTCTTTTTCGGTAAGCGTAAAATCGTCAGCTACTACCCTCTCGAACAATTCACCGCCAGAAATGCTGAAAAGAGCAAGTACTTACTTTTTAAAAAAATGTAGACACTATGTCGGAAGAATTTTGAGAACCTACAGTATGTCGATGAAGTTGGTGCTTAACGCGCAATATCGATAACAATACTTTTAAGTCTTTTGTAACTTCAAATTGCATTTTTTTTGAAAAGCACAAGTTTAAGAAAAAAAATGTTTTAGATAGTATTAGATTTCAAATCGGTTTCTGACATATCGTCGAAAATCCCTATATCTGTAGAAACTCGCAAATGTAGGTAGGGATTATCCCTATATTAAAAAAAAAAACTAGATTTTCTTCTCATCACTGGGAAATTTTCAAGAGATAAAATAGTAACGGGGTTAACAAACATATGTACAGGGTTTCATTATATTTGACTGGGGCATTATCTATAACGAATATGAAAAAAAGGTTTCAAATTAAAGATACAGGGTTGCATCTGATTTTTTTAAATGCTATGTGTCCAGGGTACGTTACACCGGGTGGCTCAGGAGGTCGGGCCAAGCTTATTTTGAAAATTTATTAACGGTAGTTTATACCAAAATTAATTCCCGACCCAGTGACGGAAAAATCCAAGATGGCCGACTTCCGGCTTCGCCGCAAACGGTACGAATTCAGGTTTTTTAAAATTTACCCCCTATATGTTTTTGTATATTTGGAATTCTACGCATCAGAAAATATACTATCCAAGTATTAAATGTTGTATTGGTAGTGACAAAAATATTTTTTCAAAAATGTTTAATATGTTCATCACAGACGTCCGCGATACTGCTATAAGTACTCAAAAAGTATTAGATGTTATCCATAAAATACAATCTTAAAACATACTCAATTTTAATTGTATTGAAGATCAAATTAATTCAATCAGCGTTTTGCCTGTTTTTAAAGGAAAACTCATTTAGTTCAAATGAAACACTTAGTGGGCCATCCCTGTTTTAAATTGTTCATTTAATAAAAATTTAAACGATGTATATACTGTTGTTATTTCTTTTGAAGTAATGTAGGAAATCTAAATAAATTTTAGAAAAAAAAAATGAAAAAAAAAACCACTACCAAAATGAGATTTCATACTTGGGTTGCATGTACTCATGTATGTAAAAATATACAGGGTGGCCCAGTTAAAAAACTGGATTTAGTGCCTTTTTCAGCGAAACCGGAAGTCGATCATCTTGTATTTTTTCATCACTTGGTTGGAAATCGATTCTAGTATAAACTCCAGGAAAATTTCATTTTCAAGGTATAAGTTTGGCTCAACCTCCTAACCACACAGCTCAAGGAGCCACAATTGTAACATTAGCCTTTTTTTTTTTAGGTTTTATATTGGTTGGAAATCGTCTAGTATAAACTCCAGGAAAATTTCATTTTCAAGGTATAAGTTTGGCTCAACCTCCTAAGCCACCACAGCTCTTCAAGGAGAACCCACAATTGTAACAATGTATATAGGGTATCCCATAAAAAAATAAATATATATATATATATATATATATATATATATATATATATATATATATATATACTCCATTTTATTGAACGCATTCTGTACATACAGTTGTGGCATACATTTAAAAAAAATCAGGCACACCACTGCATCTTTTATCTGAATCTTTTTTATATTTGCATTATTAAAAGAGGTACTTCCCAAGTCAAAATATAATGAAAAACTCTATAGGTACATTAGGAAATCAAAAATCGTTTCTCTCCTTATGAAACTTATGAAATTAATAGTGCAACAAATAACAACAATTTTCAATGTTAGGCACATCATCGTAGCATATTTCATCTAGGTGTTCTATTTTAAATTATTACTATTACTACCTAATAACCTAGTTACACCGAGATTTAGAACAGGCTCTAAATCTCGGTGCATAGGTATGACTTAACTACATGACGCAACAAATACAATCAACTGTGACACTTACTATTCCATAACCATTATCAGGTCTCTGGGATTCTCGAACGCAGCAGCCAGCTGCAAAAGCTTTTGATGTCTGAGGCTATTCATAACATCGATTTCGTCTTGTACTTTATCTCTATCTTTGGAAGTCCTACATTTAATAAATTTGGCTGCCAGTTTCTGATTTGTCACCTTATCCACAACCTTATGAACGACGCCAAACCGTCCTTTTCCTAGTTCTTCCAACACTTCGTAGCGCGCTTTGAACTCAAGTCCGGGTTCTACAGACACCATTCTGGGTTCGAAAGAACTGGATTCATCTGAAAATGAAAATAATTATTCGAATATCTACAAGAGCTGAGTCAAAATTTTAGAATTTTATAATCTCATAACCTGGTCATAGTACTTATGCCCTGCTAATATTAAGATTATTTGATAATTAAATTTAATATTCGTTTTTAGTTGCATTGATATGAACTTGAATAAAACAAATTTTATAATTCAATCAAATTATATCGCTTGAACATCGAGTATGTTATACTATTGAATATAACGTTTAAGAAAATTATATTAGTGGTGAAAAATATTCAGTTGGACGAGTAAAGATACTGCGCGGATTCGAATATTTACATTAAGCGCGCAACAACTTCATGGCTTAAGCTAAAGAGCTTTCTACCACTACCAATCCAGCTGAACATAATTTTCTTGATTAATAACTGATAGCATTTGATGTATACTTAACCACCCTCCCAATATTAGCTGAATACCGTATAACATTATAAAATGACACAAATAATGTGTAAAACAAATCAGCAGGTATAAACCATTTTTTTTTGTACGAACTTTTTTTTGTAAGAAGATGAACGCCCCCCTCACCCACCCTCACTGTACCTGTTGAATAATATTTCATTATGTAACTATCCCAGACCAATCACTGATATGAAAACCCAGTTATAATAATCAACCTCCAAGTGTCGCTGACATCCGGACGATAAGCTGTGGTCGAACCGCTGATGTGCGATGCGGATGTGATTTTTCTGTCTTGTTTTGTGTATTTTCTTTTCGAAAAAAAAGACTATATTAACAAGTAGGCTCCGCCGTTACTTATACGTTAAAAATACACACTAAATTATTTGTGAAGCATTTTCAGTCTAGAAATTTGTTCGATATACTTTTATCGAATCGAATTTATATAGATTTATTTAAACGAAAAATTAAATGTAACAAACATCAAAATAATTTAATATTGAATATTATACACCTAATTTGATACTGAAAATGTGTTAATTTAAATCAATTATTTACCCTACGAACAACTACTACTATTATTTGTAAGAGAAAATATGTTCGTACATTGATATTATAAATCTCTGTAGATGGCTCATTTCTTACCTCAATAATAAACACTTCTCTTTTAGATGTGAACTGCGACTCGGCCAAGACACATTTGCCATTACCCCAACATTCCACATAAATTAGATATTTGTCCGTAGCAACAAACGTGAATCAACTAACCACAGCAGCACAGCACTGACTGTGGTATGGTAGGTATAAGAAATAATGAACACGCATTGGTCGCTTTACATCTGCCCAGACGTCTGGAGGACGACGATAACTTACCCGCTCCATTATAAAACCATTACATAAATGGTTAGAAATTCCATAACAGACTACTAAAGTTCTGACGTCGTTTCCGCCAGCCCAACACGAATTGGGTTCCAAATCGTAAAACTACAAATGTGGGGCAATTTTTTATACGTGTACTTTAAATGGGATTTTTTTGTGTTTGGATAACACCACTGTTTAACATTCATTTTAGTGGTAATGCCGGTCTTCTAAGGATATTTGAATATTAGGGACTGAATTAGGATGTTTCGTTACTTTATTTCATGAAAGAACAGAGCAGGGACACGTTTATATTTAGATATATTATTAACTGAATCTCCATTAACTGAATCTCCAAATATGGCCTTAAAAGCGCGTATGTGAAGTTATTTAACCACCAATCACGTAAAAGCCTCGAAGTTCAGCTGTTGTTTTCATCTTAAAGCTGGATACGGAAGACATGCGTATTGCGTATGGTTACGTCGTTACAAGATATTATTGACACAATCAAATTGAAAAATATCAAATTAACTAACCATATACGTATATCGTATCGCAGTTTACGCGTACGCGATACTCATGAATCCATATGGAATTTAATATAAATTGGTAACTTACCTTATATTTTCCAATTTTCGTCAATGATTTAAAATCATAGACGAATAAAACCTACTCGGTTTGTTTCGTGGATATAACCTAACAGAAAATAATTTAATTTTTCCTCATATATTAAATGTCCTTTATTTTTTAGTAAAAATACAGGGTGTACCAATAATCCGTGTCCAACGAGCTGCCACCTGCTCCTGACGTCAAAATAAGTCGATTTAACTAAACTTACCTATATACCAAGTTATCCCGTTTAGGCCGCTAGAGGCCGTCAAAGTTGACATACAATTTTAATTTTTTGCCAATAACTTAGTAACGCCCTATATGAACTTAATGAAATTTGGTGTGTTAGTATGTTCCGACAGATGGCACATTTTGACATTTGAATCGAAGTTATTCCATTAACAGGGTGCAAAAACTACCCATACCCTTAAACAAGCCTGCTCGTATTTTTTTGGTGGGGGTGATACCTCTTCATCTAAATTTTTATCATAAAGATAAGCGATTTTTTAACAAATTTTCTCTCTTGTAAAATGTTTGTATTCCTTACCGTTTTCGCTGAATTCATGTTTTATTACATCATTGTCGATTCTAATACGATTTAATTGATTTCACTTTAAAATTGATTTAAGGACGAAAGCGAAATAAACAAACTTAAATAATCATTTATTGAGACTTAATTAGGTGTTCAAAATGTTTCATTAATACAGAAATTAATCCTACGTAAGAAATTAAAGTGCACTCTTCTCAGGGTTTCCTCGTTCTGCAATTCTTGAACGGCATTTTGAATTATGTTCCACAATTGTTCCTCGTTCTCAATACTCACAAAGTAAACTTTCTGTTTTAAGTCACCCCAAATGAAGAAATTTGTTTAAATTTAATTAGGTGTTCGATACAAAGATTTCATGTCACCTTTGATAAATCCAAATAACAAATACTAGTTGGTCAAGTTACCAGGTAAAACAAATGCTACAATTTGAAATTTGTCATTAGTGTCATTATTCTGTTGACTCTGTAAGATGGATAATACATACACCTTTGACGAACAAACCGATATGTTATTAGTATTAGGGTTTTGTGAAGGAAACTGTCGTAGAAGTGTGCGCGAGTATCATCGAAGATATCCCAATCGCAGAACTCCAAATCATCAGACCTTTAAAAATATTGAAAGACGTCTTAGAAAAAAATTGTATGATTATGGTGAATAGACCTAATGCCGGACGGCCTCGTCAAGCCCGAACAATCCTTGTAGAAGAAGAAATTCTGGAACGAGTAGATGAAAACCCAGAAACCAGTGTCAGGTTATTGGAGAGGCAAGTCAGAGTTTCAAAAAGTACAATAAACAGAGTTCTCACTGAACAACTGATTCGTCCTTTTCACATTCAACCAGTTCAAGAACTATTACCTCATGATCTTGCCGCTCGTCCACAATTCTCACAGATTATTCAACAATACCGTGCTGACGATATGGACTTCTACAAGAAAATTTTGTTTACGGACGAATCATGTTTCACAAGATGTGGAATAACAAATTTGCATAATCAACATGTTTATGCAGATGAAAATCCCCACGCAATTAAAGCAAAATCTTTTCAACGCGAATTTCGTATAAACGTGTGGATAGGATTTATCAATAACTCTTTGATTGGTCCGATTAGGTTGCCAAATCGTCTCGACGGCAACAGTTATTTAGATTTTTTGCAGAATACTCTGCCGGATCTCTTCGACGATTTACCATTAAATCTATGCAATCAAATGTACTTTATGCACGACGGCGCCCCACCACACTTTGCACGTATTGTAAGAGAATATTTAAATGAGCAATTCCCAGGTAGATGGATTGGCAGAGGAAACGATGCTCCCATTTCATAGCCACCACGTTCACCAGATGTGAATCCTTGCGATTTCTTCATTTGGGGTGACTTAAAACAGAAAGTTTACTCTGTGCGTATTGAGAACGAGGAACAATTGTGGAACAGAATTCAAAATGCCGTTCAAGAATTGCAGAACGAGGAAACCCTGAGAAGAGTGCACTATAATTTCTTACGTAGGATTGATTTCTGTATTAATGAAAATGGGGGTCATTTTGAACACCTAATTAAGTCTCAATAAATGATTATTTAAGTTTGTTTATTTCTCTTTCGTCCTTAAACCAATTTTAAAGTGAAATCAATTAAATCGTATTAGAATCGACAATGGTGTAATAAAACATGAATTCATCGAAAACGATAAGGAATACAAAAATTTTACGAGAGAAAATTTGTTAAAAAATTGCTTATCTTTATGATAAAAATTTAGATCAAGCGGTATCACCCCCACTAAAAAAATACGAGCAGGTTACTTTAAGGGTAGGGGTAGTTTTAGCACCCCGTTAATGGAATAACTTCGATTCAAATGTCAAAATGTGCCATCTGTCGGAACATACTAGCACACCAAATTTCATTAAGTTCATACAGGGCATTACTAAGTTATTGGCAAAATACTAAAATTTTATGTCAACTTTGACGGCCTCTAGCGGCAAAACGAGACAACTTGGTATATAAGTAAGTTTAGTTAAATCGACTTATTTTGACGTCAGAAGCGTGTGGTAGCTCGTTGTACACGGAATATTGGGAGCACACGGTATATAGATTTTAAGTTCATACTTATGGAACCCTCGCCATAAATTTAGCGGAAGTCGCATCACACTTTATTAGTCGCATCACACTTTAGTGATCAAATACTTACGAGTATGTAAATGGGTATTGGACAAATTTTTAAGCGCCAAATCCAAATTTTGTTTAGATGCATGTACAGTAAGCAGCGAAATAATTCGTACACCCACTTTTTGAAGGTTAAATTCTGACAGTTTTTGTACTACATTATATTTTAGCAGTAGTTTTTTTTTGCTTTTGATACAAATTTTACAGCTTGTGAAATTGTGCGTCTAATAAACACCAAGTTAAAGGTGATGTGTCGATTGTGTGAAAATATATCGCTAACAATGTAAAATTTCGATATTTTCAGAGCATCACGAATAACTCCTGAAATTATAAATCATTTTCAAAGTTCTTGAACACATATTAAAGGGAAATCTTCAAAGTATCTATCTGACTAATTGAGCCATTTTGGAAAAGAAATTCCTAGACATGAAAAATATCTAAATTTCAATCAAAAATATCACAATTCTTGCTGTGTTATATTAAAATCTTATGAACAATGATTTTTACGAAAACTACAGTAAGGATGGTGGAGTATGAAATTTTTATGATGTTTTGGGTTCAACTTTAGATATTTTTCATATCTAAGATTTTTTGTCCAGACTCAGTTAGTTAGATAGATACTCGTAGAATATTTCCGTTTCATATGAGTCCAAGAACTTTGAAAATGATTTAATACGTTGGGAACTATTCATGATTTTTTAAAATCATCGCAATTTTACTTTTTTTGCGATAATTTTTCACACAATCAACACATCGCCTTCAACTTAAGCTTATTAGATTAGTATTTCACAGCTATTACACAATCTCAGAAATGAAATGCTGGTACGAAATAAAAATTCAAATCTCCATAAATTCGGCAAAAAGACATGAATTTACTTGAAGACTTAAAAAAATATATATAGCAAATATTTAGCAGCTCATTTCTAAGATTTTCTAGAAGTGTGCCAGATTTATGAAAAGAATTTTCGCTTTTTGTCTGAAATTCTAGCTTTCCGTTGTGGTCTAGTAATAACACCTTAAAATGCTGGTGTGCGTCCCAAACCTTCCTTATGAAGATATGAGAATCTCAAATTCCAACAGCCGCCACTGAACATTATTATAACAATTATTATATAATAGATAAGAATATTATATTATTATAGAATATAATATTATAGAAAAGTATTATAGCAATCAATGCCAGATTAATGGAACCACTGCCGCTCATTTGCGTCTCTATCTACAGCTTCTGCGATATAGATTGGAACACAGACTACTTGGAACATACGTGTGTACATACAGAATGTCTGTTTTGTTTTGTTTACTATTGTCTACGGTTTACCTGTCCATTTGCCCTGATAAATGGTTGTAAATAAAACGAATCTGGTTGTGTGTTTGATTAAACTAATGAAAAGATTGTGATCTCTAAATAAGTTGTAACCATATATACCTACTCGTATGTACATATGTTACAAATAAACAATTTTACATTGCGGGAAAAAAAGAAAGAAATACTTACTGTGTTCTTCTAACTGAACGATGTCAGATTCGAGACTAGGTTTACTGTAGCCGTGTACGTTGAGTGCTCGAACCCTGAACACGTATCGTCCGCCAGGTTGCAACCCCCTAACTATGTAACTCAATGAATGGCATTCCTCGACATCAGTAGTCCAGATGTCACTGCCAACCATGGAGTATTCAACGGCGTAGCCGTTAATAATTTTGCCACCGTCATAAGGTGAACTGCTCCAAGCCACTGTGACATTGTCCATATTCGCCGTTATGCAAGGTGTACCGCTTGGAGGATCTGGAGGTCCTGCAAACGAAACAGAGATAGTTAAGAAAGGGAATAATAAGCAAATATGTGCGAAAGGCGACCCCTGAACCCAACAATTTTCACCCCAACAAAGCTCAACCTTTCATGTTCAAATAGAGTATTAGCACAGCGTGAGTTATTTTTTTTCCAGAAGTTTACAGTTTCAATTATTTTTCTTGAAATAGAAATATTTTAGAGATAGATCCTGATTATAAAAGTGACTTTAATGTTTAAAACCAAATATGGCATAAACATATAGCATGCTATTTATAATAACGAAGTTACTATTTACTTCCGGTATATCCAGAGGTGGCAGAATTTTTTCGCCATTATTTTAGATATGTAAACCTAAAAGTTTTCAGCCTCATATTATCCGTATGTTAGTCAAATTTATTGACATGTAATTTTTTTAAAGGACAATGAAAATTTATTTTGTATTTTTGTCGAAATGAAATGTTACGAAATAACTAGTATCTAAATTGTAACTAGTACTAAAAAAATTAATCACAATGTATTTTTGTTTTTAGCTTAATTACTTTGACGTTAATTATTTATTTCTATGTGAAAATAACGTCAGGTTATTTGCGCGTTACATTAATTTTTTTTATATATAAACCATCTGGAGTCAAAGCAAATCATTCGAAGGTTATGACAGTAATAAAATAAAGAATACCTTACCTTCTACGGATACAGAAGCGTAATTACAATCGGCTCCATGAATATTTTCTATGCAAACATCATATTTTCCGCTGTCGTCAGTGGTAATGTTCTGAAGCAGAAGACACGAGACGCCGTCGCCAGATGTTATACTTGTTCGTTCGTCATTTTTAAGTTCACGACCCTGAAATATATAAAATAAAATAGTTTCAATATAAAACGGTAACTCTGCCACAGATATGTGGAAATATCTCTCCGAGTACATTTCTCTGATATATGTCAAATGAATCCTATCTACGTACGTCTCTCTTAGTCCTTTCGAGTAATTTTCTAAGAGCGCCTAACAGGTATAGCAAGGCGCTTCAATTTCCCAATTAAATACTCATTTTATGCATCCTCACTATCCTTACCGGATTCTCCCTGTTACTGTGAGGATTAATCCCACTCTTTTCATCCCAAGATTTAAAAAAATCTTTATTTCATGTTTTAATGTGATTATGAGTATACACGCATGTATTTTTATTATAATTGACAGATTTCACATTGCATATTATTAATAATGATGATTAGCCGGATATTACTCCATAGTTGATTTACCCTATATACAAGTATTAGTTATATATTGACCCATGCCTTATCTCAATTATTTTTGGAGATACGAAAAAAATACGCAGAATATTATGGTTTGTTAAAAATTGTAATATGATATCAGAAAAACAAATGAACGATGTGTTTTCTAGATATTACATAAATATGTTTTTTTTTTATGGAACACCTTGTATATTTTTACATATTTACATATCTTTGTTTTTTTTTAATTTTTTTCATATAGGAAGTATATGGTTTTTTGCTGTTAGGGAGTAAATGGAGTATTTATCGTTTTTATTCATAGATAAATAGATATAATATGACATTATGCATGTATAAATAATTTCGAATATTTTGATCCCACACTTGAATCTACAATAATTAAAGATTAAGGCACCTTCCATAGCGGTACATATAATAATAATAATATCATATAATATATAATTTATTCCTTAAAAACTTGTAAAAAGACATGCAACGCCAATACAAACAGGACAATTAAAAGAAATTATTTAAGATCATACTAGCATTGCTCCACAAGAAACGTTCTAAGATCCTTTTGAATTTCCTGTTCAAAACTAAGTATTGTTGTTTATTGCATCCGGTAATTTATTATTAGGGTCCTGAAAGTGTCCTATAACGCAAGGTCGCCACTATACAACTCTATGATAATTAAAGTATAAACCATATTTTTTAAGCGCCTTGTAAATTATGTACGCGTGTATTTCTAGCCCGTGCATACGTTCGCCACTGACCGCGCCTAGTAACGCGCACTGGGACTCTCGTACGCCACTCCCCTGCGGGTTCAGGAACGACTTATGGATACAATTTATTCATATGCCGAAGCGACGATTCCGTAGTATCTTACTTTAGTTCGATGCGAGCGGATGGATGATAACACGCCGAGTTTAAAATAATTTTATATGTCGTAAGTGACTAACTAATTGTAAGTGTACATACGTCCACTTTACACTTTGCATCGTGTACCTGTTTATTGTAGAATTCGTGTAATGTATTTATATATTATATGATTTTGTGTGGATTTTTGCACTAATGGCACGAAAATTACGAGAATTTTACAATAGACGGATCACATATTTTATGTATTCCTTGCAGTTTTCGATATACATATATTTTGTTGACGCCGAGAGTGTGAAAGACATTTAGGTTCGAATTATCCATCAACAAAATATTACTAGTACTGTTAGAAAAAAGTAATTTTGGTTTGATTTGTGCATAATGTCTTGCGCATGTAGCCTTTCGCAGATTGATTTTTCGACTTTCCATTGTCTAGTAGCCATACACTGCGTAAAACATATTTACAGAAGACATATTAACGTGTCATGGGAAATATCAAAGAATACATACGCAATAAATTTCTGTGGCTGACAGTGAACGAAACAACAGATGTTTGCAGTAATAAGGTCGTCAATGTTCTGATACGAATTTTAGGTGTTTCAGATATTTCACCTCGATATTGATAGCTAGTAAACGGGTTTTGCAAATAACAGCTAAAATTATAGAAATTGTTGTAACACGTGCATTGTCCTCTGAGAATGTAAAAAATAATAATGTACTCATGTTAGTGACAACAAACAACTGTGCGAAATTCGTGAAAATAATATGCGTGGTGTGTCGTCCTCTGTCCATGTGAACTATTTTGAACTTCAGTAGATGTGGAACGATAATTTTCCTTCTAGAACCATATGTGCAGTTCAAATTGCTCATGTTTGTGGCAACGTACGCTCAAGCAATGAGTACAGTCGGTGTTTCTGAATGACACAAGCGATATGTATGTACACAGTATATACATGTATAATGTACATAGTATAGTAGATACAAGTAGTGCAATTAAATTGTTTTTTTTACAATGAGAGATTGATAATTTTTATATAGATAATGATTGTTCCTGGTATTGTGATTGTGGATATTGTTGAAAATAGTATATTTACGATAGTTTTTTGTTAAAAAAAAAAAAACTAGATTCATATTTTAGTATAGAAGGTAGAGATGTTGTTTTTGTTATTTATGAAATGAGAACGGGGGATTATAAAGGACAACTTGAAAATTAATAAAAATATTATTCTTTTTTTTTTTAGAAAACAACGACTCTATGCAGTTATGTGGACATTATGTGGACCCAGTAAATATTAAGATAATGTATCTTACTATTGATTACCCATTTATCAAGTGGTTCCGTTATACCCTCTATTATTAATCTCTATTACTATCTATTATAATGTATCATTCTATTCAACAAAAAATGCTATTTATACTACCAAATGTCCGGCTGAAGTTAAAGAATATAGTCTGTATACGATTGTTTTTATTCAAACCTTCATATACAAACGTAACAAAGTCATAATCAGCTGTGTTAGTAAAAAAAAGTCTCGAAAGTCAGGTTGTTCAGGGGATAGTATAATGTTTGTTTAGGAAATTGTATATTAGGGAATTGTACGTGAAAAATTATTGTTTCAAATAGTTTGGAAAAGCATTAGAGGCTAGTTATATGTTAATAGTTTTCGATTATTTGACAGACTCCTTTTACTACCACATTCACGTAGTTGAATGAAAGTATGGTGTTCATGGATTTTTTTATTATCCAAAAATGTTGATACAAGATTTTAAATTCAAGGGATTTTTTGTCTGTATGTCGGTCTGTCAATATGTTAACGAGATAACGAAGTCTGGTAACGAGGTCTGTCAGTCTCGCGAACGCATTAAAATATCAACTTAAAATTTGAAATACTTACGTCTTTCAAATAGGTTTAATAAACTTTTTTAACATTAATTTTAGTAAGTACACAGCGAACAGAGCTGTAAAAAAATCCTACCTCTCTTCGCCCCTCCCCCACAGGGGTTACGGTGGTAACTTTAGCAAAATGTAAAAGATTTATTAAAAAATTGTGAAAACATAATATATGTATGGTCAAGCTAAATCATAAGTACATTTATTATGACTAGGCTGATGTTATTTGTTGTCCCATGGTAGGAGTGGGGGCAAGGGGGGTATGAATTAAGAAAGATATTCATATGATTAGTCGTTTTATAGGTTTTTAAACTAGAGGAATTCAAACAGTATACTAATAACCCTCTACTCTCATTTTTACTGCTATGCCCGTTTCTAATACATTTATAATGGTCTGTATAACATAGGTTATAAAAGTCATACTGGTCATATAGATCATATTGGTCATATTGGTCAAAAGGTCATATCGGCCATTTGAGACATAAAGGCAATACTTGTTATAAAGATCATACTGATCATATCGTATATAAAGATCATATTTGTCATATAGGTCATAAACGTCATAGTATTCAAAAAGGTCATATTCGTAATATTGGTCATTAAGGTCACATTAGCCATATAGGTATATGACCTTTTGATTGTTAAATAGTATATTTTTATATTGTATATTTTTACATATTTGGAATCACAGGTGATGTTTAGTGAAAACGATTGTTTTTTTTTTTGTCTTTTTTGGTCTCTTTTTAGTTTTTTATTAATTCTTTGACATTCATTAAAAGAGCAATGACCCAAACATGATTCTTCTGATATAGAATGAGGTAAAAAAAATGCAACTGCTGTTATAATAATGTCCTGTCACCGTCCAGAATCGAGTAAATTTTCGCGAAATTTCGTTTTTTTCTTTTTTATAATAAATTGAACAACTCTTTTTCAAACAAAGTTTTCTTTTCGATACGAATCCAACGACGTATTAAATGGTGAATTTCGATTACAAATTATTGTAAAAAATGATAAAATCCAATTAATCCACAAATTGCAATGCGAAAATTTTTAATAATAGTATACCATGAATGGGCTAAAATAAATCTAATTACATTTCTAGTAAGTAGTATTAACCTCCAATAAGATTTTCAAAATATCCATCTTGAGCAATTTGACATTGCTGAAGGCGAAATAACGTCTGTTTGGTTACATTTTCTAACATTTCATGTGTTATAGAGGCAAAAGCTTGCCTAATTTTTGAAGTGTATTTTATCTTACACGTTTATTGGGTAAATAAATCCTAAAATTTAAATAGTGTCCTATTTAAAAATCAAAAGGTGCATGCATTTCCGGCGAAACCGGAAGTAGCACAAACTTGCTGTGTAGGCTATTATTTGGCATTTATACCAAATATGACGTACACCAAATTTCATTGAAATATCTTAAAATTAAACAAATGGCAACCAAAAAGAGGTTCCGTTGACACCTGGTATATAAATATATAAAGATTATATCCAAATTTAACGCTTAAAAATACAAACTGTGTTTCTATATTATACTCTATTACTTCCACATCCACATGATATATTCTATTAACATAATATCACATTTTTAACCCTTTCTACTCCGTTGGCGACAATACGTCGACACGGTAAATTCCTTTGTAAATCCGGTGGCGACAATAGGTCTCTGTAATGTGCATTTGTATAGTTTACCCTTAAAAAAACTCTAGGTACTTATTAAAGCAGGTATAAACACTAGTTATCAGTTTTTCAAGGTCATTGCTACCATTCGGACGCATTTACGTTGTTAAAGGTATGTCATACTAAAAAAATCCTGAGTTGAAAGGGTTAAGAATCTAATCCTAAAAAAACAGGATGTAAAAGATGTCCTTTAAGGCAGTGGCGGTGCGTGATATTTAAGTTAGCCATATCTTGAAAACGACGCATAGGACCCACTTCACTTTTTAGGTGATGACTATACACCTCTTACAGAAAGGATTTATAGTGAAAAAATCGTCAGCAAAGTTTGCGAAAAAAATTTCAAAAACACTGGAGCACTCCCTGAGTTCTCAGTAACGCTCTGTGGGATATTTTCCGTATAATTTTTTTCATAATCTAGAAACAAATATAAGGAGACGTTTTTCGATTTGTTGCAAAATTTTTTTTTTTCAAAAAGTTATGGCCATTTTAATTTTAATTTTATAGGAACATTTTGTTTCCCAAAATTAAAATGGCCATAACTTTTTTGAAACAAAAATATTTTGTAACAAATCGAAAAACTTCTCCTTATATTTGTTAGAAGCAAATATAAGGAGACGTTTTTCGATTTGTTGCAAAATTTTTTTTTTTTCAAAAAGTTATGGCCATTTTAATTTTAATTTTATAGGAACATTTTGTTTCCCAAAATTAAAATGGCCATAACTTTTTGAAACAAAAAATATTTTGTAACAAATCGAAAAACTTCTCCTTATATTTGTTTCTAGATTATGAAAAAAAAATATACTGCAAATATTCCACAGAGCCTTACTGAGAACCCAGGGAGTGCGCCAGTGTTTTTGAAAATTTTTTCGCAAACTTTGCTGACGGTTTTTTCACTATAAATCCTTTCTAAAAAGTGAAGTGGGTCCCATGCGTCGTTTTCAAGATATGGCTAACTGAAATATCACGCACCGCCACTGCTTTAAGGACAAAAATGTTAATACTGTTCTGCACAAAGATTGTATTTGTCATTCATACATTGTAGAGCTGCTCTAAAAGAGCTTATTATACTTAAGTGTTCACAATTTTACATTACATTGGTTCCTACATTTTGACAAGTTAGGATTGAAGCGAAAAAAATTCTACTTGCAGTAAAAAAGATTTTATAAAAGTAATTTCAATTCCTGTGAAAAAACACAATGTGAGACTGTTTAAAGTAGGTAATAAGAGACCTGTTCCTTTTAGAAGTCTTTAAAGGTATTCGAAGTTCAATATTAATTTGTTTTATTGTTTTTCTTTCATTTTGAATGAATGTTGGTCTGTTATTGTGTATTTAAGTCACACCAAACCCTTAAAAAATAATCTAAACATTAGTGCTATAATGGCGAATCTCTGAAAAAAATATTGAAAAAAAACGGAATTTTGTATTTGAAACCTGTACTACTAGTTACAGCAAAGGAAATGAAGCACACATTAAAAAGAAAAAAGTCCAAAATATGTAACCTAATGAACCGTAATAGGAGTTTAAAGCTTTGGCAAAACTTGAAACGCGAATATCTCAGAACGGCTTTTTTGAGTTTTGCCACTATTGTTCTCAGCAGGCGATATTTTGGCTGTATTAGGACTAGACAGACTATTGACAGATTCACACTACGACAAAATCCGAAAAAAAAATCATGAAAATCTATAAAATCCTGTACTGGCGCATCCATAAAACGAGACTTCACCGACATGAAAAGTATATAGGATGAAACTTTCTACACCTTAAATGACAAAGCGTTTCTACGGATATGCTACACCCAGTGACGGTCGGTGGAATTTGACATGCTCGTATTTTCGTAAGGAGGCATGGGACCTACGCCATAATTTAGGGGATGGTTACTAGACCTAAGTAGAAGGCTATAATAGCAAAAAAATCTTCAGTGAATTTTTTTTTCCAAAAAATGGCTGCCTCCGGGCAGATCTTTTTTTTTACTTGTGATTTTCTTGAAATTTTGAGATCTGTAAAAGTTACGGTAATTTGAATTTTTATTTTATCTCAACATTTCGCCTGCGAATTTTAAAATATTTATATCTTTTCGCAAAATAAGAATTTTGTAAAAATCACAAGTATAAAAAAATTGTATTTACTCGGTGATTATGAAAAAAAATATTTCGCAAGTATTTTGCAAACCGTTTCCAAAATCTGCCCGGAGGCAGCCATTTTTGGAAAAAAAATTCGCAAGTTTTCTCTGCCATTGTAGCCTTCTACTTAGGTCTAGTAACCACCCCATAAAATATGGTGTGGGTCCTATGTCTCCTTACGGAAATACGAGCATGTCAATTTCCACCGACCGCCACTGACTACATCTGCGTTGCTAACTAACTTACAAAATGGCTGCTGTTCAAATTTCAAAAAAATTATAAGTAGAAAAATACTTTTTATTCAATTAGTTATTATGAACACAATATTTCGCAAATATTTTATGAGTTAATTCATTTCATTCGAAGTTTTTTTTTATTATTTTAGAGTTCCAAATAATGCTATTATTTTTACATGAGCTAAAACACTGATGTGGCAATATAATGTGTGGTGCATTATTAATGACACCTTCTGTCATCATTATCCTGTCATTGCAATTATCAGTGCAATCAGAAACTACAGAAATCATCATGTTTTTTAACAGGCAGGTATCAAATCAAAAACGGGCCCATTTCGCAAATTTAAGTAATTATACGAAAATTCTTAATTTATTTAAACTATTTAAAATTTCAACCTTTAGTACAAAAATTGATCTTAGTTTATTTAGAAATTTTTAAGCAGAAAAGGTAGCATTAACAGCTATTAGATCATTATTTTGTTTTATGTGCATAGTATTAAAGACTGAAAATTTTAGGAATAATAAAAATTTAGAGTTTTTCCTATGGAAAGGTAAATAATAAAAATTATTCTACTACAGATACACATATCTATGCGACTAATTTAGAAGAATGTCCTTCAATTTATGTATATTGTTTAACTAGTAATTGGCTCTTTTCCATGTTAGAAAAATGTTTAGAATTACGTAGTATTCATGCTTGGCAATGTTTTCGCTTTCCGCATCTATTGTCAAGACCTTGATATAATTTACGCAACTTAAACATAATAAATTATAGTATACATAACAAACACAACGCGAAAATTGTTTGCCCTTAACGTATTGAGATAAATTTGTTTTGCAACCTAAATGTAAATATTAAGAAATGCCATAGTTACCTTCGGCGTTTCTCGTCGTTATTTTATTAAATTAATATCTTCATTATTAGCTATCATGAACCATAAGTAAAGAGACATCCAAAAAAACGTCGTCAATATGCCTAATGTAATTTGAAGATCATAAACTCGGAGAATTAGTAGTCTGCAAGAAATCTTTCAATAAATAGACAGTTGTTGAGAGGTTATATTGGCCATGACCATGAGAACCTTACAAGGTCAATTCAAGGTCAAGTTAATTTTTTACATGTAAATCACTGTTTACTAATGTGGTCATATATGAAGAGTTCGAGCAACTTCAGATATAAAGTCAATTGGCTACCTGATGTCACCCAAAGGCCATCTGTTTACTTGCCCTTGAATTGACCTTGTAAGGTTCATGGTAATGGCCAATATAATACCTCTCAACAACTGTCTATATAACTTTTTTAATGAAAGGTTTCTTGCAGACTACTTATTCACCGAATTTATGATCTGCAAAATACATTTTCATATTCAGTACCTAATATAGCCAAATAATCAACCTTCATCCCTTTATATCTTGAATCCTAATAATAGGATCTTTTTTGGTACATGACAACTTTTGTTCAGAAAATCGAGAACTATCATATAATCAATTTTTATACAAATTGACCGGGACTCACTTTCCATTTGTTTTGTGCGGGGTCCTTTATAATTTCACAACACATATTATGTTTTCATGTTTTTGCACAGGTTGGAACATTGTGCAGTATTAATTTACTTTGCTAGCTTAAAACGGAATATATTTGAAGATTTAGTGATAAAATATTAGTTTACAAAAGTAAGCAACTGATTTATTATTTTCATCAATTAAATCTTCGACCTTGCCTGCTTAAAAAAAATCAAACTAGCTGAGACCATGCGAATAATAGACTGAGTAATATTTATAACGTGCGTTCAATAAATAAAATTGTTTAAAACGACGGAATAGATTTTTTAGTTGATATCTAGATACAACGGTATAGTTAGTATATTCCGTTAAGCAAACTTAATATGTATATATTTTCGTGAAGGCTATTATTTATTACTATTACAGGTATTAAATATGTACTTGTACTTTAAAGTAGCTCACGTAGAGTTGGATATTTACCTAACTGTTGATTTTTTACAACTAACTGTTGATTTTTTACAACTACAAAATTACGAGACGTGAAAATATGACTCACTATTATGGTATAATACATAATGTTATGTATTAGTCAGAAGTTTTTTGCGTACCTATATATTAACGGATTTATGAGTAAATTAGGCAGAAATGAGACGCGAAACGGAGACCTACGTCATAAGTGTATAACACTAAAGTAACTAGTACCCTTTCGAAGGTTGCCATACTTTATTATGAAATTATACCACACTGTTTGGCATATTATACGGAGGTTGTACAACAGCACCAGCCATCATGGGGCTACTGCAATAAATACGAATTGAGGTGACCACCATCACACACGTGGTTGCCGATGTGTGATGTCAATTGTATACAATTTGTTTATCATTTTAAAGCTGATACTTTTTAAATACGGGATACTCGAAAAAAGTAATACAAACGGTTCCTTACTTGATCTTCGCTACAATCTACCGTTTTCATAAAAACAAATAAATGTTGGAATATACGAGGAAAATCGTCGTGCGTCGATCCGGGAATGCACTGTACACATATGTATCAGAATGAGGATTTGGAGCTGCTTGGATTTTAAGTTCTGTCATAGATGTGTTGTAAGGATACACGAGGGTAACAGATTTTTTATTTATTTATTTTTAATGGTAACAAATTTTTTATTTACTTGAAATTTACTAGGTACGTATGTACCAAAGAAAAAAATCTGCACGTAACGAAATTATCATGCGAGGCGTTAGTGGAGTGAAGAAGGACAAGATTCAATATATAAATATCTAGTGTATGTACAAATGTACATATACACTATTCATGCATGTGCATGAAAAGCAAGTTGCATTACTTCCACATCCACGTGCATTACTTCCACATCCACGTAGAGCAATGGAGGTAGACTCATACTTCGTTTATCGCGAATAATTTCGCGACTTCAGACCAAATATTTTTTCCAAGCGCCTTTTATATAGCTTTCTGTGACGTTATTCCAAGTTACTTTTATGTTTTCGATAGCATTCATCACATTGTATTTTCTCCAAAATTAACGGATTTATAACTTATTTACCCTATTTATAATTAATATTTATTGAGGATTTAATATCACTACGAATTGTGTTAAAAGTCTTTACGGCATGTAAGAGAAATATCGCTGAAAGTAAACCGTATTGTGTTTGGAAATGTCATAGTCACATGTAACGAGTTGGACACTCATGAGTATTACTACATTTTATAAGTTTATATAAGTTCATATAATTTTATATAATTTTATATAAGTTTATATAAGTTTATATAAGTTTATATAAGTTTATATAAGTTTATATAAGTTTATATAAGTTTATATAAGTTTATATAAGTTTATATAAGTTTATATAAGTTTATATAAGTTTATATAAGTTTATATAAGTTTATATAAGTTTATATAAGTTTATATAAGTTTATATAAGTTTATATAAGTTTACGTGTTTATATAAGTGTAAATAAAAATAACAAGAGGTTTGGGATTGGCAATAAAGATTATATCGGTCATTAAGGTTATATAGGTCGTAATAATCATAAAGACCGTAAAGGTAATAAACGTCATAAGGGTCATAAAGGCCATATATATCATAAAGGTCATATAGATTACCAAAAATGATTTTGGCAACCAGCCAGAGTGATACAACAATAATAATGTAGAGGTTTGAATCTATGATACAAACAGTATTCCTCTTCCAGCCACGAATCATCTATTGCACTTATAAATAGCTAACCTCATTGACAGACAGGCAAACATATGTCCAACAGCTGTTATACAACAAATGCAAAACAATTTGAGTGATGTACAGAAAATTTTATAAGAAAGTGAACCGTTCTGATTCATTTTGAAAAGCAGGACACACGTTTCACGAAACAATTTGTTTACTGATTGTATTTTAAACCCGAAAAAACACAATAATGGATATCTGTTCTATAACATATACGGTGACTGGCAGATTGTCTCATCACATAGGAATTCTATTTATTGTTTATACGTATATAGGGTGAGTCATACGTAATGGTACAAAATAATACGATTTAGCTAAACTTATCAACAATTATTAGACTAATCCAATTGATGACATATCTAAAATATAGGTCAAAGTTTTAATTTATAATAGTTTTCAATTTTTCTCTATAATTTTCGAATAAATAAAGATAATGGCACGAAGTTTGAGATTTGGGAGTTTTCTTAAGTGAGACATTTAAATTCGTTCATAGTTTTGATATCACGAATATGGAGCAAAAATTTGTCAAGTGTACCCGCCTAAAAATTTTTGGATTCGGATTTCAATCAAACTTCACATTTTTGTTGTGGGAGTGAATGTCTTCAAATCCTGAAAATATGCCACTCCAAGTGTTGCAGGTTGTCAATATATAGGGGCGTGAATTTTCGCCGTGTAACCACGTATGCTCAAATTCATTAATTTGTAACTTTTGCTAGGTTTATCCGATTTTAATGATTCAAAAACGTGTTTTATAGGGATTTTATTCTACTTTTCAGAAAAAAATTTCATTTTCTTGTAAATGCAAATTTTTTCATGTTTTTTCATTTTTTAGAATTATTTTTGCTTTTTTTTTCAAATTTCGACCCTTTTGATTTTTTTGAAAATATTTTTATTGAAAAGTTCGTCTTTTTTTTCTATAAAAATATCCCACATTGAAAATAATTTTATGCGCGCTGCCGCATTCGTTTCGCGCGCTCGCTCTCTTGTGAAGTTTTTTCGAAATCAACAAATGCAGTGAAATTATAAACGTTTGTAATTTATTAACAGACTTGTTTTTATCCTATCAATAAATATTGTTCTACTGCATAATTCAGGTTATGTTACTGTAATGAAGAGTTCTGCAAGAGCTTCTTGCGTGGTGATCATATTACATGCATATTACTAGAATTTCTACAGCATGAATCAACAAAGTTTCTCCGATCGATGCTTTAATCCTTTTAATAAGGAAAATCTGAAATCATCAAAAACTGTTCTTGAAACATATAGGGTTAGTGTTGACGGTTTCCTATGTATTTTTTTTGCGTAGAACACAATGCGCGGGGTCCGTAGAGCTGAAACTGTCCGCTAATTCTTTGAATTAACAATTTGTGAAAAAAAAAACGCCTTTTTTTAACATTTCCGCTTATATCTCCGTTTCTTGGCATATTTTATATAGCATAGACTTATTGAATTTCCAAAATTATAAGCCCAACCCGAAGTCTCCAAGTCCTATTGTTAACTTGCAAATGACTGCTGAAGTTGAAAAAGTGGTTTTTTCTTTACCATTTTTTTCCTTCGAAAGTAGGGCCACTATTATCATGAAATTTCTAGGAGGGACTGCTGTTTATAGTATGAAGTTACAAAAAAAAAATCAGCTGGATCCGTTAAAAACTTTTCGAGTAATTAACGATAGAATTTTTTTGCAAGTCTTAATTAATGACGCCATTTCTTTGTTTATTGTACGATATTGACCGGGCTGGACTAGAAAAATCATAAATCTCTTCAAGTTTGTGAGACGCTTTGAGATATTGAAAAATATTAATTTTGGCCAGTTTTATAACGTTTTCTACGCGACGACCTTTTTTGACGCGACGTATATATATTGTTTTAGCGTTGCCGCTTACTATAATATCTTGACGCCCATTTTTTTTAAATACGCGTCTTGAAGCGTACTTTCAAGGTATTATAAAAGCGTCAAAAAAGGTAGTACACAAATAAAAGCTGTAAATCAATCCCAACAAGGTTGCCGCCATTAAGGAAAGTCAAACAAAATTCCAAGACATATCTGTTGAAACACATTTAAAAACGATTTTCGAATACTATAAACAATTACACTATATAAAAACAATATTTGCTATGGAGATTCTTAGAAATATACCTTAAATCTTTCAGAGCTTTTCCATGTTTTTCCTTATTAAAAAGGATCGATCGATCAGAGAACCTTTGTTGCTTCATATTGTAGAAATTGGAGTAATATGCATTTAATATGGTCACCATGCAAGAAGCACTTGCAGAACTCTTCCTTACAGTAAAATAACCTGAATTATGCAGTAGGAGCAATATTTATTGGTAGGATAAAAACAAGTCAGTTAATAAATTACTAACGTTTATAATTTCACTGTATTTGTTGATATCGAAAAAACTTCACAAGAGAAACGCGCGAAACGAATGCGGTGCCCACGAAACGAATGCGGCAGCGCGCATAAAATTATTTCCTTCAGCGCCAAATCGTTCAATCCCATTTTCAATGTGGGGTATTTTTATAGGAAAAAAGACGAGCTTTTCATTAAAAATGTTTTCAAAAAAATGAAAAATTAGTATTTACGAGAAAAAATTTTTTTTTCTGAAAAGTAGACTGAAATTCCTATAAAATATGTATAAAATATGTTTAAGTCAGTAAAATCGAGTAAATTTGAGTCAGTAAAATCGGGTAAACCTAGCAAAAGTTACAAATTAATGAATTGAGCATACCTGGTTACACGGCGAAAATTCACGCCCCTATATCTTGACAACCTGCAACACTTGGAGTGCCATATTTTCAGAATTTGAAGACATTCACTCCCCAACAAAAATGTGAAGTTTGGTTGAAATCGGAAGCCAAAATTTTTTAGGCGGGTACACCTAACAAATTTTGCACCATATACGGCGCTATCAAGCCTCATCACGCTTCTTTAAAATTACACATTTTTGTGGCTTGGTAAGTATATATTTAACTATTATAAAAATGGATTATCCTACTTGTTTTATATGACAAATTTATACCTAGCTAAAGTCAATAAAAGTAATAGTTTTCAACAGAATCGCATTTGAAAGAATCTTGTCATTCGGTATATATCAAATAAACTGCTCATCAAAATTAGCGTAACGCTTTTTAGATGAGCGCCATTTTCGTTCTGTTTGAGCTAGAAACTTGCGGTTTGAAAATTCCGGTAGACTATATGGTTGTTTTTAATGCCCCGAAGTCGCTATATTATGACTTAAACGGTTCACCGTCGACACTCCAAAACCAACCTCGTCGAAATTTTAAATCGCAAGATTTTGAGGGCAACTTCAGAGCCCTACAAGATGGACTAAGAAGGACACTGTCGGGTAAAAATTTTATTCTGGCACACATTACGATCTCCCCAACAAGTTGTGAGCATTTGATGGCTGCCCCACCCTTTCAACCCATTTCTAGCCCAAACGATTCATTCTTCTGCAGTTATGCTGGGTTTAACATGCTCTGACCACTCGTTGGCAATTTCATTGATTCATGCTGCTAAAATCAATTGGTCTGGGATGTCACAACCAATTTTCATCCGCAAACCATTCAAATATAGGGATGTTTTCCTCCAGACCACCACCGCTACCCCCCGAGTGGGCGAAAATTCTTGAATAAGAGGTCGTTGTGTAGGTGTAACCTTCCCTTACACTTGTGGGAATCGATAATCGTGAAATCTGTGAGAAAGACGCTCGGTGAGCGCGACAAGTCTTCCTTGCAGCTTGGTTAAGCGAACGCCTGGAAGGTAGGCCACCCCTAACAACACCTGTCCAGTATCACCCAGCGAAATTCAAACTTTTTTCGCTTTTAGTTTTGCTTTAGGAATTTTTTTGATGGAGAAAACATTGGTTTAACAATAACAGAATTTAAATGTTTATTGAACTTTACAAAAAAAATCAACAACGGGTGTAACCTCCCCTCGCTTGGAAAACGGCCTCACAACGCCCGCCTTCTCATGCTCTCAACGTATTAGCAAAATATGTGTTTAGGGATCTCATTCCACTTTTGGACAATGGCCGCCCTTAAAGCCTTTTGTGTTTTTGGGAAGGGTCTTCTCCTCTCGATGCTTCGCGCCAACACATCCCAGATCTGCTCGATGGAATTGAGATCCGAACGGATTAGAGGCCTGTCCATTACCTCAATACCACCGACGTGTAGGAACTCTCTGGTAACATTTGCAGTGTGAGGTCGCGCATTATCCTGCATGAGGATGAAACCCTCACCAGCTGCCTCTGCAAACGAGAACATATGCGGCTCAATGATCTCCGTCACGTACCTGATGCCATTTAGGGCTGGAGGTAGGATTTGAACGAGATCGGTGTGACCATTAGCACTGATCCCCCCCCACATAATCACGGCGCCGCCACCAAAGGGAACAACTTCCTGAATGCAACCATCCCGAAAGCGTTCTCCTGGCTGCCTCCAGACTCTGACTCGCCCAATTGCCTTGTATAATTTAAACCGACATTCGTCTGTACAGAGGACTTCTGACCATTGTCGCCTAGTCCACCGTCGGCACTGAATAGCAAATCTCAGACGTTATCGCCGATGTTTGGGAATAAGATGGGAACATTTCGCCGACTTCCTCGCGCTTAAACCGTACTCATGCAAACGACGCCGGACAGTAGCCGTCGAGACGCGTTGATGAGTACGATCCTCGTGCTCCAGAGCGAGCTCTGTGGCAAACCTAGTCCTATCCTGTAACGCAGAGCGTATTATATTTGGGGCCTCCCGAAACGAGGTCATGCGAGACCTTCCCTGTCCGACAATGTTCACCAGTCTCTCGAAACCTAGCCAATTTTCTATTAATGGCAGCCGCGCTGCCCCCAACTTGCCCAGCAATCTCGCGTTGGGCAAGGGCCGTTGCTTGGATGCATATAAGGACCAAGAGACGGTGTGGTGGCATAACCAGTAAATAAAAACTACGGTATGAAAACGATATCCTAAAAACTGCATCCAAATCAATCCAAACTGTAACAGAACATGTCACTCACCGATTCCGCTCTCACCTAACTTTGGGTTACAGAGTTCAAATGCAAGACGGAACAAATATTTTAATGAATTGAAAACATAAAAAAATTATTTGTCAAACTCCAAAATATTAAGTGACACTGGACATGTGTTGTTAACCTTCCAGACGTTTGGAAAGTCGGGTGTTCGCTTGCCCTTCGACTTGACTTCGGTGCATGAAAAACAACCTTATAAGCTACCGGAATTTTCAAGTCACTAGCTCAAACAGAACGAAAATGGCGCTCATCTAAAAAGTGTTACGATAATTTTGACGAGTAGTTTATTTTGATACATACCGAAATTTTACGGCTTCCCCCGAAAATGTACTTATTATTTTTATTTTGTTTGATGAGTTGTCATTTTTTATAAATACACAAAATTAATAGGACTTAAACGCGTTAGAGGACATCAAGATTGTCAATGAAATCAACTTAGAAAAATTAACTCTGACTCCCTCTAGCGCTTTTACTACAAGTCCAGATGATTTGGTGTATTTATAAAAAATTCACAGCTCATAAAGCAGAATAAGAATAACAAGTAAATTTTCAGGGGCAGGAAACATTTTTATGTATACAGAATGGCATGATTTTTTTCAAATAAGATTATCTCAAAAACAATCAGGTACTCTTATCGACTTCAACTAGGTTCACCTTTTTTATGTAAAAGCCGCAAAAAGTTGTGCCATTTTAAAGATGTGCGTTGAGCCTTAGATGGCTTTCTCTAATCGTGATTCACCTTACCTAAGAAAACCCCTAATGTCGGATTTCTTGTCAATATTTATAAACATAGAGAAAAATTAAAAATTAAATCAAAACTTTGCACACCCTGTATCTCAAACCTGCGACACTGGTATAAGGCATGTTGAGCTGCCCAATTATAATATTTTGGTGTCTAGTATCTCCAATTTAGAGACTGTCCATTCTTATTGAATCACCATTATTTATATATATGGTGATTCAATAAGAATGGACAGTGGAAAATTTTCGATATACCGAGTTGTTTCATAAACGAACTCTTAGTTAACTTTATAAGCGTTAAACAAGTTAAATCCTGAGTTAAATATTAGTTAAATGTAAGTTAGCAAATAGTTTTAGCGTCCAATTTTTATTGAATTCAAAGTACATAACATAATTAGTATCAAAGATTAGTCATAACATAATCAATATCAATATCAAAGAAGCAATAAATTAAATCAATAATACATTATTGATAATAATATATACTACTAATTCTTAACATTTCCGTGTAATTATGTGATTACATACCTAAAGATATTGGATGAATATGAATAATAAATAGACTGTAAAAATTTTAATAAAACCCATAGATTTTAAATGTTGCATAATACGAGTAGTGTAGTTAGGCTACAATCCATTATATCAGCTGATTCTCAAATATTGGATCATCACGAAGTAAAGCATTTCAGATCATTTAGATCTTCAAAATCTTGGACGGTCTTCCTAGAGTGAATAGGAAAATAATTTGTTTGTCATACTTTTCATTTTGACAATTGAATTTTCACCATAAACATCGTAAACGGTTCTACCAGCTTCTGCTGCTTTTAATCTGGACTAAGCAAAAAAAAACAATATGTCTACTTGGTGATTCGTTTTTTTTTTCTACTTCGTGACCATTTTCTTTGGTTATTAATTTAATTAATAACTACCACATTTTTTTAGAATCTTGAAGATTTACATGCATTCAATAAAAATATGCTATGATCCGATCCATATTCAAATAAAATGGACATATTTCAAACAAATTAATATCCAAGGCAGTTATGACCTAGAATGACGACAGAAACGTTATGTACTTTTGAGTCAACCTAATGAAATAATTTTACCACAGAAAAATTGTTTCGTTTCTATAATCACACTAATTAAATAGAACCCATGTTTAACATTCATCATTTCTCCAGAAGTGAGCCACGAGAGACATCGAAATGTTTCAAAGATTTCGACTTACCGCTCTCGTCCACCTGACGCTCGGTTCCGGATCACCCATGTACATGGCCTTGAGGAGCACCCTGTCGCCCACAAGCGCAGTGGCATCCTGTGGACCCCTGAGCAGCATCGCCGGTTCATGAAGTATTGGCACTCCACCTTCATCACTCGCTGCCTCCATGGAGGCAGCCGCGGCGCCGTCACCGTCTTCACTACACTCGTACGCGTCGATGTCGCTTACTACAGTCAGCTCTGCGCCGCATCTGACTTCCAATGTCTCATTCGCGCTGCCGGACGTGGACTGTGCCGGTCTCGAGGCAGTGCACCTCACCTGGCCGGCATCCGCTCGTCTAACTCCGACGATGTGGAGAATGTTGACGTCACGGTCTTCCTCTACCTGCAATGGAAATTTTTATATGACTATGAGATATGGGGATAAATAGGACATAGTATACTATGAATTAAATGGACGCAGAAATGTAATGAGAAGGCCGTCTACACTCGGGTATGATCGTTTAACTCTTACTACATTCGTTTGGCGCAGTTCGCGGGCAAAGCTATTTTTGGTACATCTAGGGTAGGACCACCTAAGAGTACGCATTCCCTAAGAGTACGCAGTCGCCATATTTGCGCAATGGTAAGCGGTTTGTGAAGACCATCGTAATCAGTAGTTCGCTAGCGACTATGTAAGTGCTCTGTACACGTTTGCCGACTTTCGTGAATATTGTGTTTAATTTATGATGAAAAATTTGTTTTTTTTTTCACTATAATATTTCTTATACCGAAGATAAGGTATATGACTTCAACCTTTGAATTTCCACAAAAAACCCGTACAATGGTGATTAGAAATACGTATTGTTTAACCAAAACTATCTTGACAAGAGATTAATGTCTTATTGGTTGTCTAAATACTAAAATGGATTCTTTGAAAATCAGTTACGTGATTCCTAAGAGTACGCATTCAAAGAAATGAAATAGAGTGGTCCGATGAAGATAACATACCACTATCTGAACTAGTGCAACAAAAAAAGCAGAGAAGAACAATGGAAATCGAGAACATGAGACCTGCTGGGAGTCCAGTATTTATTCAAAATACAACCCTGTATGAAACCCATAGTCCATCCATTAAATTGGTTACATCGGACCCCTCTTGTTCTACTATCACACCCAAGATGATTTTGTGAATACCAAAAGCCAAACATGAGCAACTAATGAAAACCAAATCGAAAAGGTCAGAAATTCTTTCATCTACCCCATACAAAAACAGTTTATTACACAAACAGAAAGTAAAGAAATGGGATACCAGCGGGAAAAGAAATGTTTTCAATTCTATACCAACAAATCAAAACAAACAAAAGGGAAAACAAGTCTTAGAAAGTCAAAAAGATACTACCTGTCCTGGATGCAATGAAAATTGTAGCACATCAGATTGGATAATGTGCCATATTTACCAAACTTGGTGGCACGAGGATTGCTCCAATTATCTTGGTAGCGGTTTGTTTTCATGCGACTTATTATGTTCTTTAATCAAGTTCCTAACCCATTTTTTTCATTTTATCTTTTTAAGATTAAATATTATATTTGCGTACTCTTAGGTTTGCATGCGTACTCTTAGGGAAACAGGTATTTAAGAGTACACACTTTGATTTTTTGGTTTAACCCCGTATATTTTTGTTAAACACTGGAGTCAATTACTCCTATTATAACATTGGTGTAAACTAATGTAAATATTAATGTTTTTTAAATAAAGTTTGAGTTGAAAGTAGTTAGGCTGAATTTTATTTGAATAAATATTTTGCGTACTCTTGATGTAATAAAGTGCGTAATAATGTGCGTACTCTTGAGTGACTCTACCCTATGCATATATGTTTAAATGTACACGGTGATTCACAACCCCATATTGTTCATAAACGGCTAAAGAAAATTGTAACCTGTAAAAAAACATTATGTTTCTACTATCTAAGACTATAATTTGGCACGTATAACAGAAAGAAAACTGCAGGACACCAGGAGTCGTTTCATTAATTTTTTTCCAGCAACATATTTACCAGTTTTATGACGTCGTTGGAAAGGTCTCCTACTTTGAAGTTCATTTTCAAAATACCACTTTTTAACACTTCCATTACTTAAAAAATTATGACTCAATACATGTGATTTTTTATATTATATCCTTTAATACTATACAGTTTTCTTGATTTTTTACGTGACAAATTCTAGTCAGATGTGTCATGTTCCCTGAATTTTAGGTAAAATAATTCTGTTTATTTTCTAACATTAAAACCAATAATTGCGTATTTATAAACTATTTTATTTCCTAAACTTATCCATATAAGTTCATAGGCTATGTAAATGCAATATACTTAATGGAATTACACAGCTCTTTAAACTTGACCCGTGTGTTAAACTTACTAAATTAATAATACGTCATAAGTAAAAACACCATCTGTTTATAATACTAAAGAGGATTTACTTTTCCAGTGATTTTTAAAGGTGGCAGAAACTGTACGCATCATAAGTGTAATGTAGGTACAAAAGTAACTAATAACCGTTCACACATTTGCCATAGTTTACTATGAAATTATGACACACTATTCAACGTATTGCATAGGAGGTAATACAACAGCATAATATTGAGGTAATACAGCAGCCTCAGCTGACACAGGAGTACTGCAATTAAATGATATTGGGGTAATTCCCATCACACGCTACACGAGTTGCTTATGTCTCGCGTTGCCGGAAGCCACCCCTAATAATATTATACTTACTCTATTAAGCTATTCTCTAATGGTGAAAATATTTGCAATATTGTAATTTTCCTGAGGCGACATAGGAAGCCAATGATATATTTATAGTAATTCCAGTATTTATTAAATAGCGTTGTAAATGTGCACTTAACCTAATATCCATGTGAAAGCGGTATTCTAAATAGTTTCTTGATAATTCATTAAATTGAAAATGAGAAATGTAAAAATACATACATATGTAAGAAACAGCTATTTTCTCATAGGTATATATGTCTGGAACAAGCAGGTTTCATTGAGATATTTGAAGATTGGATATTTTTATATTGCAATACATTGCGATTTAATTCAGAATGTGAAATTAAGCTAATTCCCTGACATTTAAAAATTCTACAATCACTTGATTATATATTAAGATTTTTTCATGTAAATATTAATTACAGTATACCTACTTTATTTAAAAACAACATTTTTGTTAGTATAATTAATAAATTGGAATCAGCTTAATTCTTAACAGAATATTACCTTAATTTTGTGCGGCCATGTTCTCTCATTTTTAAAAGTATGACAACTTTTATTTAATTACCTACATACATATGTACTTGTTTTCATAATGTTTCGGTATTAGTAATAACTTATTACTAATAACATCAGCTGATATTAGGCTTAAGAAGAGCCATCCTGTATAAACTTACTGTTCGCCAGAGAAAAGATAACGTTATCAAATTGAGATAGGAATTAATTACTTCTTTAAGTTCTTATTATTCATTGCCAATGGAAACATTAGTGTAATACTTTGGCTACTTTACAATAGTAGACAGTACCAACACGTGTTTAGGTCTAAATTAAAATTGTAATGTGTTTAAAACCAAAATTATCAAAAATCAGATCTTGTGAAAATAAAAATCATTACTTTTTTAACGAAAAGTTTTTTCGAACTGACATAATATGCATACCTCTGCAAAAATACGTAAATATTAGTAACTAATCCTAACTACGTTTATTAAGAGAACAATACAAACTTATTAATTTGCAAACATTCCAAGCAAGTGGTAGTATTACCAGTATTATATGTTAACTATTATTTCCTAGTAAAAAAAAATATTAGTCCTGATAAAAATGGCTCATAATAATCATCTTATTTAATTTGAAAAGTCTTTCTACCTTTCCAGTACGTTTACATAACATAATTTGATCGCTTTAACACGAATCGGCTATATTGTAGTTAGAGTCCTTTGGTTGTATATGTACTCGTATACCGATAGCTTCACTTCATTTTAACAAATGCTGAAAGTAAGTGAACCAATTGTCATAAGAGTGGGGTGGTCGAATATTACCTCAGAAGCCGCTATCCAATAGCTGATGAGAAGTAAATATGTTTTCCTTTATGTCGAGGTCGAAAGCGTTACCAATCAACAAATATCAGTTTAAGTAACAAAAAAAATCTACCTAAATTCACATATTTTGGAGTTGTTTTATTGGTATGATATAAATATATCACTTTGAAATTCTGAAAGCAAAAGCCATATGCATCATTAGCGAATTAGAAAATAGTTCAAAAATGAAAGAAGACAATCAATTAACAATTCGGCAAATAGTCTGCTAAGTTCACACCGACTATGTGGATTACGTTATGTTGTCTCGTTACCTCTAACTTGTTATCATAATCAGCCAAGGAGATACGAAGAAAAGAAATCGTCTTAATAAGTTACTAAAAGTTATGGAACACTAAAACGGCTAGGGAAAATGATAACTTTCCCTAGCATAGATCAACATTGAAACAATTTATTAAGGATATACGTACATATGTGCATATGTCAAAACTGTTTTTTACAATTAATGAATACAATTTTATATGTATACAGTGTGGAACAGTCAAATGGAATAAATGCAGTACCTCCATTATTATGCATTATTTTAGAAAATCCTGAGACACGTCAATTTCTAATTCTAAAATGACATCTTGCGACGTAAAAATGTCATCCCTAAATTCAACCCCCTTCAGGTGACAGCTACAACCCCCTAAATTTTCAAATTGAAAGTAGGGGCTTATGATACTTCGTTTGAAAGGTATTTTCATTCTCTATTCAAAACTGCTATGGTTTTATATTTTATTGAAGAAATTAACAAGAAAAGAAAAGTTTCTCCAGCGTAGGAAATTCGTTACATTAAAATGAAAAAGCAATCATTATTAATGCAGCAGATGTTCAAAATGCATGCCTCCAGCATCTTGGCAGCATCCTAGATGTAAATATAAATGTCTTCTAAAGTTAGTTAACATCTGTTAACTATTGTCATCTATCATTTGCATCATTTGTTCACAAAAGAGAATTCGTCTATCAAAATCGTCTTTCGCGAGCTCATTAGTTGGTACCAGTTTATATGGGTGCATCTGATTTTCTGTCAATACGCGGAGAATCGAGGACTGGCTAATATTTAATGCTGAAGCTGTTTGACGACTCGGCGTATGTGGATTTTCTTTAAGGGAGACTTCCAGTTTGAAAATTTGAAAAAATCGATTTTTTTATTTTGCATATTTCTAGTCTAGACATAAGTATAAATCACCGTGTAAAAGGATTTTCCGAAATTCGATCATCTTCGGTACGAAAAATGCTTTGGAATGCGGCGCGGTCAGCCACGTGCATTCCCCTGGACGAGAGCAGAGTGAAGCGCGCGGAGAGAAAGCGGCCTACTCACTATTCGTTGATGCGTCCATTCGTCGCAATGATTCACGAATTATTGCCTAGTGGGTATGATGCGATGCGCCGATGCGATTCGTTGTGCGGCGCTTCGATGTGTTATCGGTTTTTGGACGAATCATCAAAGAAAAAGTGAACGAAGTGACCGAAGTCGACGAATCGGTCTCAGATCACATTCGTGATTCATTCGTTGATTAAAGCAGTGCGTCGTGCATGTTTTGTCGAGATGGAATGGAATTATGATATTGTTTTTTAATTTGTGAAAAAAAAAATACAATCGCATCCGTGTTTATGGAATCCAAGTGATAAAAAACAAAAAAAATCGAAATAAGGTGCATGATGCTTTCAAAAGCATTGCTAAAGAAATGGGAACTGATAACATCGGCGAATTAAAAAAGAAAAAAGAAACTCTCTTTCAAACTTAGCGAGGCTATCATTTCAGCACTGATTGAAGCTTCGTTGTCGCAGTTCGCACAATGGACGAATTTCCATGCACCATCGAAGCGAAGTGAATCAACGCATAATAAGTAGGATGTTATACGTCGGTTCGTCGATGCGCGTTTTAAAGGAAGTGAACCGACGAATCGCATCAACGCATAGTGAGTAGCCGCCCTAAGGTGAGCGACGCGACGCGGCAAAGCAGGCGAGAATCGACCAATAGTCCAATAAAAAAGGCCGAAAGAGAAGACTTTTGAGAAGTAGTGTGCTTTTTTAACTGAAGGTAGGTGAATGGGTACTGAAAGATACCCCACTGAAATTTTTGTCCCCAACCCCCGATAACCCTGAGAAAACAGGGATGAACATTTTTAAATCGCAATATCTGGAAAACCGTAAACCAGACTGAAAAATATTTCAAACAAAAGTTGTTCGTAATAAAAAAATACACAAAAAGTTATAGGAAGTCCAATCCTGTATCTCTTCAAATAAGGGCGTAAACACGGTTTGAACTTGTGGGATTGAGGAAAAATTCATTCGTCGTAGAAGCACTGCTGGCATACAGAGCGACGGAGCGGTATGTCTACTCTCCTTGCACTCGTTGGTGTGCCTAGTGCGCAGGCGCGGATAGAATTAAGGTATACTCGTAATGAGTGCCTAGTACCTCCATTATTTATAATTTTAATTTAACACTGAAAATAGGGCTCTAAGCGGCCGCCACGGCATGCGCGCGCAGGCTCAAAAGTGAGTACACCACATAAATTTTTTTTATAGTATTAAATATGAAATTAAAAATTTGAATAAATGATGGTGTATTCTAAACACTTCAAGGAATAAAGTTCCGTTGGAAAAAAGAATAAGTTAATTTTTAGGAAAGTTAGGTAATTGCTAACTAACAACATTTTTTCGGACCTCCGTTTTCACTGGAGACTACAAAAAAATGTTTAAACAATTGGTCTAAAAATTGTTCGCTTCTTGGAGCCCATCTTATATATATATATACTCAACAAGATTACGTGATTTTAAAAGTTGTTTAGTTTGTTTATTATATTTTTTCAAGTAAACAAAAAATTGAATATCCAACAAATGTAAAAAAAAAGTTTTAGCAAATGTTATATTATTGCTGTTTTCGCAACTATCTATGCATTAAATAACGTTGGCAACAATTTTTATATGCCATTTGTTTATAAATTCTTTAAAAAAAATGGACTAAGATAAGGTTTTTACATTTTTTTTAAATTTACATTTACATTTTTTTACATTTTTTAAAATAATGATTTTTAAAAAACAATTTTTTTTCTTAAAATCAAAAAATCTGTTTATTTTAAGTAAACAATATCAACTCCTTTAGTTAGAAGCTATTGTTACCTATTGTAATCTATAAAAAGTAAAATTATAGTGAAATATTAAAAAGCCATGCAATAAAAAAAAGAAATATCATATATAACGAAACACGAGTTTGATGAATTTTAATAAAAATACGTTTAAAATTTAAACTATAAGAGATATGAAAATGATCAAGAGCTTATTTGGCAGATATTTTATCACTGAATATAATTGTCTTCAAGATCCATTACTATATTTGCATTTTTAACAAGTTATAAGTCATAAAAGAATGTCGAAAATGTGAAAATAACCTTCAATTTTTATAACCAAATGCATATAGTAGGTGATCAACAATAGCTAGAAACTTGGTCTTTATTTTAAAGATTAATGAATCCTTATAAAAACGACTTGATGTCCATTGTCGTATCTCTAATAGTTTAAAAGTTATATTAGTTTATAATTTGACAAATCTAGTGGTCGCTTCAACTTCGGTATCGTGTAATATTGGAAAGTACTATAAAAAAATCCAAAAAAAATGTTTTTCAGTCTTCAGTTACGTATGGCTGTTTTGCTATTTTTTTTTTTTTAGTTGTAGAAATAAATATAATGATGTCAGAATTTGTTTGTATTCTGAAAATTCTGAGAATTTATATGTATTAATTGTTAAGTTAATAAACAATGAAATTATAAATAAAATTTTTTTTTGCTCACCTATTGAGAAATGACAATTATTATTTTTTAAGAAAAAATTATTTCTTAACTAATTGTTTAAACAATAGAAATATAAAAAAACGATTATAAACAATAAAAAAAATTAAGAAAAAATTGTTTTTTAAAAATAATTATTTTCTCGTCAACAAAATGGTAAAAAAAAGATGTTAAAACATTATCCTAGTACATTTGTTTATAAAGAATTTATATACTAATGGCATCAAAAAATTGTTGCCAACGTTTTTTAATGCCATTGATAGATGCGAAAACAGCAATAATATAACATTTGCTAAAAAAAGTTGTATCCAACTACATTTGTTGGATATTTCATTTTTTGTTTACTTTTATCACGTAATCTTATTAGTATATACATATAAAAAAAATTTTAGACCAGTTATTTTAACATTTTTTTGTAGTCTCCAATGAAAACGGAGGACCGAAAAAATTTTGTTCGTTAACAATTGCCTAACTTTTCTAAAAATGCGAAAAACGAAATGCCTTTTTTTCATCTTAATTTGTTAATAACTTACAATTTTTATGTGCTGTAAAACCGTTGAAATACATGTTTCTAGGCGTCATTCCGAATCCAATGAGCTATCGCTCATATTTTTAGGAGCTTTATCAAGAATTAACACCGATTTGAACTTGTTACCCAGACTATGACGCACAGACAGAATATACTAGGCAAGGTTACCGAACATAAATGATTATCTTCATATCTTCGGTGGCAAGGTGCAGAACTCGGGGGGAGAGAGAAAACGATACCGTTTCGCTCACTCGCACTCATTGCGAGTATACCGTCCTTCTATCAGCGCCTGCGCACTAGGCACACCAACGAGTGCGAGAAGAGTAGACAAATCGCTCCATCACTCTTTATGCCAGCGGTGCTTCTACGACGAATGAATTTTTCCTCAATCCCACAAGTTGAAACCGTGCTTACGCCCTTATTTGCAGAGATACAGGGTTTGACTTCCTATAACTTTTTTGTGTATTTTTTTATTATGAACAACTTTTGTTTGAAACATTTTTCAGTCTGATTTACGGTTTTCCAGATATTACGATTTAAAAATTTTCAACCCCGTTTTCTCAGAGTTCTCGGGGGACAAAAATTTCAGTGGGGTATCTTTCAGTGCCCATTCACCTACCTTCAGTTAAAAAAAGCACACTACTTCTCAAAAGTCTTCACTTTCGGCCTTTTTTTATTGGACTACAACGGGAAAGGCGAGTGGAATACAATAAACAGCAACAGGAAGCGGAGGATTGTCTCTATGGACCGGACATAGCCGATTAATGGTAACTATAATTACTTCACAATACGCACATTGCAAAACTTCAAACGCGTTTTTCTCAAAAACACGTTTTTAAAATCGGCCCACATCGTATAGACGACTGTATTGACCGATCGACTTGAAATTTTGCATAGATCTTCTTAAAGCATTTCTACAGGTAGTGACGTTTGAGTTTTTGAATAACTTGAAAATTATATTTTATATTACAGTTTTTGTACGAAAAAAAAAAAAACGAAAAAAATCGTGTTTTTTTCAAATTGGCGCCATTTTTGTATTTTTGAAGTAATCAACAGACTCGTACGTCATTACCTGCAGCAAAGGTCCCTTTTTAATAAACTGTATCAAATTTTTGTTTCAGACCAACGGGGTGAAATCTGTGACGTGGGCCGTTTGTCGCTTTCTGTTCGCAGGCGCTTTTTCTCGAAGCTTTGGCGGCCGCCATTTTGTTATTTTTTTTAAGAATTTTTTTTGCTGTAAATAACGATTGAATAACAATTACCAAAAAACTGCAGTTGTCTATGTTTGTTCATTTCCTCAAAAAAATATAAAACGTGAGCACCTAAAAAATGGTGCTCCAAACTAGAAGTATCCCTTAAGCATAAGCATTACATGCAGTTTCTGATCATCACTGAGTTTATTGGGAGAATTTTTCTTTCGCTGCCGTACAAGTTCACGTTCCCGAAACTGCTTCTCTATTTTACTTACGGTACCTTGAGATGTCGACGCCAATTCCGGATATTTTTCTTGAAATAGGCGAACAACTTCGGCCTGCGTTCGTAACCTCTCATCTGCAGAACAAATCATCTGCAGAATCGTTATCTTATGCATTTCTGTTAGGTAAACCATCTCTCTGAATTGCAACACGAAAACTAAAGCAAAAAGTTTAATACTGATAACTGTTAACTACTGTTACAATGACAAGAACGTTTCTAGGTCATTTCACTAAAGCTGATAATGGCCAACTTCTTCAATTTCAGGTTTGTTTTTTTGCTGCTAGCTCGTTTTTGTCGTTCGATTGTCAAACAAAAAATTGTACGTATTTATTAGTAAGTTTGTATCTTATAGTAGGGAATGTCGGAAATTACACATTTATTTTTTTGTTATTTTAACATTCAGAACCTAAAATTGACAAATAGTGTTACTTCGAAGTTTTATTTTAATATAACGAATTTCCTACGCTGGAAAAACTTATCTTTTTTTCTTGTTAATTTCTGCAATAAAATTTAAAACCATAGCAGTTTTGAATAGGGAATGAAAAGACCTTTCAAATGAAGTATCACAAGCCCCTACTTCCAATTTGAAAATTTAGGGGTTGTAGCTGTCACCTGAAGGGGGGTTGAATTTAGGGATGACATTTTTACGTCGTTAGATGTCATTTTAGAATTAGAAATTGACGTGTCTCAGTGTTTTCTAAGTAAATGCCTAATAATGGAGCTACTGAATTTATTCCATTTGGCTGTTCCACACTGTATGTACAGTGAGCAACAAAAAGATTCGGATACCATTAGTATATTACGTTTTTATGTGTTTGTAAGTAAAATGTTAACAAAACAAAATAACAACCAGTAATAAATACTTTATAGTCTTCTAGCTATTTTATATAAAAATGAAAGGGGTTACCTCATCATACTGTTAAGAAGTACAAAATTATTAACTCAACCGAAAAATAACGAAACAAAAATATTCGGACAATCATAACAGAGGAGACGCGAAGTCCTGCGTCGGGACAATACGTATGTGACGACAACTTAAAAATAACAACCAGTAATAAATACTTTATAGTCTTCTAGCTATTTTATATAAAAATGAAAGGGGTTACCTCATCATACTGTTAAGAAGTACAAAATTATTAACTCAACCGAAAAATAACGAAACAAAAATATTCGGACAATCATAACAGAGGAGACGCGAAGTCCTGCGTCGGGACAATACGTATGTGACGACAACTTAAAAGCTATGGCATAATGACTACTTCGGTAGTTCCCACGAAACTGCAGCGAAATAGCGCCACTGTAAAAGTGAATAATTGCGAAAATGGGCCGTAAAATTAAAAATACAAGCTTCGAGATAAGACAATTAGTAATTTATCATTATGAAAAGGGGAATACGATCCGCAACATTAGAAATATATTAAATTTTAAGAAAAGTACAGTTGGGGATATTATTAAACGTTATAAAGACGAAGACATAATTTTTTCAAAGGTGCAGAGTGGTCGCCCAAGAAAGCTAATCAGAATAGAAGAGATTTATTGTAAACAAAGTACGTGGAAGGTCCAAAAATTAGTGGTCCAAAACTCAAGCAGGAACTGTTTGACTTGTATGGAAACAAGCAGTGGCGGTTGATGATATTTCAGTTAGCCATATCTTGAAAACGACGCATGGGACCCACTTCACTTTTTAGGTGATGACTATACACCTCTTACAGAAAGGATTTATAGTGAAAAAAACCGTCAACAAAGTTTGCGAAAAAAATTTCAAAAAACCTGGAGCACTCGCTGGGATCTCAGTAACGCTCTGTGGAATATTTGCAGTAATTTTTTTTCATAATCTAGAAACAAATATAAGGAGAGGTTTTCGATTTGTTACAAAATATTTTTTTTTCAAAATGTTATGGCCATTTTAATTTTAATTTTATAGGAACATTTTGTTTCCCAAAATTAAAATGACCATAACTTTTTGAAAAAAAAAAAATTTGGAACAAATCGAAAAACTTCTCCTTATATTTGTTTCTAGATTATGAAAAAAAAATTACTGCTATTCCACAGAGCGTTACTGAGATCCCAGGGAGTGCTCCAGGTTTTTTGAAAAATTTTTCGCAAACTTTGTTGACGGTTTTTTCACTATAAATCCTTTCTTTAAGATGTATATAGTCATCACCTAAAAAGTGAAGTGGGTCCCATGCGTCGTTTTCAAGATATGGCCAACTGAAATATCACCAACCGCCACTGGAAACAAGTATCTTCACAAACAAGTACGAGTAGATACCTGCACTCCTGTGGATATCGAGGCTGAATTGCATGAAAAAAGCCGTTTGTAAGTGAACAAAATAGGAAAAAAAGATTAGAGTTTGCACATAAATACATTTTTTTGCATTCATGTGCAAACTCCAATCTTTTTTTTCATATTTTTTTCACTTACAAACGGCTTTTTTTCTTGCAATTCGGCCTCGATATCCACAGGAGTGCAGGTATCAAGGTATTGTTTGTGAAGATACTTGTTTCCATACAAAATCAAACAGTTCCTGCTTGAGTTTTGGGCCATTAATTTTTGGATCTTCATGTACTTTGTTTACAATAAATATCTCTTCTATTCTGATTAACTTTCTTGGGCGACCACTCTGCACCTTTGAAAAATTCTGTCTTCGTCTTTATAACGTTTAATAATATCTCTAACTGTACTTTTCTTCAAATTTAATATATTACTAATGTTGCGGATCGTTTTCCCCCTTTTTCATAATGATAAATTACTAATTGTCTTATCTCGTAGCTTGCATTTTTTTTACAGCCCATTTTCACAATTATTCACCTTTACAGTGGTGCTATTTCGCTGCAGTTTCGTGGGAACTACCGAAGTAGTCATTATGCCATAGCTTTTAAGTTGGCGTCACATACGTATTGTCCCGGCGCAGCGCTTCGCGTCACCTTTGTTATGATTGTCCGAATATTTTTGTTGCGTTACTTTTCGGTTTAATTAATAATTTTGTGGCTTTCTTAACAGTATGATGAGGTAACCCCCTTCATTTTTATATAAAATAGCTAGAAGACTATAAAGTATTTATTACTGGTTGTTATTTTTTGTTTTGTTAACATTTTCCTTACAAAAACAAATGAAAACGTAATATAATAATGGTGTCCGAATATTTTTGTTATCCACTGTATATAATATATGCATAGTTAGTGTTCTCATTTAAATTTTCCATTATGTAATGTATTCAAATAAATTTCTCTACAGATCGTTATATTTACAGCGATGACGTTCAATTTTAAACTTAATGTGTATATGTCATCTTGTAGATGGCAAACGTGACAATTACTTGAATACTTTCATAAAAATATAGATTAAATTAATAAATTCGTCAAATTTTTTTCGGAAAAATCTCTAGGACACGGCAAAAAAATACATATGAATTGTCATTTTACTTCCACATTCACATAGTGAAGTGGAAGTATTGTGTTCATGAAAAATTAAAAAAAAAATCTATTGACTAACATTGAAAAATATTGACTAAAATTGCAGTTTTTTTAAATAAAATATTCATTTATTTTATTAGAAACACAAAAGTATGTATTCCAAAGTATTCGCCAAGTAATACTTTTCAAAAAGATTAAATGCAAAAGTTCTTAATTTTTGCTTGAAATTTCGTATTTTGGATCTAGATACGAATACAAATAATTTTTCTGTACTACATTTATTTTGTTTTCAAAAATAATGATATTTTATAGCAATACAAACTTTTAAATGACATATAAAAACAGGGTTGCCAATTTAATAGAAGCAATGTGGGATGGCTGTTTTACTTCCACATCCACGTAGTGGAGTGGAAGTATAGTATGCAGTCATGATTTTTTTTTAATTTCTATACGCTAAATGTTCTGAAACGTGTGTAGATTTTAAGTTTAAACGAAAAAAAAATTCTGTCTGTGTTAACTTTTTTTTGTCTACACGATAATTCGAGAACGCGTTAAGATATCAACAGTTATGTACCATGACGATGTCTGCAACCAGTTACATTTTCAGCTTAATCAGTTTAGGGGTTGGAGGATAAATAGGGGTATACTCTTTTTCTTTGCTTATAGGTAATTCGCAACCATGCAAGAGACGCACTTCAAAATTGAGACAAATGTACAACATAACAGAGTCTGCAAGTGTACAGAATTCTGGTATAACAGGGTGGGAGGTTGAGAAGGTAAAATGGGTCAAATCAAGTTTTTAACTTAAATTTTAATATGTACATAACATGTTAATTATTTGTTGTAGTTAACATTAGCAGAGGGGGAAGTATAAAACAAAGTCGCTTCCCGCTGTCTGTCTGTCCCTATGTATGCTTATATCTTTAAAACTACGCAACGGATTTTGATGCGGTTTTTTTTAATAGATAGAGTGATTCAAGAGGAAGGTTTATATGTATAATACATGCATAATATAGTAGAGAAACACTGATAATTTTAGAGGTTTCTAATGTGATGTCGTAAACCGTGCGAAGCCGGGGCGCGGGCGGGTCGCTAGTGTAAAATAAAAATATCATGTGTCGTGTCGTTTTATAGGTTTTTAAGGTAGTATAAATCAAATTTTACATTATTACGTCTCTAATCTGACTCTACTTCCGCATCCACGAGTCACTTTGGGTCACTGCGATTAATGAGGTTAATGTCATCGTTGGAACCATTAGAGTCATGGGATGGGATATTTGGGGTTAATGGTCGAGGTCATTGGGATCAGTAGGGTCATGAGATCATTGAGGTCATTTAATTGTTGAGGTCATTTGTGTCATGGGATTGTTAGGATCATGGGATCATTATGGTTATGGCATAATTAGGATCAATGGTCTACAATGATGGTCCATGATCCTATGATAATTGAGGGCATAGGATCATTCGGGTCAATGGAATCATTAGAGTCAATGAGGTCAAATCAGGGAGTGACTCTTGTGAGAAAACAGTTTTTGATGGTTATCTAACAGAAAAAAGGTATTAGACGATCATTCACATTTATTGAATCTAGAAATTAATAATGCTGAGAGAACATTTTTTTAAAATAATATAAAACACATATTAATGCACATACCATAAGTGTCCACTGCAATGTACATAACATGTATGATCATAATGTTGAATAATTTTGGAAAAGTATTGATGGAAATTTGATGGAACAGTTGATGGAAGGTTAGCACTACCAACAGAGAGAGGAACATACATGTTCATGTAATATTTTACGTATTTCATAAAATACGATTATATTAATTTTAAATTAAAAATAAAGGTATAGATATGTAATTGCAGGAAGACCATTAAATGTACTGAAAGATATTGCGTAAATTTTATTCATTTATTTAAAATGGCCAAAGTGGGAACACATCTTTTTTTTATAAATCCAGCCTAATTAAATTTTGAAACATTAAATGTGGAAGTAGTGATCCCTTAGGCAGCATTTTTTTTTTAATTAAAATTGCAACAAAGACAATTTAAAAATATATAAAAAGAGAACCTCATATGGATCAGAGATTTTGGTGGATACTGTATGACTATATAAGTTTTTGAGGTAGAGAAATCTAAATATCACATCTTTAAGTATCCAACCTGATGTTGTTTGGCTTTAAGGGGACCGCCTACATTAGAGGATCAAAAAAATCGATCTGTTTTTTTTTTTTTTGCTTAAATAGAAAGTATATCATCTGTAGAATATGCTCCCAAAGTTTCAAGTCCGAATTCGAACTGTAAATAGTCGAAATATAATATATAGTGCGCGTGCTCCGGAGCGTCGGTAGAACGAAGCCGAATCAAGCCGAACCAAGCCGAAACAATTACAAAGGAATTAACTGGTTGAATAAGAGGAGGGACTTTCTTATGGAGCAGGGATAGCAGATTGAGCAAAAAGTTAAGGTAAATAAATGAAAAAAAAAATTTATATCGACTATTTTTCATGTACGAAAACTTTAAACGCGTTTTTTCTCGAAACGATGTTTTTTGATCGTGCACGATTACTCAAAAACTACTGGACGGGTCGACTTTTGTTTTTATTTTAATTAAAGCTTATTTAATTACCTTCTATTTGAACTAATAAAATCAGTAAAAATTATTGCCAAAAATAAGTTATTAACACGAAAATTTTCCACAAAAAATCAATTTTTTTTAAACATTTTTTTTATTTATTTTAATAAATTCATGATTTCTTTGAGTTCAAATAGAAGCTATACTCATAATCTTTAAAAAAAAAATTAATTTTTATGATTCAGATGATTCTATGGGACGCTATGCTGCACGCTGTGGAGAAGGAATTTTCAAAGGCATCAGCATTCAATTAATTAATTAATTACTTTTATTTAAACATATAAAATTTAATAAAAAAAATTTTTTTTTGTAAACCTTTTGATATACATTACAAATTTCAAAACAATCCATTGTGTAGTTTCTTTGTAAAATATTCACGAAAAAGTGCTTGATTGTGACCTCCTAATGTAGGTCCCCTTAAATATGGAAACACTGTATGCGGAAGTAGAAATCACTTAGGCAGCTGTTTTTTGTAGATTTTTTTGTCAAATTAAGCAGAAGAATGATTTAGTGAAATAGCGGACATACAGGGTAATATACGCATGCATAAAATGGAAAACTGTAACATCATTAAATTTATGAGTTGTTATCTTATATGGAGCATGGTTTACTATTTTCGTTAAGGCTACTCCAAAGGAGTAATAATGTGCTTATATTAGAGCCCACGTACAGGTTCAGTGAGTAAAACCGCCGTTTTGAAATGGAATATATATGTAGGTACTCAATATCCTTTGACGTAATTCAGCCTGAACTTGGACAGTGTTTACGCTGAGGCCCCATAAAAATCCATCAATTTCGCGGATAGATATAGCACATTAAAATTCATCACCGACATCAGGTATACAGATAAAACGTTAATACGTCAAGATGACGACATTTAGAAACAATTACGGTTCGATATAACGGGCAGTAATATTTTTTTAAATAATCCTTAAATATTTCAATCATAAATATTCCTTAAACAATACGCATCATACGTTATGTAGGTACTGTTAAATTTCTATAATTATTAGTATGAATAATTGTTTCTGGATTATTAGAAAATTCGAAATGATGAAAAAAACAATTCAAAAATAATCCTCGAAATCACTTAAAATGATATACAATGTGTTAGTTATAAATGTATTTATTTTCTGTTATGCACTTTTAAGTAAAAATGAGACACAAAAAAACTATTCTTTTGATTCACTGTTATTTGTAATATGGAAAAATTTTATGTGAACGTAATTGCTTAGACAGCAAGTTTATTTACTTTATCTGCAAGTAAGTAAGGATACAAGCTGATTCCTTTGAAGTAGTAAACAATCTACCTAAATATGGTATCCTACATACGTCAACCTGCTACAAGTAGCCTTAGCGCGTGATTTCAAAACGTTTTGCGTAATTAAGTTAAGAACCAATAATTTCCAATAAGACCTTGTAAAGGTTAAAATATACTGAACGTTTTAATAGTTTTAGTACAAAAATATACACATATATTTTATCTTGGTCTGTTCCCATTTTTACAAAATTACCGTTTTTCATTTGTCGTATGTGGAAATGTATTAATGTTCTTAAATTACATGGAAGTTTGGCGATTGGGATATATTTACCGACACAAATTCCTGGTTGCATCTGAAATTAGCTATTTCGGTTATGTTCTCTCTTTTTTAATCAACATAATTAGTTATTATTCTCAACATTCTCATATAATACCAATGAAAAAAATTGTTAAACTTATTGATATGTGATAAAAGCCTTACTATTCATTCATTATTTATGTAGGTACCTACTCGTATGTACACGGTGATTGTTTCATCTGGATCGCCCCATTTTATTCGTAAACAGCTAAAGGAAATTGTAATCTGCAAAAAAGTATGATGTTCCTATCATATAAGACTAAAAATTTTTTATGCATAAAAGGAATAAAACTGCAAAAAGAACTGAAAAACGGGCTAAAAAACACAGGGTGTTCGATTTGAAAAATTGAAATCTCGATTTGAAATTGGCAAAACCTAACACCATAAATTGATCACTTGGTATAGCATTTTCGTATTTATTTTATTTACCGTATATGGAGCACCTCATGTTCTTACTTCGTCCCGAAAATAAAATGGGAGCCTAGTACTCAAAGAAAAGTTATGACGGTTTTACCAAACCCTAACATCTGTCGATTAAAAAAAAAAACATCACATATCTCCGAAACGGCCGTGTTGATATATAGGTTATAGTACATATTTTCGACTCAAATTGTATGCTCTTTCCAAATTTGCAAAAGTATCTTATGTAGGATGTTTTATTTAAAATAAGGAAGTTAGTCGACATCCAGAAATATTGAACACCCTGTAGATTCAGTGGTATTTAAAAAACGTGGCAAAAATGGTGAAAACAACCACACATTTCCATTTTAATGGAAAAAAATTCTATGAAAAAACGCAGTAAAAACTCAGCCTGTATTTTGAACTTGACAATACTTGTCTTACTTTACCTTAACGCGGGCCGTTTGAAACAAAATTATCACTTTGTTTCCTCCATCATTTCCACTATCAAAATAATAATTAATATGTTACCTAGCGTTATATTATACCCGTAAATAGTATTATCATTTCTCAAGCATTTTCATAATCATAAAAGTTGTATGTAGATATAAATGTCTAAAAATAGCCAAAACAATGTTATTGTGGTTACTGAATAGTTTACAATGATGCCTGTTTATCTCCCTAATACAATTCAAATACTAGTAATACCACATCCAAAAGATCCCACATTATCGTGTGGTTTTAACACGTAACGTGACGGAAAGAAAACGTGATATTGAAAATGTATATATCACATTTAAAAAAGAATAGATGATTTGTATGAGATAGTCGTTTCTGTTTTAACAACCACCACTTAATTAACCGCTCTATTTGCAACGCGGCTTTTCGTTATTTTTTTTTCACTGCGATAACAGCCGCCAGAGAAGACATTTTCAACGCAACTCCATCCTGTTCGGCATTTAAATTGAATGAAATCCTGAAACGTATGTACTGAAGCACAGAGTAAACCATTGGTTTACTCTGTGGTATAGGCATATATACATACGTGCCGGCTCTATTCGTACAAACCGTAAAGTCTGAACCGTGTGAAAATAACCGAAGTGTATGGGACCCTTAAGCCAACCTTAGTTATAAATGAAGACGTTAGAAAAGAAAAAAGGAAACATGGTTTGTGGACGGCTTCATTAATTAAAAGCAGATAAAGTCCAAAATATGAGTTATAAGAATATATTAAGATCAAGTTCACTTTCACTTTTTGAGGTTTTTGAAGATGATACTCCATCATCCAATGGGGATTTTCCATAGATAGTAACAACAATTTTGGCCGGGTTAAATAGTACCTAACATTGCCGTGGGCAGGGATAGCAAGAAGGGGACCAATCGCAAGATCTGACACCTCTAGATTATTTTTGTGGGGTTTCGTAAAAAGTAAAGTCTACGTGACTCGGTTCATGAACTTTTAAAAATAAAAATTCGTCAGGACCTACGACACATCCCTCCAGCAGTTATTGATAATGTTCAACGCGATTTTCTTGAACGCCTGCGTGGTGACTCTATAATTCTCCTTGTAACCTACATCGATGTTTACCTTATTGTATGTGAAAAAAGTTCTCTTTTCAGTTCTATCATAAAAACAGGGATTGTAATTAAAAAAATCTAGCATTTTGACGTGGTTGAAAATATTCAAGACCTGTCAGTCTAATATTCAAAAATAACTAAAACTGTTAAAATAAATATTCAAAACCTGTGAAAGTGGTCGAAAATATTCAAGACCCATATCAAAAAACCGCTGCCTAACGAATCACTATCTCCACATATTTTTTTTCTATATGACCATATATATCTATATGACCTTTGTGACCAATTTGACCTTCATGGCCAATGTGGCCTTTATCACAAATGTAACCTTTGTGACCTGCACGACCTTTATGGCTCATACGAACTTTATTACTTTTACGACCTCTATGACCTTTATGACCAATATGACTTATAATCTATGTCATGTAGGTCATAATTAATGTACTGGAAATGGTCATTCAAGAAAAAATGAGAGTATATGTGATATTAGAATTCCTCTACCTCAATAACCTATAAAAATTTTATAAACCTTTCTTAATTCATATTCATATACAACCCCGTTGCCCCCCTCCCCTACCGTGGGAAAACAAATAACACCATCACTCAAATCAGAATAAAGGTGAGAGTTAGCATGGCTATACATACGTTATCACAAATTTTAAATAATTCCTTTACATTTTGTGTTAGTTCGTAAGAAGAATAAGATTTTTTTGAGTTCTGTTCACTCTGTAATTACGAAAATTAATTTTAACAATCTTTATTTGACCTATTTTAAATATTTTCACCGTGCATTACACACATGTATTATCCCCATTTAACCCCAAACGCCTCAACCGATTAAACTCAAAATCGAATCAGCTCCAAACCTCTTCATGGTACATAAGTGATCTAAATTTGATGTTGACATCTTATCGTGTTCTCGAGTTATCGTGTACACAAGAAAGGTTAACAGACAGACAGACAGATAGACAGAAAAAATATTTTCACTTAAACTTAAAATCTAAACGTTTCAGAACATTTTAAGCCAATTTAGCCAACGTCAACAAATTGAAGCTTAATAACGACAAATCAAAATAGCGCCCATTATTTGAGCGCTAATATGCTTGTTTTAGACGCAATCAATACGTCTGAGAATTCTCCATCATATTTCTGCACTCCAAAGCAAATTCCAGATTAATTATTGTTCTTTCACTTATATAATTACAAAAACAAGGATGTATTGTTTTTTTTGTTTGAATTACATCTTGTACATAAATATTTCAGTAGTACGGTAAGTAGTATTTACGCAAATGAAATTTCTGTATACGAGTTTCGCACTTCATGGCATTTTGTAGCTGAATGAGGCACCTTTGCTCTGATTCGCTATACAATTTCTAATAACCAATCACGCATCTTTATGTACGAAATATATGTATATACAGAATGCAATAACGCTACCCGTTGGCGGTAGCATATCTTACTTTACAGGATTTTTTATGGATGTACTACCTATTTTGTATCAAACTACTGGAATATTTCTTCAGAAAATCATGTTAGTTCTAAATTATAATAACTTTTAATCAAGATGGCATTCTTAGATTATACAAATTTTTAAAAATCTGTTTTCTATCAAAAGTTTAAACACCAATTACTTTTGTCACAAAATTTTAAGGGAAAAGTAATTAATACACTATTATTTGAGATAAATATTACAGAACAGAACAAAGAAATCTTATATAAGTTCTTATGTAACTTATCTCTGACAACTCATCTAACCGAAAATGACGTATCATGTATTGCTGCACATACAAAATCCTTAAATTAATTATCCAGAACGCGTTGTAGGCATTTCAGCATTTCCACAACACTGGCATTTCCAAAATTCCGGCAATGGGAGAATTCGCCTATTGAGAGTAATATATCCACTGTTACCAACAGATCGAAGGCAGTAAATATTTTACAGTTATTAGACAATTATTTTCTAATTTAAATTTTTAATTACGATCAGCAGTGCGATCTAACATATTTTCATTCTAGTTAGAAGCGCAACAATAAATCAAAGTATGCCCTAAAACTATGTAGAATCGAATGTTACCATTTACGCATATGAATATGTGTATCGCTGCGAGCGATGCCTTCATCATCACCAGCTTAAGATCTAGGCGTCCTTAAGGAGAGATATCTTTTTACACTTGGTATTTTATGATGATGTTGCCGTCACAGACTATTTCTAATATACCGTATGTAAAATAAATAGACAATAAAAAATGTAGATGCTTGTGCATTATAGTTCAACTATTTGAAAAAACTATATGAAGAATAAAATGATATAAGAGGTAAACCTACGCCTCTTAAATATTTATTATTAAAATTAAAATAAAATGTAAATGTAATGAATTAAAAAGAAATAAAAATATGTAGGAGTTAAATGTCGTACATACATTTAATGACTTATTTGCCATTAATGAAAAAGATGCTCTTCAGATGATAAAGTTAGAGAAAGGTGATTCAGATGATAAAGTTTTTATTTTAGCACGGCAAAAAGATGTGAAGGATGGATAAATAATAATTAGTGTGGACATGAAGCCGATTATGTGATAATAATACAGTATATACAAATTCTTCTGTTTTCAAAATTAAACTGGCATTTATTTGTAATTTTTACCAACTTTTCTGGAGTGTTTTTATTTGCAATTGCACTTTATCATGGTTACTATTTTGTAGGTACCTATTTTCGCCTTTTTGCAATAATGTAAGTATGTACTCGTAATTTGAAAAAAAAAATCCTAACCTGTTTGGCTGTAATGTAAACATTTTCATTACAGATTTTAGTCCAAAATATGTATATTAAGCCTTAATAAAATAATATTTTAGTACTAATAGATTAATATGAAAAGTGGAAATAATGACTCTATATATATAGACAACCTAAAGACCTATAGACAACGTTTTTTATCATTCTATTTATTTTGGTTTTCATTTATAAAATCCAAATGTTTCACAATTATATCTCATAATTAATGAATTGTGTGAAACTGATTACAAGAGCGAATGTCCACCACTTTTATATCTACAATAAGTTTAAGTTCAACCATACATGCAAACTGTATACATAAAAGTAACTGCAATATTCTGTATGTAGGTTTATCATTAGTTAACTAGTAACATACCCTAAATCTTTCTGAAGGTTCGACAACTTTTCCAGCAACCTCCCATTGTAACTTAGGAATTTCATTTTTCGAGCATCGTACACGAACGCAGAACGATGCATTCCCTCCCTCTACTGCGATTACCGGAGACGGTGACTTCACAAATTCAATCTGTGGATCATCTGTAGCTTGTTCTGGAAGAAAAAAAAGTTTAGATAAAAAATACTTCAACTTATTTCTATCACAAAACAGTTCAAACACAAAAGTTGTTTGCCTTGATCGTTTGTCATCTGCAAATATACATTACCGCCCATGCGTTTACAACCGTCCATATATTGGACGTAAATAAATAGAAAACTCACAAAGGAAACCCTGCAAGTGAATTAAATATATACATATGTATAATTCCAACGGATGAAAGTGTGTATAAAAGTTAACAACGTACAGTACACCCAAAATAGCGTTTCCCGCAAATTTGTTGCCCGACAGCCATTTTTTATTTTACAATTATTGTGACAGTCACTTGTCAAAAGTTTGACATAACCGAAAATCTTCGGCATGACCGCTATTTCTATCTCTCTCGCTCGCATCATTTGATGACGTTATTTTGTCTTTATAAAGTGTCTTTTATAAAGTGACAAAAAAAAACAAATATTCTAATAGAGCGTTCGGATTTGGCACACGACTGTAAAATTTGGAAAAAAAAAGAAACAACTTTTTTTAGTGATAATTTTTAATCTCGCAACAAATAGGACCATTTTAAGCAAAAGCAAAATTTTTTTTTTGAAAAATGTCAAATGTGAGGTATCGAAAGTTACGTAACCCCGTTCGAATAGGTTGTTTCATTTTTTAAACACAAGTTAACCAAACAAATGGAATTCAAAAACAGCATATTTTTGAAAAATAGCCATATCTAACCATCCCTGTACGGCTACAATTTTAATAATTGTAATATTGTCACAATAGTTTTGTCACAACTTTTTTAGTGATAATTTTTAATCTCGCAACAAATAGGACCATTTTAAGCTTTTTTTTTTTGGAAAAATGTCAAATGTGAGGTAACGAAAGTACGTAACCCCGTCGAATAGGTTTTTCATTTTTTAAACACAAGTTAACCAAACAAAGGATTAAAAAATAGCCAAAACCATACAGCTTTTTGAAAAAACCACTCCTCCCTATACATTTTATATTGTAATATTGTCACAATAGTTTTTCACAACTTTTTTAGTGATATTTTTATCTCGCAACAATAGGACATTTTAAGCATTTTTTTTTGGAAAATCAAAAATACTAACCCTTAATAGGTTGTTTCATTTTTTAAACACAAGTTAACCAAACAAATGGAATTAAAAAATAGCCAATAACCATTACAGCATATTTTTGAAAAAATAGCCATATCTAACCATCCCTGTAGCGGCTACAATTTTAATAATTGTAATATTGTCACAATAGTTTTGTCACAACTTTTTTAGTGATAATTTTTAATCTCGCAACAAATAGGACCATTTTAAGCATTTTTTTTTTGGAAAAATGTCAAATGTGAGGTAACGAAAGTTACGTAACCCCGTTCGAATAGGTTGTTTCATTTTTTAAACACAAGTTAACCAAACAAATGGAATTCAAAAATAACCAATAACCTTTACAGCATATTTTTTGAAAAAATAGCCATATCTAACCATCCCTGTAGCGGCTACAATTTTAATAATTGTAATATTGTCACAATAGTTTTGTCACAACTTTTTTAGTGATAATTTTTAATCTCGCAACAAATAGGACCATTTTAAGCATTTTTTTTTTGGAAAAATGTCAAATGTGAGGTAACGAAAGTTACGTAACCCCGTTCGAATAGGTTGTTTCATTTTTTAAACACAAGTTAACCAAACAAATGGAATTAAAAAATAGCCAATAACCATTACAGCATATTTTTGAAAAAAATAGCCATATCTAACCATCCCTGTAGCGGCTACAATTTTAATAATTGTAATATTGTCACAATAGTTTTATTTATATATCCCATATTTTTTCTTTCTGTAAAATTAAGTGGCGTAACTAGTTATTTCAGTAAATAACTAGTATAACTAGTATAACTATAACTAGTATAACTTATAATTAGTATAATTTATAACTAAATCACAGTTTATTGACGGTTTTTGAATTAATGACCAAACCTACATTTTTCTTAAATGGATTCGGTAATAAAAATTTCCCATTTTATACGTACTTTATGAAGAACTATATTTTTCACACCCTTAATTTGAGAAGTGTTTTTTTTTTAATATGTTTAGGTATTCTATAAATTCATAAAAGAACATTTAAAATATTTTTTTATTTTTCGATACAATGAAAATTAATAGAAATAAAGTGTCAATTTTAAGTAACTACCCCTGTAAAGGGTGTCCCATTTTTGATGTTTTTCAATCTCATTTATTACAGTAGATAGAAAGATGCCGTTTTTGCGAACCTAAGCTACTTTTTTCGTCACATAGCCAACCAGATTTTTTATACCATTTCAAGTTTTTGAGTTACAGCATATTTTTGAAAAAAATACCCATATCCGACCATCCCAGTAGCGGCTACAATTTTAATAATTGTAATATTGTCACAATAGTTTCCCATATATTTTTTTATGTAAAATTAAGTGGCGTAACTAGTTATTTATTGTGATTAGCGGTTTTTTAATTAATGACCAAACCTACATTTTTTTAAATGGAAACCGTAGTTCACCATAATATGTTCAAAAAGAGCATTGTTTGTGGTTTTGAAAAATATAACTTGTTACTGGCAATAGCCGAGTTCGCCCATCGCTCGAATTTTTTATCCGTAACACTTTGTGGGTAAGTACCCACAAACTTATGTATGCTTAAAAATTGTCCACAGTGCCTTCACCTTCTATGTAATTATTGCGGCCATTGAGCGTTGGAAAACACCCACAACGTGTAGTGGCTATTAAAGTTTACTCAATAGATGAAGACATGTGATATTTCGCTTTGTGGACCCTTGAAAATACCCACAACACGTGATTTTATCCGTAGATAGAACCCCCAACACCGGACACAAAAGTTTTATTCTTGGATACCTTTTATTTAATTATTAATTAACTAAATTATTAATTAACAATTTGAATAATTATTTAATTATTCAAATAGTTTCAAAGAAAGTTAGTTTATTATAAAAAAAAAAACAGGAAAACACTATTATTTGTTCTTTGTAGTATGTTTATGTGTAGTATTATTTGTTATTTTTTTTACACAAATTTAGTCGACGTAATTTTATCTAACGTTGATATATAACTATGCAATATTAAAATATAAAATAAAATATGTACCTGCAAGTTTAAGTGTGCCAATTTTCAAAAATAATATATTCCAAAGCTGTGATTCTTTCAACTTTTCAAAAAATACTTTGAACTATCACGAAAAAAATGTTACATAATCTTGGCGATAGCATAATATTACTTTACTGGAGTTTTTTTTTGTATCAAAATACTGCAATACTTCTTCAGAGAAGCAAATAAGAACGAAGTTACAGTAATTTTCATCAAGATTGAATTCTTACATAGATTATACAAATTTTCAAAAACTCTACCAAACTTTTAGATACTTACTAATTACTATTATCGGAAATGTTTAACGGAAAATCAATTAATCCGTTATTATTTGAGATAAACACAACAGGAAAGAACAAAAAATACGAAAATATACCAGTTGTCACTTGTCTCTGGATACTCACCTAATTGGAAATGACACGAGTAAAGGAAGGTGGGGGAATATCGCGCAGAGGGTAAAATCGCGCATCGGTGTTGCAAAGAACTTGTAAATATTAACCACATTTAAGCAGTGTTGTCGTCTAGCGGACTAAGCTCAAACTTCGGAAAATACATCTATAAACCCATTCTTTCTGTGGTCGTCTTATCATGTCGATGTAGGTAAACGGTACCATTTTCTTATTAATTTGTTTAGTGCTAAGAAGTGAAGCTACATTTACTGAAATTATATTAAACAGTTATCCCCAGTGGCAGTAAGTTGTGAATTGGTCTCTTTAGAGCATGTATAAATACGATTTGCTTTCCTGCTTTACTTTTCCAGGTTATAACATATTTTGTGTTGTGATGTAGCCGTGGGGTTATTTCCCGCGTTAGAGATGGGGTAAAGTCACGCAAGACAATTAGGTGTGCGATATTAGGTACCTCATTAAATTTACATATTATATATACCTCTTCTAAACCCAATGAAATCTGTTGCTCAAGATTTCGCACCAGGAGACGAATTTCGAGCACTATTTGTTGAAGCTGAAGTCGAAGTGGATTGTGATTCCTGTAACGCCAGAAGTTGGCAATTCCCAAGCTGTTCCAGGTTTACAAAACAAGGTAGTAGATAATGCAGTTACAACTCCCTTTTATGTGCCGATTTCTGAACTAGCACCTATTCCAAAACGTCGTGTATCCAACGGTACTAATAGAACCTGGAATAAGCGGCAGCATTCTCAAGTATTAACAAAAACACCGTTAAAAATAACTCTAGAAGAAAAGGAAAAACATAACAAAAATAAAATTAGTCGAAAAGCAAAAAGAATAGAAGTCCAGAAGAAACTGAGGAATCAGATATTGAGTACGACAATCTCTGTCGTACGACGAACTTGATATAGTCGGTAGTACCGATGATGTATGCATTGAATGTGAACATATAATTCGGACATTACAGTCAGAGTGTAGTGGATGTGACAGTGCAGATAATTATTTATCATTGTGATGTGTATTTAAAAAAAGATAAGTTACTATTTAACGAAAGTTATTTAACGAAAATAATAATATTATTGGAGTGGGTACTGGAACCTTCGGCGTAGAAACAAAAAACTGGACGTCTTCCACGAAACACCGAACTACTATATTTTCTCGACGCGCGTTTTGCCAACTAAGTTGGTATCTTCAGGAGAAGATTAAAACTAAAAACAAATGTTTTTTAGTTTTAATCTTCTCGAAAACGTCCAATTTTTTTTAATAGTATTATTAATAATAATTTTGTAACCATTTTCCACATGTGTATATTTTCAGTTATGTTTAACTTTCATTTACTAAACGTATTGTTCAATTTTCCTTTTTAAGGTGGTGCACAGTTTGACCCTATCCCCTGCGCAGAATTCCCCCACAGGTTGGGCAAAATCGCGCATATTACACTATTTCTATAATGTCGTCTTGTACAGAATTAAGGATATATTATATAATATGTGTCTAGTGCTTTTACAGTATACTGTTTGATAAATCATTTCTCATGTTTGTAGAGTCTAACGACAATAAAATAGTGAAAAACCTTAATGTCTACGTTAGGTGCGCGATATTCCCCCACCTTCCCTTATACATGACGTGTTCTTGCACATACAGACAAAATCCTCAGATCGTATTATTGCTTGAAAACCCAGATTGCTCACAACACATTGTGGGTATTTTCAAGTGCCCACAGAGCTGAATATCACAACTGAAGAGATGAGATATTACATTATTGAGTAAACTTCAATACCCACTACGCGTTGTGTTTTGTAACGCCCAGTTTTTGTATTACCCAGAAGGCGTTGTATGTAAACAAATAGGGCAATGGGCCAATTAGGCTATTGGGAATGACAAATATATTTTTATAAATAACAAACATCGCAATTTAAAATTATTGTAATACCATGAAAAAAATTATATAGACGGCCATGAATGTTATATACCGGGTGACCACGAGATTACTACCCAGGCTCTAGCTGAGGCACGAAAAAAAGATATCGATTTCAAATTTTGGAAATGTATATCATTGAATGGGATGCTAAATTTAGTTATAAAAACTACTGATCATCACTTCCTGTTTGACCGGAAATGCCATAAACTTTGTTATTTTATATGGAATACCCTATATATTATATTTTTTTTCATTCTACTGAAAAACCCAAGACTAAAACGTGTATCATGTCCTATCCTACCTATATTTTACAGTTTCCGAGAAAATCGCGTTTAAAGATGTCAACTGTGTTATTTATAAAATTCTTTTGAAAAAAAACAACAAGTGAAGATAGGGACAAACTCATATGATATATTTAACTTATTTTAGAAGCACTAAAGCCTGATATCATTAAAATTTAAAACTTCCGGCTCAACTGGAAAATACCGGAAGTCATGTTTAGTAGCAATTTACTGCAATAATTTTAATGGAATGCCCTATAACTAATTGGAAATTCGAATTCTACAAACAATTTCGAATCATTCTTATGTACACTTCCCTATAACCAAAGTTCATAGTTTTTGAAATATAATAGTTTATTTAAAAAAACATAAGATAATAAATTTAAAAAAATGCAACATCATTCATAAATTAAATGTTCAAATTGTCCACCATTCATTTGATGGCATAATTGAATCCTGTTTTCAAATTTATATTAATAGTAGAGTAATATTGTTCATCGCTCTTGTAATCCGGTCGCGGAGATCTTGTAAAACAGTAGGCTGTGTTCTGTACACTGCTACTTTAATGTGACCCCAATAGAAAAAATCTAAGGGAGTGATATCGCAGGACCTAGCTGGCCATCTAACTGGTCCGTACGTACCTATCCAACGATCCTCAAACGTTTGATTTAAAGGATCTCTAACCCTACGAGCATTATAGGTTGGGGCTCCGTCCTGCTTGTAATAAATGTGAAAATATTCATTTATTGATAAATTTTCGAGAAAGTCAGCTATTTCATTGTTTAAAAAGTGTAAATACTGGTCTGCTGTTAGTGGATTTTCAAATGAAATTGGTCCAACGATGCGCGTTCCAATTACTCATATCCACACACTAACACCAAATCTCTCCTGGAAAGCTCCTTGTCTAAATAAGTGAGGATTTTCTCTTGTGCCATATTTCGAATTATTTCTATTGAACACACCCAAATTCGTGAAGCGTGATTCGTCAGAGAAAAGTATAAACCGGCTTAAATTTGAGCGTTGCTGCACAATAAACCAATTACAAAACTCCAGCCTCCGTTGGTGATCGGCTTCATAAAGATGGTGTACCTGGTACTTAAATGGCTTAAATTTGTTCTTTTTTTAAAATCTTTCTGACGCTTTCCCGTCCAATTCCAGTATTGGCAGCAATTTGCCTAACTGAGGTAGTCGGATCTACCTCAAGACACGCCAGAGTATTATCTCCGTCTCTTCACTAACAATAAACTCGTTAGGTTCTTCTTCAATTCTTTCGGTTTTTAAGTGACGTTCAAGCCAATGGAAATATTTATAATGTGGTTGTGCACGATCTGGATATCGTTGCCCGTATAAAGCTTTTGCTTCCCTGCGATTTTTCTCTCTTCTCCATACACTAGCAGCATGTCGATTTGATGTTCGCGAGTAAAAAGTGGCGTTTAAATAAAAGCGAAGTAATAACACTACCACCAAACGTAAGCAGTAAGAATGAATTGTCAAATTAAGCAAAAATGAAGAAAATGACTTTTAAAAACAAAAGCCTGTGATAGCGCCTACCTAAATTAAAATTCCTAGGCACCTCTGATAGATGCATTGACTGTTTCTATCGTTTTCCATTTATGCATCGTTCATATTACACATTTCATATTAGACATTAAACATTTAATATCTCAAAAACTATGAACTTTTTGGGTATAGGGAAGTGTACATAAGAATGATTCGAAATTGTTTGTAGAATTCGAATTTCCAATTAGTTATGGGGCATTCCATTAAAATTATTGCAGTAAATTGCTACTAAAGATGACTTCCGGTATTTTCCGGTTGAGCCGGAAGTGCGAAATTTTAATGATATCAGACTTTAGTGCTTCTAAAATAAGTTAAAGATATCATATGAGTTTGTTCCTATCTTCACTTGTTTTCTTTCAAAAGAATTTTATAAATGACACATTTGACATCTTTAAACGGGATTTTCTCGGAAACTGTCAAATATAGGTATAGGACATGATACATGTCCTACATGTTTACATCCCATTCAATGATATACATTCCCAAGATTTTAAATCGATATCTTTTTTCGTGCCTCAGCTAGATCCTGGGTAGTAATCTCGTGGTCACCCGGTATAATAAAAACGTTAACTTTTTTATACATTTAATAAAAATTCACACGGACTACTTACACAGTTCCTATAACATAAACATAATATTAAATATATAAGTTAATTAACTGACTTCATAGTAAATAAAATATTATCGATAATAAAATTTGAAAAAAAATATTTAAAATTATTTCCGGGCAACATGAAATATTTTGACCGTGGGTGTGATGAAATTGAAAAGTTAAAAACCCATTCATACTGCTGCATTCATACTGCTGCATTAATTCATACCGCAAATTACATGGAATTAACATTTGATATTTGTCATGATATAAAAAAAAATAATTGTAATTCTTTATTCTGATGATAAGAGTAACCATCAACAAGCCGTATATTTAATTTAAAAATAGAAACTGAGTAAAACTATCTGATTGAACATCGCGCAGAGCAGCATGGCGGTTCATAAAATTGATCAAATAAACTTGAAAGATATATTTTAATAAAAACGTTTGCAAAACTAAAAGTAAGAATTTAGTTTCTAGATTATAGTTTAGCAGGTGTTACTTTCAATACGTTTTTATTTTTATAGAAGACAAGTTTTTAATTCTTTGTGCAATGGTACATTTTACAAATAGCGTTAAAAATGCATCTCATTGAAATATTTTAACTGTACAGGTACGTTTAATTTATTATGTTTTTTACTACTTCAATATTAATTTCATTTTAACCTTTAAATAAGTGTAATAAGGGACAGCAATTTGCCTTCTTGTCCGGGACCACGCAAACGTTAGAGTGGGCGCAAAAAAAGAGCATTTGTGTATTTTTAATAAATGTAATTTACATTTTTCAATGTACGTCTTTTGGATTATATATATATTGAGATTATAGAAAAAGACAATTTTGATTTCTACAGAAAGTTGTTTATAACAAAATAGGAAGCAGCATTATAGCTTTCCATTTATATTAACCTCTTTTGAGGTAACAACAACCTTCATAAACAAATTTCTTTGTTAAGATTACTGACAGATGGCTGGTGATATTAAATGTCCGTTAATTATTATTTTGATACTTCCATTTTCTAAACAAATATCGATATTGTTTTCGTTTAGTTTGCAGTACTTTTCTCGTTATTCATAGTTGAAAATAATGAAGCACTCAATGAGTAATGATAAAAAATGTTTGTGAAAATATCAAGCAAATAAAACTTACCATGAACAACAAGGTTACATGTTGAAAATGCATCTCCGAACACGTTGTATATCTCACATCTATAGTCTCCAGAATCCTGGGCGTACGCGTCTGGCAAATGCAACGTTATAATTCCATCGTCGGTTGTCACTTGTTGGAAATCAGCACAGTCTGGTAAAATACATCCATCCTTCATCCATACTACGTCGAAGGGTTGCGTACCAATAGCCTCAATTCTCAGTGTCACCGAATTTCCTTCTGCTTGAATCAACTTCTTCGGCAGCCCCTTCGTTATTTCCGGTGGTAAATTTTCCTCCTTGAAAACTTCTAAATGGGCGCAAGTTTCTGCTGATCCATGCTTGTTCTTCGCGATGCAGGTATACAAACCAGCGTCATTAACATCAACTCGCTCAATTTCTAGAGCCGCAACTTTATTATCGTAGGAAGTTCTATATTTTTCTGATTCTTCTAGAGGTATACCGTCCTTGTACCATTTGAGGAATGGAGTTGGTACAGCACGGATATCACAGTAAAGCCGAGCCCTGCTTCCTAATCTAGCTGAGGCTCCTATGAGACCTTTTGAATACGTGGGGACGACCCTTGGAGATAAACTACGTGCTCTAATCCCTCTGGGAGCGGCCAATCTGTGGCCAACAACGTCCAGTTTTGCCGAAGCCTCTACTCTGCCAACGTCGTTTTCCAGGATGATCTTATAAACACCCGAATCGCTTGGTGTCACATCTCTTATCTCTAATATTCTAAGGTCTTCTTTCTCCGATATCGTTAACCTAGCAGAGGACGTTATAACTTTACCGTCCTTCTCCCAAACAACCCATGGTTCTGGGTGGCCAGCTATCGCGCACTGGAAGCGCACAGTTTCTCCTTCTTCTGCCACCCTGTTATGCGGATAAGCGTAGAATTTTGGAGGAGCCGCTCGCATTCTACGTACTCGGGTTTCTGATGATATAATTTCTCTAGCACGTGGGCGAGGTGACAAACTTCTGTTGGGGGTGGTACGCGGTGTAGACATTGGGGTCGAACCATTTAACAGACAGGTGGGGCGCATGAGTTGTTGACTAAGAAGGTTTTCTTTTTCTTCTGGAACTGAAAACGAAGATAATTATTTGAGGTTTCTATTAAATATCCCTAGGATAGTTACATATGTATGGAATATTTAAGTAATCAAACATACAATTTCTCACTTTAACCAAATAATTATGTGTCTGATGTTAAATAAGAAATATGCATGAATCAGATTATCAGTGGCATGAGCAAGATACACTTGAAGGCAGTGATTTGCTAACGATTTAATTAAAACATTCAATTAAAGTTATACTTTACAGAAAAAACTTAATTTTGCAGTGTTAACTAATTTTCTATTTGAATTTATAAAGTATCCGCCAAAAATCTGGATCATATAGAAAAAAATATATATTACGTATTTTGTATTATATTTCTAAAATTGCCATTGACCCCCGCAACAAATATAACAAAGACAGAGCCAAACACACTCATTCCTTCAAATTAGTGACCCCTTCAATATATCATTTGATGTTTTCGATCGTCACAAAATATTATTATCTTTTATGATGTATACTTTCGTGCTAATATAAAATACTGCTTTACTTTTATGAAAATAAATTAAATTGATTTGTAAGGAAAATCTATGTAAATAAAGATGAGAGGGAAGATAAAAATGATGTTGATGACCAACAACAGTTTTCTGTTCATAACGTTTTAAAATACCAAATATTCCAAATCATCAAATATAAAAAATTATATTCCAAATATTCCAGATCAAATATAAAAATATATGTATGGGTAGATTCTATTAAACAGGGTCATTTTTTTGTTCTTTGTGACTGTTTCCGTAAACTGTTTTTTTTCTGGTGCGTTTTAAAAATGAGTGACATTAATTTAGTGACATTAATTTAGCAACGGTGTGCTAACAGGTTTTGCTTCAGACTTGGACACAGCGCAGCGAATACTTTTGCAAAACTTCAACACGACTACGGAGACTGTTTTTCAAGAGCCCAGGTTTTTCGGTGTTTTAAGGCATTCTTAGAAGGAAGAGAGTCGAGTGAAGATGAACCACGCAGCGGAAGGCCTACATCTTCAAGAACCGATGAAAATGTCGATAGAATACGGGATCTTGTGCTTGTCTTGGGATCGTCGATTGAATGAAGAATGATCGGGGAAGAGTTAAATTTGAATCACACCACAGTTCATCAAATTTTGACTAACGAATTGGGGATGAGAAAAATCTGCGCAAAAATAGTTCCAAAAAAACCTTTCGCATGAACAAAAGGACATCATGAGAGAAATGTGTCTTGACTTTTTGAAATCGATTGTAAATGATCCTCATTTTTGGAACGTATCATTACTGGTGATGAGGCTTGCGTGTTTGAGTACGACCCGGAAACCAAGCGCCAAAGCATAGAATGGCACACTTCAAGCTCTTCACAACCCAAAAAAGCAATAATGAGCAAATCGAAGATCAAATTAATGCTAATTTGCTTTTTTGGTAGCCAGGGAATTGTCCACAAAGAGTTTGTGCAGTGTCCAAACAGTAATTCAACACTTTGACAGAGAGGTTCTTTAAAAACTTCAAAAAAGGGTCATGCGTGTGAGCCCAAACATCAAGAACAACTGGATGTTGCATCACAACAATGCGTCTTGTCACACAGCCATTTCAGTAAACGAGTTTTTAACCAGTAAAAACTACAAACTTTGTGTGGCTCCCCAAGGAAGTTATTTTGAAGGAGATAATACAATTGCAATTCTATTCGAAAAAAAAAATAAAAAAATACATCTCTCTCATTACTTAATTTACACACCTCGTATACCTAAACAAGTATATTTAAGAAAATAGACTATATTATCGTTATATACATAAACCAATGAAGTTTAGGACACTCTTTTTAAATTAATTTGGAAAGTTTAATTGCATTGTATTTGATTGTGTAAGACAAATTAAGTGAAATTTACTTACGGTCAATTATAAGACAAGCGGATGTGACTGCTTTTCCTAGTTCGTTATACGCCACACATGTGTATTCTCCTTCGTCCTCGGGGTAAACTTGATTTATCGACAACCTGGCCGTTTCGCCATCAAACTCGGCATTGAAGTCTCCTCCTAAGTGGATCAGCTACAAATAAGAGAATGTCATTATGCAACATATCTATACACGCAACGACTAAGTTGTCCAATGACTACCGTGCACATGTCGTTACTTCTAATGCGATAAATCAAAATGTTATTGAGATATTTTGTATAAAGTCTTCAGGTACTGAATACTGATTCTTAATTTTTCCGAGAGTGCTGATTTTGATATCAAAATGTGAGAATTACAAAAAAAGTAAGTTCGCATTAAGTATTTTTCAATTTTCTAGTATATCCCGAGGTTTTGTTTGTTTTTCTGAAACAAATAGCAAATGGTGTTTAATAACCTTTGTTTTTATACTATTTTTTTGCATATATCGTATTTAAGGAAATATAAACTGTAGCGATAAATCAAACACGCTGTTCGAGTACATGTACCTTGAGATACCTATACATGAGATACTCTTTTTTAAAACAAAATTAGCAGAGTAATAAGAGACGTCCAAATTAAAACACACGATTCGAAACGAGTCAAAATGCATTCACTCAGTATGGTGTTGACTGTGATCAAATACGCGTAACTAATTTTCACCAAAACTTTCTTAATAGTCACGATTTTGACTATAAAATAAGCCTTTTGTATTTGTATATTATAAACACCCACTCTCAAATATATAGGTATAAACATAGGCTTATCTAACATATTATTTCTCATCATCACATGCACACCATTGTATGTACAAATAGATAATATGGTATATAATAGATAATAGTAGATATAAACAAAACAAAGAAGTAGATAATGTGTTACTCACTTTTCCTCCTTTCTCCCATCGAATTTCTGGAGGAGGAGTAGATTCAACTTTGCATTCTAGTGTTACCGCATCTCCATCACAGCATCGAGTATCCCGAAGATCCATCAAAATAACAGGGATTGTTTGAACCTTACTAAACATCCACCATATTAGAGAAACGGAAGTGTTAAATAAATTAAAATACCTACCCGATTTTTTTTCTGTCCATCGCTGGCTTTGGCGTATTAGGATCTAAATGGAAAGACAGCAAATTATATAATATAAAATTTTGTTTAGTGATATCGGTTTTGCTGTTATATATAAATTTAATCATATTAGTAGCGGCTAAACATAACGGGTGTAAACTATTTCGATAAGAACTTGGTAACTTCTAAACCGTAAGAGGTACAAAAAAATAATATTCCGTAATATTTGAAGTAATATTCGACCGACTTCTAAACAACCTCGTTTATCTCGATCTCTCACGGTTAAGAAGTTACCAATGCAATTTGATTGAAATAATCTACACCCTGTATAAGAATTCCGTTAACTTATTTTCTTTTTTAATTTACAATATTTGGTAGGTAAATTTTAATGTACCAATAAAAAAAATAAGAACTGAAACTTTCATTATATATTTTAGTTACACAAAAATATGAATATAATATAATAAAATGTAATACACAAGTTTTAATCTGTATAGTGTGTATGATTCCCACTCTGAAAGATTCGCACAGGGAGACTAAGAAATAAATACAGTTTTTTTTTTATTTTCTTCAGTTTGGAGTTTACATTCTATTCTAAATGAAACTAGAGACATTATGTCGAGTACAGAGAGAAACAATAAAGTAAAAGTACAAAGGAAAACTGTTTGTCGAACTTTTTGCTTTTGTAGATATAAATCTTAATGTTTAATATGTAACCTTAATAATACTTATACGAGGTGTGGCGAATCGAATGTAATAATCGAACTGATGCTGCTACCAGCGCGCTGCGAGCGTGTCGCGACAGGCTTCAACAGAACTGGGTCGGGTGATACTTTCCCACCTTTGAGCTCGCTAGACCAGCCAGTGGGTCGCTCAGTTCGACTGTAGCAGTCGTTTGAATTGGTCTACGCTCCAGTGACGCGTCGAAATGTTAAGTATTCAGATGGAGCAACGGGTTAATCTCAAGTTTCTTGTTAAGCTGGAGAAAACTTTTACAGAAGCTTATGCAATATTAAAAGAAGTGCTCGGGAATTAATGTGTATCCCGCACACACGTTTTTGAATTATTTAAACGGTTTAAAGAGGAATGTGAAACGACCGAAGACGATCCGCGCCCCGGACGGCCTTCAACGGCAAAAAAAGATGAAAACATTAAAAAAAATTGGTAAATCAATTCGCGAAGATCATCGTCTAAGCATCCGAGGGCTTGCTGAAATAACAAGAATCGACAAAGAAAGTGTTATGAAGCCAGATTTTGCATGAATCGTTCAACATGCGCAAAGTTTGCGCAAAAATGGTTCCAAAACTCCTCACTCCCGAGCAAAAGCAATCAAGAATGAACATTTGCGCTGACATTCTGAACAACATTGACACTGATCCAGGCTTGTTGTTGTACACGGTGATTACTTGTGATGAATCGTGGGGACAAGATTCGAAAGTGTGGAACAAAAGCGATGGAGGTTCTGAACCAGATGACAGAAGCGGACTTCCAGCACTGCTTTCAACAATGGAAACGTCGTATGGAGCGGTGTAGAGATCGCCAAGGGGAGTACACTGAAGGCGAAAAAGTTGCAACTGTAAATGGTAACGAATAAAAAGTGTTATGACAGCAGTTCGGTTATTTAATAGCCACGCCTCGTATATGTTCAAAATGTATGTATGTATATGTTCAAAAACTAGATTAGTAATAATATTATTTAGTATTTTTGCCACATCCATATGTTGGAATGTAAGTATAGTTTTTTCATAGTCTTCAATATTCAGTGTCAGGTGTCAGGTGTCTGGTATTCTTTATTTTTTTATGTTTATGTCTTCTATGCGCATGTTTGTAACCATTTAAAATTACGTGTAACCATACGTACCATTACGTAATGTAACCATAAAAATTAATTTTTATTATTCCTTTAATTTGAATAGGGCAATGAGGGCCAATGGGAAAAACCTTAAATCTTACCTCTTACTTTTATTTGCAACGATATAATAGCTTTAGCATCTCCATATTCGTTTTTCGCGTACACAGTGTAGGTACCAGTAAAATCTAATTTTGCATTTGGTATTTCAAGACGGTATTCAGGTCCATCGCCGATCCGATGAAAATAAGCGGCATCTCGGTAATAATCAGGCTGAAATAAAGATAAAATATGTTACCGCTCACAAATGCAACTTATAGCAAATTGTTCAGTAAATAAATCAGAAGTATTAGTCACAAGTAGCCGTCCTAATTAATTTATATGTAAGACTGATCCAGACTGAACTCGTGTTAAGTTGTCATTTAAATCACACCTCGAAATAGCAACTGACATTTATGTCTTGTTTTAATCATAAATGTATTGATGAATTAATTTATACAATGTGTCCAGAATTGGTGACTATGTTATTGTTGATGGTATAGGAAAAAGGTTAAATTGGCCAAGTTGTAGAGAATATTATTAGTAACTTAGTGTTGCTTAGAGCATGCCTGTCTTTTTTGGTTTTTGAGATATTTTGAAAAAACCGAAAACCTGCATATTTATTTTTATAAATTTTTAAAATCCGTGTTAGAGTTACTATACTCCTGGAGATACGGTCTTCTGGGAATAGAAAACCCTCAAGAGGCCTTTCCAAAGAAAAATCTTGTGAAAGGGCTACTAAATCTCATAAAGGTAACAAGCCTATCCACATGAAATAACGATGTAAACTGGAAATACAATAAGCCTGAAGGTTGCAGTGTTGCAAGCAAAACAAACCCCAAACCAGACACATCGGAAGAAGAAAAAAACTATACTTTTATTTTTAATAATAATAACATTCTAATAACCTCTAAGTTTAGTTATTTATTTTTAATTAGTTATGCTTAAAAAATGTTTGCATTTTTTTCCTTTTTCGTTAGAAGAGAACCCGGTAATTCACAAGTGTTGTAATAATTTGTGAACTTTCTCTGAAAATGTCTTTTTATGGTTTTTTGTCAGTATAAATTTATTTTTAGCTTAGCTATTAGGTGTCGTTGGAACGAGAAAAATGAATACTTTTGAAACAGCGCAACATCCAATATCGCTGCCATAAGAAAAAAAGAAGAATTTCGGAAAATCTAAACGTCGATACCTTAATTAGGTTAAAGAATTGTAATGTCCTCAAAAAGTTACCCCCACAATATATTCACGGATTTAAAAAAATTATAAAAAAAATAAATTCTAGCAGATTTTCGAAAATGCAAAATTTCGGTTTTTCTATAATCTCAAAATCGAAAAAAAGATAGAGGCGTGCTCTAAGCGGCGATTAATTACTCATAAAATTCTTAAATTGTTATAAAATAAATATAATAAATCTATATACAATATAAAAAGCTCGTGTTACGGTGTTTGTGGTCGCACTCCTCCGAAACGGCTTGACCGATTTTTATGAAATGTTTTATATATATTTGGTAGGTATGAGAATAGGTCGTAAAGTGTATTGTATACCGCTAGGTGATTTGGGTGTCCCTATCTATTTTTTGCATATGCAAATGTAGTGGCGGCCCAGAGAAACTAAGCGCAGCGTCGGGCGCCTCCAAACAAGATGGAGGGATGATATCCAAAGGAGAGCCGGCAAGAATTGGATTTTGAGTGCTCAGGATAGACAGCGGTGGAAAAACATGGAAGAGGCCTATATCCAGGGGTGGATGAGAACAGGCTAAAGAAGAAAGAAGATCTATTTTTTATTACTTATTACTTTACTACCTATTTTTTTGACAATTTTTTTTTTGGTATTTTTTTTTGATTTGGCATCAAAACATACCTATAACCCCACATTTTCACCCTCCTACCCCCACCCATAATTTATATGGCAGAACAACGTTTGCCGGGTCAGCTAGTTATATATATAATAAATTATCATAAAGTAAAAGTTTGCCAATTTAACCGTTTTCCTACCTCTTATAGTTTCTAATATAGCAATACATTCATCACCAATTCTGGACACACTGTATATATACAGTGCGCGTTCAAAGTCCCTTACCCGTCACCTAATTTTTCATGATAGGACCGAATACAAAAAAATTTCATATGTAAGTTAAGGCTGATAACATGTTTTTAGTTAATAACTAGCAACATAATATTGATGGCTGCGGTGGTGTTTTTTAAATGGCAATAATATGCGAGTGCCACCTCATTTGAAAGATGCTGCAAGTTACTATTCAACCGTGTTTTGATTTTGACATATGTTATATATTTTATGAATAGTTCGCTTAAATTTAATAACCCACTGAAAAAGTCACATCGATAGGAAGCCAATAGAGTCACCTGCTAGGTCTTCCGATAACACGCCCTTAGATTTATTTTTATGGGGCAACTTAAAATCTAAGGTGTACGCTATGCTACGCAGCAAGTGGAAAGTGAATATTTTGAGCATTTATTTTAAGAATATTTAGTTTTTATATTTTATACAATATTTAGTATTGTTGTATTTATAGTTTCATTAAATATTATTTGTGAGTTCGTTAAATTATAATTTAAGCCAATTGTTCATAAAGCAAACGACATATTTCATTTCAAATAAAAATACAGTCGAATAGCAATTTGAAGCAGCTTTCAAATTGCTCAGTCAGTCGCATATTATTGCCAAGACTTTTGACAATGACGCCGCAACGCCATCTTTAACTATTATTATCCTTAACTATTATCGCTAATTATTAACTAAGAACATATATGCATTTCAGCTTTACTTAACGTATGTTCAATTTATATCAATTCAGTCTTGTCGTTCAAAAGTCAAAAAAAAAAGGGGGGGGGTAGTAAGAGATTTTAGAAGTGCACTTATTAGTGTACGAGCATTATTTACACATTTACGTATTTGTAAATGTATGAATATCTTCGTGTTATTGTCTTATTTTCAAGATAGAATATACCGTAATACATAATGGCAATTATTAATACCATAATGGTAATTATTATTTTTCACATTCTTAACGAAGTAAGCACTGAGATATTGCTAGGCAGTTTTTTTTCTATTTCCAAGAGAATTTACATCATTTGCCGTTTTTGCGGTCACTATTTTCTGTTTATATGTTTATATTTGTAATATTTTGCTACTCAATAGTTGTCCCATTTCTTTGTTTTACATCGCTTTAAGCACAAATGTAGCAGGTATATTGACGTTAGCGTTGACAGTCACCTGATGGCGAAAATGTGACTATTTTTGTGCAATACAGCAGTTTTTGACATAAACCCTTGTTGTAAAAAACTAGTTAAGATAAGGTCCAAATGTATTAATTTTATTATTGTAATTTTCTTCAAATTTCAAAATTTTCTTATGCACTATTGTAGCCCTCAGAAGTCTAAGTATGTTAGATGAAACGTCGGCAAAAAATTAGTGCTTGTATTTTGTCCAATATCCCCAAAAATTTGCTTTGTCATTTGCTTGTAATGTTATCGTATCAATAACAAATATCGACATTTTATCAATAATTTCACAGACCAAATTATAATCGACGAATTTAATGTAGGAATCAATTTGTCAATAAATGTTTTAGTATTCAGAGCCGATTTATGGTGACCTGTAAACTACAATATAAAGACTTGGTAAACAGGCCTTAGTACAAAGTTGGTATCATTATTAATAAGCGCAACAAATTCAAATGCATTAATTAAATTGTCAACTGAATACTTAAATGAACTTAGGTGTTAAATTCTAGACTGCTAATAATATTTTCTATAATTATTGTAAATATAATTTAGAAACGTATTTGGATGACTTCAATGCCACCAAGTTAGAACGGTACATTGATTTTTGGGTACTTTACTTCTTCAAGTACGTTTAAAGAACAGGTCCGTCGTCCGTCCGTTTCCCCTCTGGAAATCAAAAGCTGGCGCCAGCCTTAGAATATTAAACTTTCGCTTGTACCCAAGAGAGTTAGTTTCCTCGGTTTTTTATTGAATTGTTTTTTAACCTTTAAGCGTTTCAATACCAGACCGGTCTTCATTCGTACACTTGTAGTGGTACTGGTAATGAATTTATTTGCTGATCCTCAGTTTAGTATGGACGGCGAAAGTGTTCGCGTTGGAGTTACACAAACAGCAATGTATTTTAGGCCTAGATACCGTATGTAGACTAAATTTTATTCTCCCAAAGTGAAGAGAGAAGTCGATTAAGAAAAAGAAAAAGAATAATTATCGTGACGTTATATAAATCACAGGAAATTGCCTCCACTGCAATTCTTGGCGTCCCCGGTTCTCATTGAAATAGGGGAGGTACGAAATCTCCAACAAATATGAATCGCCCCACTAAGTAATAGCTAACCCGTCTGCTCAGTGAGATCGGCTTGATAGGTGTGGCAATTATATACGTGGTACGTGGTCATATTCCATCCTTCAGTTAGACCTTACTTCCTTTCCTTTTTCTTGGCTGGCTACTAACTTCAGAATACATATAGTATTTGTTAATGTAATTGGTATCTATTAATAAAAAGTAACTATTTTTCTTTTTGACGTCCTACATAAATGACACAAACAGCATTCATATTGACGTCCTTTCATAATCACAAAGTTTCAGGAACTTTCACAAACATTTGGTTTCAAAGAAGAATATTAAAAATGGTGTACAGTGTACATTTGATATACAATTTTATATTGTAACCTACGGGTCTACCTTATTTATAAAAAAAGTTACGTTTCAGTTCAGTGAACCGTAATGGTAATTAACCAAAACCGTAATTTATTTATATGAGATCATTGTTCTTAATTGCATCCTACAAGTGCATTTGATTCTCTAGAAGTTATTTATCGTTTTAACGGAAAAGTTGTTCTCGAAATGTTCTCGAAAATTTAAATGGTCAAAACTGCTAAAAATTTGGCATTAAGTATGTAATACGAAGCGTATTTACATATACAGGTATGCTTCTTTTTTCATGTGTGGATATTGTCAGTTTGTTTTGAGTGTTACATTTGTTTTTTAAACAAACCACATCGACATTGTTTGACATCAGTCGAGAAAATTAGTTGGTACTGCAATTATAAACATATTGCACGGAAGGTTTACTTTTTTTACAAATTACTCCGCGGTGTATACATTACAACAAAGTAATGCAAAGTTACAGTGCCAACAGGTAACAAAAAATAATTGTCTAAATTTTATATTTTATTTGTCTTGCTTGTTTTACATAATTTATACATAAATTATTTATATTTATATCGAACCAATGAAAAGTAAAATTATACCTTAAGAAAGTTACTTTACTTCAGGGTCGTAGCCAGAACCATTAGAATTTGGTTCTGGCTACGACCCTGAAGTAAAGTAACTTTCTTAAGGTAAAGTTAAGTTAAACTAGGGCTCAGTATTTTTTACTAGGTCTACTACTACAATCAAAGGAGGAATCAGATTCCTGCAATGCGTGTATGTATACCTAAGTTATATAAAAGCCTTTCGGATGAGCAATATTGTGAAAAATAAGAAAAAATTGCTCCCTACTGCATTATACAGTGTAGGCCAGAGTTCTCAAAGAATGGCAAAAAATTTTATTATTAAGATAGGTATTGAAAAAACTTTTTTGGGAGATCACTTCTGCATGTCCGAGAAACTAAAAATCAATTTTGACATATGTCACGTGGTCACCAATATGGTGGCAATTTTTAAAAAACTAGTACAAGATCGTGAAAAGTGAAGTAAATGATGAAATATCAAGAAAAGTTCTTTGAAAAAATTTGTTTAGAATGCAATTTTAGATCCGTATGCAAAATTTTAAGTAGTTGCCCTAAAAAATTGAAAATCGCAATATCCAAATCAAATTCAACTTTGACGTTGGAACGTTGAAAAAAAAATCTAATTGTTTTTTTAACATTAAAATTTGAATCTAGGTGTACCATAAAAGCCATTGCAGCAACGCGAGTAATAAATAAAAAATTTTCATTTTTTAATTTGGTCTTTTTCAAAATTGGCACCATATTAACCAGAAGATCGCCAAAAAGACTAGCAAATCTGTCGAAACAATAATCTGCCAACTTGTTCATACATATATGTATACGTATGTATATGTATTATATGATACATATATTTATGTTCATATATATATATATTTTTGTTCAGAATGGTATGCGTTGAACGTGTTTATCTCTGACTTCCATATGACTATCTAGACAGACTAAACCCAAAAATGGTTGAAAACTTTATTGATCAACATATGAATTTAGGTTTAAATAATATGTATTAAGTTTGCGATAATTGCCAGAACATCTAAATAAACCAATTTTCTTAATTCGATGCATTACTTGTAAAGGATGAAATTGGTAAATAGAGGTTGCTAATTAGTTGAATACAACCTAATTATCCAACCGTATTTGATTGAGAATATTAAGATAAATTAGTTAACCTAAATATACTAATGAAAACTTTTACCGTTAACATTGCGAAAAGATTCAAATGCCATTCTAGTCTCTATGGTTCCCAAGGCCCGGAAGAAACGCATTAAAGGAGCGAAGAATAAAATAATCGATTGTCTATTATTATTCAAGGCGAAGATATGGAGAATACTAACAATAAATAATCAACTGAACGTTTAGGTCAGGGATTTTGTCACATTTAACCATAGACCTACTAGATCCAGCCACACAGTCAGACCGATAAAGCCAAGCGGAGGTCCAGAGCGAGGTTCGGACTCGTAGGTTCATTTAGCCTTTCGTCGAGCCTTTCGTAGAGTTTGCTCGGTGAACATCTCCCGTTGTTTAGCAAATTTATTTTTTATAAAGCGAAAGGTTATGGGTAAATGCACAGTGATGGATTGTAAAAACAGAGCTGAATATAATGACCTGAAACTAAGCATTTCTTTCTTTAGGTAAGCAAACACGTAATGTAATAAGCACTGTATATTGTCAAATCTTCTGATTCATATACCTACTTTCGTATTCTAGAGTAAGATCAGAATGTTCTCTCGATCGCGTTGCTACTGAATAGCGGTAAAATTGAGAGTTCTTGTTAAGTTAAAGTACATAATTTAAAAAGTATTGAATAATCTAACGTATTTTATTTGTCTGTTTAAAATAAATGTACATTTTGTCATTTGAGTAAATTAAATAAAACAATTTTCGGTTTTCCTGAATGCGGCTCTGTTTAATTAGTTGGGGCTTTTGTCCTTCCACACGTCCCTTCCCCGGAATCTGGCATCACTTATTCTTGCACAGAGAATAAATCTGCGCTTGGTCTAGTTGGTCTATGGATTTAACACATAAATATGCAAATTGAAATTCGTATAGACTAAACCGTGATGAAATATGTGATACAGACTGTTTTTTAGAAGAAATTTTAACGACTTTAATAGAAAAAAGGGAATATAAAAACTTCATCAAACAAACAACTTCAAAAAGGAAAACATGTGGTTTGCACTGTTTACCCAAAGATTTATGACGTTTTTGCACAGTATTAAGAGTTTTGTTTTGCACATTATAAGGGGTTTATTTTTATTATTTATTTATTACCTTTTAACACCTTACTTTAAATATATTGTAAGGAAAACATTTTTAGACTTGGATGAGATTACCTTCGTGGCTTTTAGAACATCATATACAACTAAAATATGATTTGGATTCCATGTTATTTTATGAAAATACGAGATTTATTTCAGCAACCGTTAGTGCTATCTAGTTCCTCTGTTAGGGTTCGCGAATTTCTTGACTATACTTATGACTTATATGTAAGTTCAGTAATCTTCTGCTTCGAATATCGAACTGTCACGAATCTAAACACGTACAGAAAGTTAAAATAATACAATTTATAGTTAATGTATGCAGATTTTCTACAGATTTTATAACCTTTTTCTATAAGATTTTGCGATGGGCATCGAGGTTCAGTTTAATAAGTGAACATTAATGCGGGTGTCAATCCCTTGTTCTCTGGTAGAAAATTGTAATTTATTATAGCTTGACCGGCTTACTAAGAATTAAAATCAATAGTACTCAACAAAGTCTTATTACCCCAAAATCACATTTATAATAATTATTATTAAATAATTTTTATCGCATTTATAATAATTACTATAAATACGATTTTGGGGAAAATTCTTATTAAGCCGCCTGTGAAGCCGGTTAAGCGATAATCAATTATAATCTTTTAGCAGAGAACAATTAAATAGAGAAGTGACACCCGGCGAAATTCCTTTGATTTTAGAGTGGGGCTTTCAATGACCTCGGACCTTTAAATTGGAGTTCCCTCGGCATTACCCGCTGTGGTACTAGTAATAACTTGTCTTATTAAAAAACGATTATTATAAGCCACATAAATACAAACAGAAGTTAACATCGAATATCAAATTTATAACGAGTCATCCAAAAAAAATGTCAATAAAATTGGCCGAGCAAAAAAGGACGTATTTCTATGGTTCTTTATAGACTCCTTTATAGCAACTAATATTTTCTAAGCTTGTAGGTATGTGAATTACGTTTGACAATACCGCTTATTTTCTGTTCATCATTAAACATTCTGTTAATGTGTCTTAACACCTTATTACGTACACCGTTTCACAAAAATGACTGAAGGGACTTTTAAACCCTGGAGTTCTCTTTCATCTCTCTGGAGAAATTAGGTTATCTGTATGTGTCTCATCTCATTTGATCTCTGCTTCTACTATACAATTCTGATTACTCGCTATTTAAATTGTTGGTGTGACGTAGCAATACCATTTTTTTATGCGCTGTGTGGTTTTATAAATATTTTGTTTTTATAATATATTCCTTCGTAATTTGCCTTAAGTTACTTTTATAAATATATTCCTTCGTAAATAACCTCAAGGCGTCTGGAAATTCTAACGCATATTGCCAATCAACACAATACAGACAAGCCAGTGACACAAAAAACTGTAGAATATACTTGGAGGTGAAAATACTCTTTGCGGTACACTTTAATTATACAATACATAGAAATAAATATGTAGGTACACGCTTATGTGTAGGTATACTGTTTTCCTTTATTCTCTGTATAAATTTTTCTTCAGGCTAGTACAAATATGTAGAGCGTTCTTAATTTCTTTAATTGGATGAAGAGATACTAATGCAGTCAGCATTAATTAATCCTGTTTAAGAATCTCCATTTTATATTAATTAAGACTACTATGCTTTATAAATTTAATATGATAATTTAATTTATCCCTCTTACACATATACATATATAAATATTATACAATAACATATGTAATTTTATGGTAACTAATAAATGCTCTACTGGGATGACGTACATATGTTGAGTCCAGAATCTAATAGCATTTAGAATCGGTACAGGCATTTAATTAACCCGTTTCGGCCGAAAACGCCACTCCCGGTACATCACTCTTCAGCGCCTCATATAACTAATACTATTTGCGACAGAAAAATTTGGCAGGTACATATTTTTAAAGTTTAAGACGTGCCCTTTGCGATGGTGTCCATGAAATCCCTCCAAAAAATTATTAATTATGAAAAAAAAACAGTTTAAAAAAAAACACTTTTTTTGCATTTTTTTAAATCAAATTTTCAAGGGGTTTCCGGTCTGCAATGGACCTGGAACCTCACTAACCGGTAGAATAAATGTTTGAGCTTTGATTATACGTGGTTTGAAGATCGATTTTTAGCCTTATGCGTTCAAAATGGCGCCTGAACTGCAAAATTATTGCGTAAAAATTCAAGAATTTTTTATTGGAAAATGATGCACATTTACAAAAAATTGTCAAGAATAAAGAGTTCTTAACAACACTCAACGAATGCACTGGAATTGAGCTAAAATTGAGCTGAAAACTGAAAACCACTTTTGTACTAACAAAATAAAATTTAATAAAAAACAGTTGAAAAAATCTTCAAAACCAACGATACCTACGAATATTATTAGCACAGTATGCGTTGCAATGGCAGACTTTATTCTGCTTTAAAGCGTTTTAAATATTTTCAGATCAGTTAGTTACGGGAGTGAATTAAAAACTTCGAAAAATAATTTTTTTTGGATATCAAAATGTTTCACTCAAAATCGGCATTTAGGCGTAAACGGTCATTAGATGCATCATTTCTTAGTGACATTTTTCGAAATATTGACAATTTAGGCTATTTTCTAAAGATTTTTTTTGTAAAATAAAAAATTTGACAATTGCCAGATGTTAGTTGTCAACTTTGAATTGGTTGATTTTAAGTTATTTTGGAAGCAGACGTGATTGTCATCAAAAGTTTTTATCAAACCCTAATATTAAAAAATTAGATTATTATAAAAGCTTTCATGGTTTTCGAGAAAAATATTTCTAAATTTCGATACTAATTTGATTTTTAGAATTTTTTTTCTCGAAAACAATGCATTTTTCCTATAAATTGTCGAGAATAAAAAATTCTTAAAAATCACACAAAGAATGCACTGGAACTGCACTCTCTGAACTTTTTTCAGAATTTTTTAAGCAATTTTTTAAATTTTTCAAAAATTGACTATTTGCAAAATCCAAAAATTCCAGTGCATTCTTTGAGTGGTTTTAAGAACTTTTTATTCTTGACAATTTTTTGTCAAAGTGCATCATTTTCCAATAAAAAATTCTTGAATTTTTACGCAAAAATTCTGCAGTCCAGGCGCTATTTTGACCGCATAAAGCAAAAAAGTCGATCTTTAAACCACGTATACTTCAAGTTCAAACATTTATTCCACCGATTAGTGAGGTTTCAGATCCATTGCAGACCGGAAACCCCTTGAAAATTTGATTTAAAAAAAATGTGCAAAAATCGTTTTTTTTTAAATACTGCTTTTTTCATAATTAATAATTTTTTGGAGGAATTTCATGGACACCATCGGAAAGGGCAAGTCTTACACTTCAAAAATATGTCCCAGTCAAATTTTTACGGGGAGTGGCGTTTTTGGCCGAAACGGGTTAATCGTAATTTTTGAAATGAAGCATTTTAATAGATATTACTTGTATAGTAGAAGTTACGGTACTACATAGGTGGATATTTAAATTCTGCATGTTTGTATTAGAATTAGGAGAATTTACTAAAGGTCAAACCAAACACTGGGTTATACTTTGGTAAATTTACCAATATTCGTAGTACCGCAACTGCTACCCTATATTATGGAACAAAAATCCGTTGAAAACATTAAACGGCTGTTTGGTATATGAATATATCTATACCAACGAGCCAAATTTAAAAGGAGAAATCGAAATTATTATATGAAAATTGTATAAACAATTTCATGTCGTTCTGTTTACAAATTGTATATTGAAACTATTTTTATTTAATTACTAAAATTAAAATTAATAATTATTTGACTTAACGAGAAATGACAGATAAAATTAGTCTAGGCTGCTGTGCCGAATACGAAATATCCAATATGGATATTATGGACGAAATATCCATTATGGATGCTATTCCAATGTGGAATAAAATATATGTATGTGATAACACTGAAAACAATGATTTTTTGCTAATTTTTGTTAATTTAAGGGTACTATGAAAAAATCGAATTATATTTAAGGGATGTTTGGTTAAAAAACCCTGTAAATCTCTGTGCAATGTGTAATACCTTAACTCGAGAACGCGTTAAGATCTTGATATTTGGAACACTTATGTTTCATGACGAGGTCTGGAGCGGATTAGATTTTGAACTAAATTGGTTGATTGGTTAGGGGTTAAATGGGGGTAATACACTTTTTCTTTGAGTATTGGTAATTAGCAAACGATACGACATATGCACTTCAAATTTGAGACACATGTACAACATAATAGGGTCTGCAAATATAAATAAGTTTTTTGCTTAATATGGTGGAGAGTTCAAAGGGTGCCAGGCGACGCCTACGGTCATCCAGTTTTTTTATTATTTTTTTCATGTCAAATTCTAGTCTCAAGAGTAGGAACTTTTTGTAATTTAACTCCCTTTAATAGTATTTTCAAAAAAATAATAGTGTTCCGAATTCCGAAAAAAAAAAACATCATGTAAAATTATGCATTAATGTCTCAGTGCCCTGCATCTCTGTCAGTGCCGTGGAAAATATACGAAAATCTCGAAAACCGTTCTACCTACATCGCAAAATTAAAAGAGAGCAAAAATGTGTACGACAGTCACGTACGGGAATAAACTTCTATGGTGTGAAATGGGACCTGCACACTAAAAAATTATCATGAAGTATATTAATTTCAATGAAAACCAAACAAAATATTTCCCTTGCTCCCTTAAATAAGTGTAGCAAAGTTGTGTTTTCTCTGTCCTAATCAGCCTCACTGGAGGGGAAGTTTAGGACGTCGCTGGGGCAGTTTAGGACTGATAATAAAAAACCAAGATAATTCTCATCTTGCAATAAATCTCTCGTTAGGTAACAGTCTTACAAACCTCTTTTAATATATTGTTTTCTTTACAATACAGTAGATAATTTGTAATAGGCAATCAAATAAACATAAATGTCAACTTATTGGAATCTTGATTACAAGAAGACTAGAACTAAGTCTTCTTGCTTGATTAAGACAGAAATCAGTCTCATAATTTTTTCTTAGATAATAAAATATCTACTTTTTGAACGTGAACAACAACGTGAAAAAAAAAGTTCTGTCCTAAAGTGCCTCCTTCTCCCATATACCACAATGTCTACCTTATTTTTTTTTGCCTTTGATCTTTACTTTATTGTGCCAAACACTCACTAGCTTGTGCCGCAATGTAGTTTTCGGTTATAAGAATTAAAAAAAAAATACAAAGAATGGACAAAATGACGAAATTACTCTTTGAAAATTTATGAAAGATTTAAATCTAACCGATTGAATAATCCTAAACATCTATTTCGTTTTGAGTTGAAATCTACAAATATTTTTAAAAAACAGTTGCATGTGAGTGGGTATCTTTCTTTTATAATCCAGTAGGCAGGAAGCTAAAATCATCAAAAACTGTTCTTGAAACATATAGGGCTAGTTTTGACGGTTTCCTATGTATTTATTTGCGTAGAACACAATGCGCGGGGTCCGTAGAGCCGAAACCGTCCGCTAATTTTTTAACACATTCGCTGCCGGTTTACTATAGAAACACACACATCGAGTGCCGGCTCGCTACTGGCTTCAGACATTTACTGTATATATGTGGCTCCGATTGGAGTCGGTGGCACATGATGAATGTAGCCGGGCGGCTCCGAACGGAGACACCGGCAGCGAATGTGTTAAATTAACAATTTGTGAAAAAAAAAGTCTTTTTTTCACATTTCCGCTGATATAGCAATTCCTTGGCTTATTTAATAAGCATATGTAAGTTGTAGCCTATTGAATTTCCAAAATTGTATGTCCAACCCGAAGTCTCCATGTGCTATTGTTAACTTGCAAATGACTGCTGAAGTTGAAAAGTGCTATTTTTTCAATATTTTTTTTACTTCGAAAGTAAGACGACTATGATCATGAAATATCTTGGAGGGACGGCGGTCCCTCAATTTTTTTTGTAACTTTATACTATAAATAGCAATTTATAGTATGAAGTTACAAAAAATTTCAGCTCGATCCGTTACTCACTTTTCGAGTAATTAACGATCGCATTTTTTTGCAAGCCTTAATTAACAATGACGCCATTTCTTTGTTTATTGTACTATATTGACCGGGTTGGGCTAGAAAAATCATAAATATCTTCAAGTTTGCGAGACTTTTTGAGATTTAGAAAAATATTAATTTGGGCCAGTTTCATAACGTTTTCTACTTGACTACCTTTTTTGACGCGACGTATATATTGTTTTGGCGTTGCCGCTTCGAAATTCTCGGAATTGTGACTATAATATCTTGACGCCCATTTTTTTAAATACGCGTCTTGGAGCGTACTTTCAAGATACTATAAAAAAAAGCCTCAAAAAAAGGTAGTCGCGTAGAAAACGTTATAAAACTGGCCTAAATTAATAGTTTTCAAAACCTGAAAAAAGTCTCGCAAACTTGAAGATATTTAAAATTTTTCTAACCCAACCCGATCAATATCGTACAATAAACAAAGAAATTGCGTCATTGTTAATTAAGGCTTGCAAAAAAATGCGATCGTTAATTACTCGAAAAGTTAGTAACGGATCGAGCTGAAATTTTTTTTGTAACTTCATACTACAAACAGCAGTCTCTCCAAGATCTTTCCACCAATTTCATCATCATAATCGCCCTATTTTCGACGCAAAAAAAAAAATGGGGAAAAAAAAGCACTTTTTCAACTGCAGCAGTCATTTTCAAGTTAACAATATCACTTGAAAACTTCGGGTTGGGCTTAAAATGTTGGAAATTCAATAGGCTACAACTCTTATATGCTTTATGCTATATAAAATATACCAAGGAACGGAGATATAAGCGGAAATGAACATTTTTTTTACAAATTGTTAATCTAAAAAATTAGCGGACGGTTTCAGCTCTACGGACCCCGCGCATTGTGTTCTATGAAAAAAAAATACATAGGGAAAACGTCAGAACTAGCCCTATATGTTTCAAGAACACATAAAAATATCTGCTTACTAGACTGTTAAGCATTTAACTATCTTATTATTTGTGTATGAGATATCCTTGTTTACATTTAAGTTGTACAGTTCCTCCAGGAACTGCATTAATCGATTATGTGAAAACTATAATTAGTAAAAATCTGAAAATTTGGTGACATACTAAGGTCGAAGGGGGACATACGCCTAAAATATTTTCACGTTAATCGTACTTCCGGTTATACGGAAGTAGATGTCAACTTTGTTATTTTAAATGGAATGCCTGTATATTAATACATTTTTAGATTGTATGGTTAATTCTAAGAATATTTCATGTATAATGTCCTATACCTAAGTTTAAGAGGTTTTAAGATATTTAAGTTTTTATGTCAAAAATGACCTCTGCAGGCCCTAAGATCATTACCAATTTTTCCTATAAGAAAGCCTTTATTATTCAATTTGGGTCGGATTCCTTGTTGAAAAGGATCCACTTTAATAGATTTTTTGTAATATTCTGGTAACTATAATTACAGGGTGTTCAAAAAATGAAATCAAAAGTGAAATTGAGAAAAAAATTTCAAGTGGAAACCCTCAATTTTCATAATTTTATCTTATTTAGCATTAAAAATAAGGGTAAGTTTGTATAAGGTTGTTTATTCTAAAAATTTGTAGTTTTGAAAATATTGCCAATTTAAATTTTTCCATAGTCCAGCATTTAAAAGAGACCGATTTTCCACGAAGGGTGGAGTTTTGCCAATTCATTTTACTTCGACCACAAGAAAATGATTTTTTTTTGGATAATATTATTTGGTCGGACGAAGCAAAGTTTCCAAAAAATGGGGTTTAATACACATTCTTCTCATTATTGGAGCGACTACAATGTACACCCATTTAGAGAACGAAACTTTCAAGAATCTTGGCAATTTAATGCTTATTGTGCCATAAGAAATGATAGCGTCGAGGCCGTGGAGTTCTATCAAGATAATTTAAATGGTAAGTTGGCCATTTTTGAAGTATTCTATATATAAAATACGTTTTTTACTTGTAGGCGAGCGCTATCTTAACATCTTAAGAAATTTTGAAATTAACTATTTAGACTTGCCACTGGCTGATTATAGAAATATATTTTACCAACATGATGGGGCGCCTCCTCATAATGGTCATTTAATCAACAATCACATGTAGAACTCATTTTACGATCAATGGATAGTCAACAATGGGCCACATCTTTGGCCACCACGGTCCATCGACCTATCAGTATATGATTTTTTTATTTGGGGAATAATCAAAAATAAAGTTTACAACACCGCATTAACCACCAGAGAAGACTGCATGCGGCGAGTCAGAACAGCCTTCCAAGACCTTGATCCTCAATCAGTAAGAAGAGCCACTCATGAAAATTTTCTGCTTAGGTGCGAATGTCTTGAAGTTCAAGGACATCAATTTGAACATTTATTAAAATAATTTTTATATATTTTTTTACATGTTTATGAAAATATCCCAAAATTTCAATATTTTCATTGTCAACAACTGGTCTATTTCTATGTACTCCAGGTTTAACGGATCCAAAGTTCTTGAAGTTTTCTATAATACGTTTAACAGTATTTAACGCTGGTTTATTTTTCTGTGGATATCGCGTTGCGCGTTGCAAATGTATTACATGTTCTTGAAATCACATTCTAATAAATAATAAATAAATAAATATAAATAATCTTCATTTGGATAATTTAAGCGTCCCGGCATGATTATTAATAAATGACAGTTGTGTAAACAAACATAGCAATCGAATGTTTTCAACATGGCCGTTTTCGTCATGGCCAAGTAAAAGTAGCTGCATTTAAAATCCGCAGCAAAATCGCCATATAAAAATTTAAATTGGCAATATTTTCAAAACTACTTTTTAGAATAAACAACCTTATACAAACTTATTTTTAATGCTAAATAAGATATAATTATGAAAATTGGGGGTTTCCATTTGAAAAAATTGATCTTTGGCATTTTTCTCAATTTCATTTTTGATCTCATTTTTTGAACACCCTGTAATTATAGTTATGAGAATATTACAAAAATTATATTAAAGTGGATCCTTTTCAACAAGGAATCCAACCCAAATTGAATAATAAAAGCTTTCTTATAGGAAAAATTGGTAATTATCTTAGGGCCTGCAGACGTCATTTTTGACATAAAAACTTAAATATCTCAAAACCGCTTAAACTTAGGTATAGGACATTATACATGAAATATTATTATAATTTACCATAGGATCTAAAAATGTATTAATAGACAGGGCATTCCATTTAAAATACCAAAGTTGACGTCTACTTCCGGTACAACCGGATGTGCGATTAACGTGAAAGAAAATATTTTAGGCGTATGTCTCGACCTTAGTATGTCACCAAATTTTCGGATATTTTTACTAATTATAGTTTTCCCATAATCGATGGATGCAGTTCCCGGAGGACCACCCTGTATATTGTGACATTTGTGTCAGCTAATTACGTATTAAGTTGTTACTTAACTAACTTCTTTACTAACTCTACTTAGTTAGTAATGAACTGTATAGAATGAGAGATGAACGTTCTAGAACAGGTAAAAACTATATGTATAGCCATGTTGTTTAGTTAAAAGTTATTTATGATTCGAATGTTATAGAGTTGTAATCGAGGAGTTGTAAAGTGTTAATAAAACTATGTTTCAAGTGAAAAAGTAAGTTATTCAACACAGATTTCATATCAACATTGTGTATCTGAATTCTAACTGCTAGATTATTAAGACATCAATTGTCCGTGACCTGATAGCTCTCCGTGCCAAGTTTCGGCGTAATTCGTCAAAAAGTTTAATGCGCATAACAGTCCTAAAATGGAAATGATCCCCATTTTAATTTAAATTCAAATGAGTCAACCTGCATATGCTAAAGATCTACATAGATGTATGTATGTCAAACCACAATCGGATACTAGCAAGAGGTATTTTTAATGCATTTTCTTAAAAAAAGATAATTTCTTCGAATATGCCAATGTAACAGAACAAACAATACATCAAGTGTCGATGAAATTAGAATCTCTAGCTGCAGACATACACACATACATACATACATATCCATACCTTATTTTATACCAAAGCTAATAAACGCACACCAATAAGTGATTCATACATACATAAGATTTTATCCATTGACCCAGATGTCCAACATAAGGTTAAACATTATCGCGGGTAATTTCTATTGCCTTTCACATATTACATTGTTAAAATTATAAACAGATATTGAAACGCTTATGAAATATAAACGTTACGTTATTAAAGGTTTACTACTATTGCGGCATTTGTCCACATCTCGCTTATTTCTAGATATACAAAAACATAGACATTATCAATTTGTATGGATTATTATTAAATTTAGAGGACACTATCGGAAATATAAACGAACTTTTTCAAAATATGTTATAAACCTGAGAATGGAACACCCTGTATATTTTTACGTAGTTCGTTAGTATTCATTTTTCTAAATTTACAATTGGAATACGTTTAATATATGTATGTATTATTATGTATAGTTTGGAAATAGTCTTGTAAAAAAATATGTCTATAAATGCTAGCCAAACCAAAAATTGTTCGAATTCGAAAGGTGGCAAAGGTATAATACTATGTGTAGACAACAATCAGTAAATATGTAATTAAAAAAATATATATACAATGTTAAAACGTTTACACAAAAATGATGAAAATGAAATGAAAAAAAAAATAGTTTATCGAACGTACACAATATGCCGACTTACATCTACATGCATATCGTAAGATAAAAACAAGTCCCACATGTCTTGAATTGTATTACTTAGTCTTGTAAAAAAATATGTCTATAAATGCTAGCCAAACCAAAAATTGTTCGAATTCGAAAGGTGGCAAAGGTATAATACTCTGTGTAGACTAAGGCTAGTATATACTCGTAGACAAAATCGCGCAACTCGTGTCTATAGACAAAGTTCTGCGATAGTCTATAGACAAATCGGGAACAAATCGCTTGTTCTGCAACTACCGTAGACAAAAATCGCAAGTCTATGGTCTCCTAGCTCGGATGGAAAACTTGACATGTTGCGCAACAGTTCATAGTGTGGACGTGTTTATTAAACTACATATGTATGTACGTGTGCCGCCCGTGCCGGTTGTATTTGTTGATTGTTGCGTTGTATTTGTAGGTTATTCGGTTTAAAATACACAATGTGGTCCTCGGAAAAGACATTATCATTAATTGAAGATTTTCATTCTTCACGTTGTTTATGGGATGTCACATCGAACAAGATTATAAAAACCGCAATAAGAAGAGGCTAACATTGGAAGACATTGGCAAAAAAAATGAAACCTCGGCTTCTGATGTGGAAAATGTGTGTGTTGCTCTTGTGAATCTTGTTTCTTGCTTGCATATTTTATTTCCAAACATGAGTAGCAAATTTTCAAAATCCGTGGTGGTTAGCAGGGTGAAATTTCTGAAACCTGAACTATCTTCTAATTTTATTTTTCCCGAAGAGTCAATCCAAATGTAAGACCGTTTGCTAAAACGTTCCTTGTCCACCAACGTTTACGATTAATTTTCCTTTTTTTGATCAAAAAATTAAAACTACACAAGCAACAAAGCCGCATGCGGCTGCTATCTCACTCGCGGAAACTATATACATATATATGTAGTTTCACGGAGCTGTGCAGGTGTGGACGTGTGACAAAGGTTCTAGATCATATTGAATTTGTTCCGAAACAGTCTACAGACAAAATCGGCGATTTATCTGTAGACAGTTGCTCGATTTTGCCTATGAGTATGCACTAACCTTTAGAACTGTCATGTTCTGAAGTTTGTATTATCAAAAGTAACTTTAGAAATGATAGACGGACTGTTTTTTAATAATGTATTATGCAGTAACGTACGTAAAATTACAGTAATGATAATGTAATTTTCATTAAATTAATTAATAAAAACTTCAGAACTTGACAGTTTTATGAGTAATAATTATGACAAAACATGAAATAACGACTTTTTTATCTTGTTGTATTCAAATAAAACAACTTTTAAAAGAGATGAAAAACATGTATAACAGTTCTCATTGGTTGTCATCTTAAAAATAACGTAAAAACGAACTGTCATTGCTAATGAGCAAAAAAATTATATTTATTACTCTTCCAAGGTAAAACCTCCTTGGTCCTCATAAAAAGGTCCAATTGTTTTTAACACTTATCTAAAAATATTTTATATTTTTATATATATATGTATATTTTAACACTTATCTACAAAAAATACACTTATATTAGAAAATTCCTCGGCCTTTAGAGAAACTGTTTTTTTATAGTAAAAAAAAACTGTTTTTCCTATTTTGCCGGGAAAGGGTCTATTTCCTGATTAAGAAATAATCCTGATTTTAACTGTGATGGTCGATGGACACATTTTTATGGGGATATTAAGCTGCTGGCCACTCGAACTTACACATAGAGACTTTTAGGCAAAATTTAAAGTTCAATATTTTTAACAGGAATGCAAATTTTTCAACGCGGCTTGCAAATTTTAAGAGCTAGTTTTTTTCGGATTAAGCTGCATGACGTATATTTATCGTAGGACCATAGGTTTATTATATACGGGGTGATCAATGAAGTCATGCAAAAAAATCAAAAAATTTGTATGAGTGAAATTTCCGCAATAAAATTTTTTTGGTCGTTGCAATATGGGTCGTTACTAAGGTAACATCAATATCTCAAGACGTTTTTGTCACTTTTTGGATTAAGGCCCTTAGGCTTTGTACACACTACTCAACATAAAAGGGTAGCAAAATTTTTAAAATGCTATAACTTGACATTGGATTGACGGTTCTTGATGATTTTTGCGGATTTGGAATCTTGATTTCACATAGATTTTCTCTGGTCTAAGCATTTTATTTGAGGGTTGAAATTTACACATTATACCGGGTCGATAATAAAATAAACAAAAACGTAGCGACAAGAACACGTTTATTGCATTATATTCTACAATATACAAGATTGGTTAACATCGGCCAAAATTCAATTCTTAAAAAATGTATAATTCTAAACCTAATTTAAAAGTTCCTGCAATCCCTAAAAAAAACACAGTGTACTGTAATAACAAAGATTGAGTATGTATGGATAGGGATACCTAGTAGTAATCGGTATTGGTAATTTTTAATAAATAAAAAAATAATAACCTGAAAAACATAAATTGTCTGTCCATTAATTTTTGTTTTCAACACACTGCGTTAAAGATAGGAAGTTTCGGAGTTTACAATGAAATTGGGTTATTGTTGGCAACAGCGTGTTAAAAGGACGAGATCATTGAAAGCAACCGGCAAATATCAGTGGAAAAATGCCAAGTGTCCTATCTTTAAATACCTAATATTTGGTAATAATTTACCCGAAATTAAGTATATTAAATAAAAAAATAAAAAACTAATATTTTGTTGGTCCTCCTGCTCGACGTATTACTTCCCGACATCGATTTGGTAGAGTATCCACAAGATTATTTATAAAATCTTGTGGAATATTCTCCCATTCTTCACGAATGGCCTCACTAAGCGTTTCTAAGGTTTCAGGGGGTACATCACGAGATTACTTTAAGTTTTAAATAAGACCAAACATGTTCGATGACATTAAGATCCGGAGACTTTGCAGGCCAGTCCATCCTATTGATGTTCTATTCCTGCAAAAAACTCTGTGATCCTTCGCGCTCTGTGAGGTCGAGCGTTGTCATCCACCAATAGAAATTCTGGGCCGTAATTTCGAGCAAAATGAACAACAATAGGTTCCAAAATTTCCTCCTGATAAACAGTAGCATTAACGGTTTGGTTGGTAATGAATATCTCGGTTTTACCATTTCTTGCGATACCTCCCCACACTTTAACACCGCCACCAAATGCCTCTTGAGGGGCCATATTTTCCTCCAAATATCGCTGATTTGGCCTTCTCCAAACTAACATTCGGCCATCGGAGTGAAACAAATTAAATCTTGTTTTGTCAGTAAATAAACAATAGCTCCACTCTGCATTACCCCAATTCGCATGCCGATTTGCCCATGCCCGCCTATTCGCTCTATGGTGTTGTAATAACCGCACACATTTTGCTCTGCGACGGGCTCTATAATTTAAAATGTTTGGCATTATTTAAGTTTTTGTAAAAATAAATTCTCACATCAAGTTGTTTTTATTTAATGTTCTTCTCACTGCTCTGTCTGAAACTCTCACTCCAGTTTGTTGTCTTAAAGAGTCATTTAGTTTTCTAGAGTTCTTTGTTCTATTCTGCATAGTTTCTCTCATTAAAATTCTTTCGGTTCTTTTTGTTTATTTTTTTTGTATGTGCCCTTTCTGCCGTGGTTAAACGCCTCATATTAATTAAAATTTACAAAATTATAACATTGAAATGTGTCAGATTATTTCTAGAATAATGTTAACAGTTTTTAATTCCATAGCAACAAATTTGTTTTTCCAATGCCTACTTTGAAATTGACGCGTCGCGTAGAAATTACACCCGATCATAATTATGGGCATGGGGGTGGACAAAGAGCTCTGTAAAACTGAATGATTCTTTGGGACAACAAACTGAGGTGTGAGTTTCGGACAGAACAGTGAGAAGAAAGTCAAATAAAAACCACTTGAGGTGAGAATTTATTTTTACAAAAACTTAAATAATGCCAAACCTTAGAGCGCGTCGTACCCTACGTTTTTGTTTATTATCGACCCGGTATAATGTGTAAATTTCAACCCTCAAATAAAATGCTTAGATCAGAGAAAATCTATGTGAAATAAAGATTCCAAATCCGCAAAAATCATCAAGAACCGTCAATCCAATGTCAAGTTATAGCATTTTAAAATTTTGCTACCCAAATTTTATGTTGAGTAGTGTGTACAAAGCCTAAGGGCCTTAATCCAAAAACTGACAAAAACGTCTAGAGATATTGATGTTACCTTAGTAACGAACCATATTGCAACGACTAAAATAATTTTTTTGCGGAAATTTCACTCATACAAACTTTTTGATTTTTTGCATGGCTTCATTGATCACACCGTATATAATAAACCTATGGTCCTACGATAAATATACGTCATGCAGCTTAATCCAAAAAAACTAGCTCTTAAAATTTGCAAGCCGCGTTCAAAAATTTGCATTCCTGTTAAAAAATATTTAACTTTAAATTTTGCCTAAAAGTCTCTATGTGTAAGTTCGAGTGGTCAGCACTTTATATTTAAGATTAACATTACACATAATTATTATAACGTTATTTATCCAGAAATATTATTTCAATGCATGTTCTGCTACATAGAAGGAACCTGGATCTTCAATATACCTATTTTTGACCAAAAATATTCCAATATTCCAAAGACCAAGTTATTTATACTTACAAGGAAGGTACTCGGACCCGAACTCTCCGATTTCAATGAAATATATATGTTGTAGAACATGAAAAAATAAGAGACACGTATTTTTTTTATGTGCCGAAAAACATTCTAAGGGGGTGAAAATAACCCCTGAAGTTTAGCCCAAAAACACATTTTTTTTAAATATCTCGAATTCAATTCAATTTTTTTCGATGAAACAAAATGGACATTGTTCCTTATAAAAAGTAATATTAATATGTTATGATTTGATTATTAAATGTTGCAACCCCTATTTTTTAGGGGTGAAATGTATTTTTTTTTTTGTCATTTACGATAATAAAAATTCGCAAATTGCTTGAAAAAATAATATTTTTGTATACTTGATGTCAAAATAATGTTTATACGTGTTTCGGCATTTTCCTTAAAAATACCCCCACAAAAGGGGTGAACCACACAATTAAATTATTCCAGGCATTAAATGTTCGTGAAAATTGGTATACGGGGGTTTTCGGGGATGCTGATCACAAATCTGTAGTCGGATTCTGTGAATTCGAAATGGCGGATCCAATATGGCCGACCAATTTTTTTTTCAAAAACCTGAAATTTTCTTATTTTTTTTACGTTTCAATTTCCAAGGTTTCTTGTTAAGAATTAACCACTCAATTGATGAAAAAACGATGTGTCAGGTCCAGTATGGCATGAAAAACGTGAAAAAATTTCCATTTCGCAAAATAGTTTACGAAAATTAAAGAATTTTTGAGATTTTAGTTTGATAAAAACTTATAGTACCAATAATTAAAATGTGGTACTTATAGCAAATATCAAGGATTAAAAAATGAATATACTACATTGAAACTGTATGTTTGTTAAGAGGGTTGTATAGTAGTATAGTGTAAGGTGGTTATTCAAATTCTGTTTTCTTATTTTGATAAAAAGAAAACAGATTGATCAATAGACATTTTACAGTGGCTAGTAAAATAGCGTTTTTTGTACCGCGTTGACAGCTTTGTCCAGATAATTTTTGACCTATCTATTCATCCAAAGTAGATATTGTCGATAAAATCGATTTTTATTACGTGACGTGACGTAGGGTAATTGAAAAATGTTGACAAGAATAAAAATGACGATCGTTGTAAGGACGGAAAGTTTGATGAAAAATTGTTTGTTGTGTTTTATTAATCTTATTTAATACTTAAACGTACCAAGTTTCATGTCGTTTGATCAACTTGTTTTCTTTTTAAAAAGAACTAGCGACCCGCCCCGGCTTCGCACGGGTGCACGTGGACTTTTTTGTAGACCTTTTTAAGGTGTACAATACTGTAGTAGTACATTATTTTGATCTATCTCGTAGGTTTCAACCAGCGTTTGCAATGTAAGCGCAAAAAATGTGTTTATTTACAACATCACATTAGAAACCTTTAAAATTATCAGTGCTTCTCTGCTATATTATGCATGTATTATACATATAAACCTTCCTCTTGAATCACTCTATCTATTAAAAAAAAACGCATCAAAATCCGTTGCGTAGTTTTAAAGATCTAAGCATACATAGGGACAGACAGACAGACAGCGGGAAGCGACTTTGTTTTATACTGTTATGATAAAATAGAAAAAATGAATTGCTTACGACCTCTTTAAACAAATTCATAAGTATAAAAGTAAATTTTTGATTTGTTTATTTTCACACGAATGTTACAATATGGCTTATTAAAAATATATGCGATTTAATACAGCTGTATGATAAGTTTTTAAAATTACGTTGAATAATATGTTATAAAACTAATACAAAAAAAGATTGTATGATCTAGAAGTTAATAAAGTAAATAAAAGTTTCATTTTTATTTAAATAGACACGTATAAAATAAAATTAAAAATAACACGATTGTAATATCGGTAAGGACCCCTATAATTCACCATTTGAAGTAATCAAGTTTTTTCAACTTGTCTGTACATTTTCAATTTGTCTATGCTTTAGACTTATTGGATTTTGAGCCGATTAACGTATTCGGCTGCGCCTAAGGAGTTTCAAAAGTCTTGTGTTTTAAATTTTGTTCAATTTGATTAGCAATCATAAAAACTACAAACTACAAAATTCTTTAATTTTCGTAAACTTTGGAAATTGGAATGGAAATTTTTTCACGTTTTGCACGCCATAATGGACCTGACCTGACACATCGATTTTTTTATCAATTGAGTAGTTATTTCTTAACAAGAAACCTTGGAAATTGAAACGTAAAAAAAAATTAAAAAAATTTCAGGTTTTTGAAAAAGTTGGTCGGCCATATTGGATCCGCCATTTTGAATTCACAGAATCCGACTACAGATTTGTGATCAGCATCCTCAAAAAACCCCCGTATACCAATTTCCACGAAAATTTAATGCCTGGAATAATTTAATTGTGTTAGGGGTGGTATACCCTTTTGGGGGTATTTTTAAAGAAAATACCGAAACACGTAAACTTTATTTTGACGTCAAGTATACAAAAAAATTATTTTTCAAGCAATTTGCGAATTTTTATTATCGAAAATTACAAAAAAAAAAAAATACATTTCACCCCATAAAAAATAAGGGTTGCAACATTTAATAAATAATAGTACTTTTTATAAGGAACAATGCCCATTTTGTTCCATCGAAAAAAATTGAATTGAATTAGAGATATTTAAAAAAATGTGTTTTTGAGCTAAACTTCAGGGGTTATTTTCACCTCCTTAGAATGATTTTCGGCACATAAAAAAATACGTACCTCTTATTTTTTCATGTTCTACAACATATATAAAAATCATTGAAATCGGAGAGTTCGGGTCCGAGTACCTTCCTTGTTACATTTTTTTATTAATAGTTGTAGCGTGCGTTGCCTAAAGAGGTGATTTTTACTTTACTTTAAGGCAATTATTACTAATCTTAGTGAAAACTTCTATAGGCGTGCCTGACCTGCCTAGAGAACTAAAAAACCGTCAAGCTAGCATAACGGCTATATCCTAATTAGGATGGAAATCCTAATTAGGGTATCGGTACGGCGGCGGGGGTTTAGGGTACGGCGCTCCGCCCGTCACATCACGCCGTCACCCTAGCAAACTGTCACGTTAGCATAACAGCTATACCCTCATTTTTTAAAAGAAATATTTATCTTCTAAGACACATGATTTAGACACTCTGGAGTAAACATATATTTCTAATACACAGTGCAGATATGGATCAAATACGTGTTTCTTTATTTTACGAAATTATGAGTAGTTAAACTTTAAAGTACAAGTTAATAACATTTGTTTTGAAATTAAAGAAGAATCTAAAAATAGTAAAATATACAGAGCGTTCTTCAAAGATATATATTTGTAACACCCCGAAGCACACAATAAATAGTTATGAAAAAATATAAACCTGTATCTTTCAATTTTAAAGAATTTGAAACAATAACCAATTGTTAAGAAATTTTGAGAACATAAAACTCACGAATAATTAGATAATAAGTTTTTAAACATATGCATGAGTTTTATTTGAGGGTAAAGTACCTTGCGACAAGCGAAGTAGATTGGTCTAAAGGAATTGTAATATAACACCAGTATTACTCAGCCCAATCCCATCCAAAAAAAAAAAAAAAAAAAAAAAAAAACGCTGCCTAAGGAATCACTATGACCTTTGTGACCAATATGACTTTTATGACCAATACGATCTTCATGACCAATATGTACTTTATCACCAATGTAACCTTTATAACCTGCAGATCCTATAAAACGACACATCACATGAACACCTTTCTTCATTAATATTAAAATACAACCCTCTTGCACCCACCTCTATCGTGGGACAACAAATAACGTCATCAACCAAATCAAAATAATTATATGATTTAGCTTGGCTATACATATACGTTTTCACAAATTTTTAATAATTCCCTTAAACTTTGTTTTAGTTACAACCTTACCCCCTGGGGGGAAGTTGGGTAAGAATTTTTTTGAGTTCTTTTAAATACGTGCTATTTAAAAACCTATTTACTATTATAAAGCCTAGCTACTAATTTAAAACCTTGAAGTGCATATGTTGCATCGTTTGCGAATTACCAGTAGTCAAGGAAAAAGTGTATTATCCCCATTCAAGCCCTAACCCCTCATCCAATTGAGCTCAAAATCAGCTCCATACCTCTTCTTGAAAGTGTCAAAGTGTCAAAGTGTCAAAGTGTCAAAGTGTCAAAGTGTCAAAGTGTTCCAAATTTGAAGTTGATTAAGTGAACGCGTTCCCGAGTTATCGTGTACAAAAAACAGGTTAACATATAAACAGACAAACCGGCACACTGAATTTGTTTTCCTTTAAACTGAAAAAAAAAACGACGTTTTCCACGAAACACCGAACTACTACACTTTTCTCGACGCGCGTTTCGCCAACCAAGTGGGCATCTTCAGGAGAAGATTAAAACTCTAGCCTACACATTTGCACCATTTATACCAAATTTGTTGCCACGGTTCACTGAACCGTAACTGTCTTTGTTTATCAGAGCAAACAGTGGACTGGTGGGTATCGGACCGTTGTCCTTATTCATACTATTGTTACACTTAATGATTTCTAAACTTTCAAAGGCATCCAACTGTCTACTGTTTGTTACATTTCTAATTAATTTTAAATTATTTATATCTATCCTATGGTTGTTGTCAAAAGCGTGTTGGGCAACACAAGATTTTTCTGTTCTGCCATATTTCAAATGAGCCATGTGTTCTTTAAATCTAGTCAATATAGATCTTTTTTGTTTGCCCAATATACTTTTGATCACAATCTTTACAACTTATTTCGTATATTCCTGACTTTTCGTTATTGTTGATTTTGTCTTTGGGATTACCCAAAAGCGTCTGTAGTTTATTTTTAGAATTACAAACCAAATTGATATTAATATTTTTAAAAATTTTATCTAGTCCGCGGGTGAATTTAGGTTCATATGGTAACGAAGCAAATTTCGAATTGTCAGTATCTCTACGAAAAGTTGTGGAATTGTACAGGGTTCTCTTAAATTTATGCTTCCTTATTAACTTATCTATTAAATGGACTGAATAACCGTTACTCTTAGCTATATTCTTAATTAATTGTTTCTCATGTTCAAACCTCTCTTTACTGAGGGGGAAATTTAACAAACGGTGAATTAGAAAATTAAAACTTGCCATTTTATGTTGAAAAGGGTGGTGTGAATCGTTGGGAATATATCTAAGAGTCTCGGTTTCTTTCCTATATACATCAAACTCTAACTTATTTTCACTATTTCTAATAACTAATACATCTAAAAACGGTATCTGTTCATTTTGTTCCACTTCATATGTAAATTTTATGGTAGGGAAACGGTTATTTAATTTGGCAACAAAATTATCTAAACTAATTGCTTTTGTATCAAATACCGCGAAGATGTCGTCCACATACCTGAACCAAACTCTAGGGAAATACTCGAATTTATCTTTTACTTCTGTCTCAAATTTACTCATAAAAAATATTTGCAATGAAAGGTGACAAGGAGTTACCCATTGCCGTTCCCTCATGTTGTTGAAAATATTCACCGTTATACTGCAAATGTGTAGGCTAGCATTTAGTTTTAATCTTCTCCTGAAGATGCCAACTTGGTTGGCGAAACGCGCGTCGAGAAAAGTGTAGTAGTTCGGTGTTTCGTGGAAAACGTCCAGTTTTTTGTTTCTACGCTGAAGGTTCCAGTACCCACTCCAGGTTCGTTTAAACTAACAATTTCGACATTTCGGAACATTTTAGGCCCATTTATCCATTAACAGTTAAAAAAAATATTTCCACTCCATTACGTGGGTGTGGAAGTAATATGTAAAAGTAAAATACCAACGCAATAGAGCCGCACATTATTATTTTATTAATTAGCGTAAAAGATTTTATTTTCACTAATTATGTTGTGATTTAATCCCCGAGAGTGTTTTAAAATTCAAATGGCGTGTACGCTCTGATAAAAATATTACGATTTCTTGATAGACTGGACGGCTGAATTACTTAATTTAAAAGTAACACGCCTCATAGACTATAAAATTAATTAGCGTACACCGCAATGTATGGTTTGTGTGTTTATAATTCGTAGCTAATGTTGAATATTTATATGTATATATTTTTGTGATATTAAAGCATAACGACCATATATGTATATTACAGATATACTTTCAAGATCACGCACAGTATTGTTTTTATATCCATTTTTGGACATAACTTTATTTTGTTTTGTCAATACGTTTCTAATATTCCGTGATATATTCTATTGTTTGACACATTGTTATGTACACTCAATAGGAATTAATTAGATATACGAGTACCAGTACTAGTACTAGTACAAATATTAGTATAATAGCTGCTTTACACGAACATAATTTATATAAATTTCTATATACACTTATTCAAAAAAGTATTCGTACAGGAAGGTTACTAAGAAATATATATTGTTTTTACTAAGAGAGCACAGGATATTAAACACAAATCATCATCATAGTATAACAAAGTCGCTTCCCGCTGTCTGTCCCTACCTATGTATGCTTAGATCTTTAAAACTACGCAAAGGATTTTGATGCGTTTTTTTTAATAGATAGAGTGATTCAAGAGGAAGGTTTATATGTATAATACATGCATAATATAGTAGAGAAACACTGATAATTTTAGAGGTTTCTAATGTGATGTCGTAAACCGTGCGAAGCCGGGGGCGGGTCGCTAGTAATTTATAACAGAAAGCTTTAACTTTATATGTGTTATATACAAAGTTACAGTAATATTATTAAACATCTACAACATAAAAATATTTATTAAAAACATGTACCTAAAACAGGTCAAAAAAGTATTCGTACACATAAGTGCTAAATTAGTAATGGGTATGGTATCCTTTTTTGACGAATGACTTCTTGCATTGACTATACTAACTTTTGAGTAAAATCAGAAGAAATATTTTCCTACTCTTTTAATAAAACTTCTTTTTAAGCGATTTCTGTTAGAAATTTCATATTTCCGGATTCTTCTTCCTAACTCAGCCCAGACATTCTCGATGGGGTTGAGGTCTGGATATTGCGGGTGAGTTGATAAGACATTGCATAACAAATACTCTTTAAGTATCCAGGCTGTATGTATGGGATCGTTAACATTGAAAATAAAATGTATCTGTGATTCCCAATTTATGAGCACTAACCTGGACATTTTGTTTTAAAATATCCAAGTACATGAAACGATACATTATGCCCTCTATAATGTGTAGTTGACCTACCCCATTCTCCGCCATACATCCCCAAACCATTAAAGAGCCACCTCCATGTTTGACAGTAGGTGACAGATTTTCCTTATTAAGCTCTGTTCCAGGTCGCCGCCATACCCATTTGTTACCATCTGCCCCAAAAATATTAAACTTACTCTCATCACTAAAAAATGTTCTTCCAGAACTGTACTGGCTTTGTAACATACTGTGTTGCGAATTCTAAACGTTTTCGTGTCGAGTCAATGCCCAAAAATGCAAAAAAAGAAGTCATTCGTCAAAAAGGATACCATACCCATTACTAATTTAGGTTTTCTGTTATTTTTGATTATTAGCACTTAAGTGTACGAATACTTTTTTGACCTGTTTTAGGTACATGTTTTCAATAAATATTTTTATGTTGTTGTAGATGTTTAATAATATTATTGTAACTTTGTATATAACACATATAGAATTAAAGCTTTCTGTTATAAATTGTTTGTGTTTAATATCCTGTGCTCTCTTAGTAAAAACAATATATATTTCTTAGTAACCTTCCTGTACGAATACTTTTTTGAGTATGTGTATGTAAATATATGTATGTACCTACATTTACACGATGGATAGAATATGTTCAAACTTTCAAGGTTGTCGCGTGTATTTTGGTGATTTCTAGTAGTTTTGTTTTGAATTAATGATCAAACTCTTTTTCTTCATTTTGTCTGCAGTTTCACATTCAGTAAACTAATGGAATTAACCTCGTTGTATGCTCCAATAAACCTTTTCCAAAAGAAAAAAATAGGTAAAAGCATAAAGGTAATAAAACTTGTTACATATAAGTTATAAGCCATGCCAACCTATATATTTAGTTATACGCCATGCCAGCCTATTCATATTCTTACGTTATTCTAACAAAAAACGTACGTATCTGTTTATGTTAAATATTTGAAAATAGCTAAAGAATCTATACGTTTTTGGTTACGTTTATTTGGTGTCTTTATCACATCCATGTCAATTATATGTACATATATCTCCAAGTTATTCGGTCGATCCTTTAATGCTGCCATGTTTTATGTAACTGTGTGTATTATTATTTACATATGTAGGAGTAGGTATGTTCAGATATATGTAAGTACTGTATCTGTAATGGGGCAGTTTGTTTTTTTCCTTTAACTGTCTCGAAATATCCTAAATATAAATAAATATATAATAATAAAATAAAAAAAAAATATATACCCTAAATATACCCTATCTTTTATAAAGGCTATACGTTTTAAATGCACTGCTTACAGTCCAAGCCAAAATTATTATGCTTTTTTAAGATTAAAATATAATTGCATTAGACTTTATAATTTAATATTTATATCATAGTATTCAAAACCTATTTTAGGAGTATAATTTTATATAACCGGCTACAATAATTAAAATTAAATTCAGATGGAATTGCTAATGATTACATAATGTACTGTTCATAGATAAATTGTTCTGTTACACATAAGCGTTAACTGTAACTATTATGTTAAAATTAATACAGAATTTGTTATATAAAACGATAAATTAAATGATCTTACCCAGTCCTGGGACGATCTTCTATACAATATTTTAAACACCTGTCACACGTGTTATATGGTTATGCTAAATTAATCACGTCGTCTTTTAAGAAGCAAACACAGTCGAAGTTGAATCAATACTGGATTATATGGAGGTCGAACCCTCTTCCACAGAACTCTCCGCAGTCTTGAGACCTCGAGCAGCAAGCATATATGGTCTATTTAAAACACATGTCTAAAGAACTACAGTTTGACTGATGTTTCGGCACGACGTTTTGCCGACGTTTTTTTATTTGACGGCGTTGTAGTGTCTAAAATATGTTGCTACAAAAGTAATCTAGTAAAGGAAAACAACTTTTGTAGGGTTTTATTCGAATTTTAAAAAAGAATAAGGTTGGACATGAGCAGCATAACATACAGGGTAATATTTCATTTTACGATGCACCACGTGTGCGCAATTGTCTGGCTCATCACGGTGTCCGAGCTCATTCAAGCCACGGGAGAAAGCAACAATATGAAAGGAGCATATATTTCATTTTGAAGAAATAAATAATAAAATATTATTAATTAAACCTAACTAAATAATAAAATAATTAAAATATTGTTAATTAAACCTAACAAATGAATGGTGGGCCGTAACAACGTTGTAAGTAATATTTTTCTCAAATTCGGTATTTCCATAGAAAAACGTTATGTATTCATAGAGGAACATATTGGTGATATATCATTTCTTCAGCAGATTTCTGTAATATTAAATTTGAAAACTGTCAAGTTTTCTATCCTCCCTGTTGTAACGTTGTACCACAACGTTAACTGTAGTAACGTTGTATCCATTGTGTAACGCGCGATGTTATTTGCCGTTTGACAATTTTTGAAAATGTACAACTTTTACCTACTTAAAAGAATTTAAAACAATTTAAGACAACTAAATATAAATAATTGGAAGCGAACAAGTAGAAAACGTGCCACAGATGCTGGAGAAGCGTATTTGTGAGCAAGAAGTGTAAATGTAAAGTATTCGGCCCCGAAATGTACAAAATACAAAATATACAAGTGATTGGTGAAAATGTACCCTCGATGTATAATAACGTTCTGACATTTAAAGCTGTGAAGTTAAGAACTTTGAGGGATATGTGCGAATGTTTTGTAAACTTTTATGACAATTTAGCTGCAAAAAATTGTTATTAACTACTTATTTTTTTGTCTGTATAATAAAATTTCTAATAACGTGTTTCATTCACTTCAAGCACTTGTTGACTACTGTGTGAGCGACAACGTTTAAGTGCTCCTGAACATACAAAGTTGTTACATGTATTTTCTACTGAAATGTCTTTTTATCAGTATATTTCATGAAAGCAACTTATTAAATGATCTATTGTATTTCAGTTGTTCATTTACCACTATGCACGATTAAAAACATATTACTTACAAAAACAAACGTTTTTACATGTTTTTTTTAAACCTACTATTTAACGTTTTGTTACAAACAACGTTGTTACGGCCTGCCCTTCAAATATAATTTAAACGCTTTATACACTACATTTCAAAAAGAACTGTAAATAAGGCCATCCATAGAAGTTTCTTCACTCGTCCCTTAATCCCTAGATAGTTGCCTATTTGTAACTTTAGACTAGCTACGAATAGGCTAAGATAGAAATAGAAATTTCTCTATGTACCTGTTTTTAATCTCTTCTTTGTAACTCTTAAGTTTTCGTTAGGAAGCACCGTATCGTGTGAATGGGTTCTTATTTGTACCAACCAACGATCCCCACAGCGTCTACTAGCCCATAAGTATTTTCTATTTTAAAGAGGGCAACAACCATGACTTTTTATGTACGGTATATTTACAGTATGAATATTTCTGTACCTATATATGTACGAGTACCTTGCAAGTCAACGATGGGCATGTGATCATGCTTCATATATGGTGATCATGATATTATCATCATCTCACACACCTAAAGAAAACATGGCAACTAACAGCTTTGTTTTGGTTTCTCATTAATGAAAATATATATGCAATTTTAAATCTCGAATATGTAGTGTTGTCAATGACAACTTGTCATATGATAAATGTAGATCTGTGATGACAAAGGCTTCAATGGTAACCACTAATTTAAATGACTGAAAGATAATCTTATTCCCGCATATTTATCTATACAAAAACTAATATTTTTAACTGCATCATGTACTTAGAATGAAACCAACTTTAACACAACTTTAGAGGGCGTAGTAAAGTAATATTATGCTATATTGTAATAATACAAAAAATAAACCTACATTATAGCTACATGCTGTGAGCGAATACATTCAGACCTATGTATATTATAATTACAAAAGCGTGTTACAAGAGACATATTCGCCTCTGTTTTTATGTCGTGAATTGGTATATGTCGGTGTTGCACAATTGGTCCACATACCCATTTTTTTTACTTTTACTTTGGTATGTGTTCGTATCACTTATTTCGTTAGAGTAGCCTTTAATCTATGTATGCCAATAGTTAATGTTACAGAAACTAATCCAATTTTGTCAGTGCTCAAGCTTTTTTTGTTGTTTTTTTTTATATCGGTTTGTTTGTGTTTTAAAAATACAGTCACATTTGCCGTAAGTGTAAAAAGTAAAATATAAGAAAACAAGACTGTACATGAATATAAATAACAGTCCAATTTGTTAGTCTAACCGTAAACTTATTGATTTGTTGCATTTTAAACTATATTCAGGAATTAATGAATGAATGAATGGTGCCCTGGGGGTTAGGGGTTGAAAGTAATACGACAACAAATGCCTCAAAAGTTGTCCCCCTTGATATGTAAATTGACGTGTTTCTCCAAATTTTGATACTGTCATTAGTTTAGGCAATATTAAATGCTGTTCGTTTTCAAATTGACACCGTGAATGTAATATACATATATAATAATTATGTATATAATAAGAATAGTTATTTGAAAATTCATCACAGAGATTAATCCAATCAGAAGTAAGTCTTTCTTTTTCAATAAAAATAATTAAAGGTGACGATATTTTCCAAATAATTCGAAAACGGTGACTTGTTACTGACCATTGCACGGGCTTTAGTCAGTGGCGGTTGGTGGTATTTCAGTTAGCCATATCTTGAAAATGACGCATGGGACCCACTTCACTTTTTAGGTGATGACTATACACCTTCTTACAGAAAGGATTTATAGTGAAAAAAACGTCAGCAAAGTTTGCGAAAAAAATTTCAAAAAAACTGCAGAACACCCTGGGATCTTAGTAACGCTCTGTGGAATATTTGCAGTAACTATTTTTTCATAGTCTATAAACAAATATAGGGAGAAGTTTTTCGATTTGATATAAAATATTTTTTTTCAAAAAGTTATGGCCATTTTAATTTTGGGAAACAAAATGTTCCTATAAAATTAAAATTAAAATGGCCGTAACTTTTTGAAAAATAAACATTTTGTAACAAATCGAAAAACCTCTCCTTATATTTGTTTCTATATTATGAAAAAAAAAAATATACTGCAAATATTCCACAGAGCATACTGAGATCCCAGGGTGTTCTGCAGTTTTTTTTGAAAAATTTTTCGCAAATTTTGCTGACGGTTTTTTCACTATAAATCCTTTCCGTAAGAGGTGTATAGTCATCACCTAAAAAGTGAAGTGGGTCCCATGCGTCGTTTTCAAGATATGGCTAACTGAAATATCACCAACCGCCACTGGCTCTAATTATGAGATAGGAATTATAACGCAAACACACTATATACCATAAAATATGTTTAAATGATTACTGATTATTTTTATTTACAATACAACGTTTGACCTCTTTCAGAAAACCCTGTATACGAAAGTTAACGCAATACGAATGCCGATCTCAATCGCCATTGAAAAATACCGGTTCATTCGAATTGTTAGCATCTTTTGTTGGTATATTTATAATATAATCTAAATATAGACCTTTGTGATATTGTGGGAGTGTGTCGCTTCCATTGGCAGATATGTACGTTAACTGAGTAATAATAAGAAGTAATGAGTCACGTCAGGCCGTATTGTGTAAACTGCATTTCAGACATATATGGAAATGCGTATACGTACTTACGTTTTTAATGATGAAATATTTGAATTGCAGCATTCTCGCAAAATACATATGTATGTACATGTATTATTTTCAAGAACTGATATGAGATATTTAAAAATTTTCCTTTATGTTTTTTTTATTCACTAACGAAATCTATTGTTTTTTTATTCTTGAATGTGTTATAAATCGACAGCTAATCGCAGTTAGTACGATTAAGTATTTGTACGTTGCGAAATAAAAATTTTAATGAAATATTTCCATGCACATCACATGACATTTATGACATGTGTATGAACTACAACAACTGTGGATGTACCTACATAAAGTGTTTTTTACTTTATAAAAATGAGGTAAGTACTCTGAACAGCCTAAAATTCTACAGATATAGTAGGGGAAAGTGATACAAAGGTATCACTTTAAATGAAGGTATATGCAATTCGGTAAACACTCAAGTTATAATGTTAGCATAGCGCCAACAACTGTCGTTTGTTAATTCGACGTTTATGACCACTGGCACACAAAAAAAATTTGAACCCGAGGTCTGACATGTCAATTCTTATGTACTTTTATGCGCTGAATCCTATGTCCGTTTTGCTCCATCACCCACCAGTATTCCACAAAACTCCAATTTTGGATCAAAACCCCAATCTTGGCAAAATTGCCCAAGAAAATACCAAAGTCTATTTTTGTACCGTTCACTCCAGATATATCGTTTCCGGAGTATTTTCAACCGCTGTGAAGGATTACGTACTCCAAATTTACTCCTCATTATTCAATTTCTTACAAAACCCCAAGTGCAGGATACAATTTAGCAAACAAGACTTTTAAATATATTCTATTTACAATTTGTTTACGACATATCATTTTTAAAGTAAGAAATGAATACATTGTTTATTTGCGTACGTTATAGAAGAGTAGTTTTATAAGAAATAGTTCTTAGTGTATGACTTCTTTACCAAACTGAAACAACCAGTGTAGATTCATTTTATTTTTCTTTGTTTCTAAAAAACCGAAAAGTTCTTCAATTCAGTAACTTGTTAATCTTTGGAAATCCATGCAACGAATGAATAAGAGTTTTTCATCTTTCAAAATATCTTTTTTTTCACAATTACGTTGCATGTAATGAAGATTCTGTTTTTTCATTTTTTCTTGTGTTTTATTTATTTTTATTTGTTTGAGATATATTTATTTTTTATTGTCTAAGAGATGGTTATTTCAAAGTACAATTTGTGCTGGCTATTTAAACCGAAATTTAACTTTGTTTCAGTCATACAAGCCGCGAATTTGTCTTATTTTGTCTTCTATTTGTAACTTGTACTCTCTGAATTTCAGTTTGCTTGTCATAGTTCAAATGTGAGTTATGCGTCTCGGTTTGAGTAACAGTTTGATTGTCTGAGTTTCAGTGTAAGTTGTGCGTCTGGGTTTCAGTATAAGTTTGCTTGTGTAAGTTTCAGTTCGAGTTTTGCCTCTGGGTTTTGGTATGAGTTTCTTTGTCTGACTTTCTAACAATGGTTTAGTCAAAAGCCATTAGTAACCAAAATAAAAAGGTAAAGTACTTTAGAATTTTTTTGGCCATTTTGAAACAAAGTTGGGCTTTTTTTGGGTTACTAAAATGTCACAAGTAAATTTGGACTACGGACTCCTTGACAGTGGTTGAAAATACTTCGGAAATCATATGTCTGTAGCAAATGGTACAACAATTTTTTTTTTTGGTTAAAAGATACTTTAAAAATGACTTTAGTATCTTTTTGGTCAATGTTGCAAGCCCAAAATTGGACTTTTTTGGGTTAATGAAGGGTCAGAAGCAAATTGGACTTACAGAATCCTTTTCAGCGATTAAAAATACTCCGGAAATGATATATCTGGAATAAACGGTACAAAAAATAGACTTTGGTATTTTCTTGGTCAATTTTGACCCAAAATTGTAGTTTTTGTGGAAAACTGGTGGGTGATCAAAATACATAAGAAATGACATGTCACACCTCGGGTTCAGAAAACATTTTTTTTATGTGCCGGTGTAATTCATCTTAAAGCATTATGTGCACATTGTGCACATACCTTTTTTATAGTCTTTTTTAAAAGTCTACTTGTGGTATATAGTGGGAAGTGATCGAATGGTACATAGTGGGAGTTTCCTACACCATTCACTTTTTATGAATGTAATGTATATGTTTTCTTTATAGTTTGTATTCCTTTAAAATTTCGAGAAAATTATTTGCTTAAAACTTGTGCTTTCGTTGTTTGTACAGCTAATTTTTGGTTTCTTGTACTTGTAAGATTTTGTACACTTTCTGCTAATAAACATATTTTTGTATTTTGCACAACCATACCATATGGAAATTCTCTGTTTCGCTAATGTTTATGCATTCGTTTATTTTCTTCTTCCGTTGTTACCAAAAAACATGCCGTTGCGTATATATATTAAGGTATATAGTGAGAACATAGTACATAGTGTAACTTATTTGCTCTTTCAAAAGGGTTTTAAGTTTAAAAGAAAAACAAGTTTACTTATACTAATTAGACGCGTTGCAATTGAAATGTATGAACATTTGATTGCCTAACTATTTTATGAGACTTGTACACTCCGTTGAAAAAAAAATCCCAAATATGTACCACATGTAAAATAAAATAAGAAAACATGTTTTCGTTTTTAAGTGTTCCTTTTACAACCTATTCCATCATACAAAACATATCAATGAATTTTTGTTATGTGACTTGTTTTTATTAAGTGAGCAGTTTATGAATATATATGTATGTTTTCGTTAAATGCTTATTTTTTTCACTTAACCTAGATTTTAAATTATACAGTTAAACCATCTATGTTTATATACGTAAATGTCAAAAGTCCATATAAGTATATATACATATTCTGCAGTTCTGAATATCCATACATCAGGCAGCTTTATAATTCTTCGCTCTACGCTAACGTTAGTTACCACCCCATGTAAAACAGCGTGCGCGAAACGGACCGCACAATCGCGGAATAATAATTAATGCACCTCTCAATTGTTTATCATAATTTATAATTCTTAAATATTCTTCATTGTAGTAGATATTTTCTATCTAGAAGTAGGTGCACAAATTATTGAGAATATACCAGTGGCGGAGCTATGGCTTAGCACCGTTGTGCGGTGCACAAGGGCCCAAGCCTTAAGGGGCCCCGCGACCATTCAAAAATAAAATGTTAAAATGTAAATAAATGGAAAGATGAAAAAGATAAAATGAGCGCCTTTTCGTGCAAGGAATCATTTGGGCCGTTTTTTTTCCTTAAACGAGTATTTTTAATGTGACTTGGGGGCCCAAATAATTTTTCTGCACAAGGGCCCTAAGCATCCTTGCTCCGCCACTGGAATATACAATTGATACTCCGTTAAATAAATATGTATTTACCGCATCCTTAAAACAGAGCCTAGGTAATAGAAATCAGAAATAAGATTTCAGGAATGGAATATAATCAAAATTTTGAGGATAGTAGCTTCGTTTTGTTAACTCACAAAGATACTACTTATTAACAACTTTTACGGAGAGAGAGTTACACTTATTACATTCCAAAATAACTTTTTCAGTCTTTCCAATCAGTTTCCTGATATACTAAAAACTTTCTATATCTGAACGCATCACCTTCATGCATTTCTCCATGAGAAAAAAAAAACTTCCCTCAAATTTAGCTGACTTCATATAAATTACAGTTTAGAATCAGTTCCAACGAAAAAAATAAATACTGTCTATAAACGCAGTGGTGTAAGTAATAATTATTAGCATTATAATTTTTCTCTGTATTGCATTGTACAAACACCTAGACAAATTTGTTTTACAGGAATGGCTTAGTAGATTTTTTCTTAATTTGATTCCTAAAGCAAAAATATTTGTTAAAGCAAAAATATAATAACAAAAAAGTCAACGAAAACGTCAAGTCGTTTGTCAACGAGAATTGGTATACACCAGCTCTGAAGGACATAATATATAAGACAAATATATAGAATAGTTACAAAAATGTAACCTCCATTAAACGCCATATTTATTTGAATAGAATACAAAGTACTGCAATCTTACCTTTAGAAAATCACGTAGCCATACAACTTCCGGTTTAGGATCACCAATCACTTCACATAATATCACAACGTTGTCACCTTCATAGGCATCTGTCGATAACGGTTTCTTCAAGAATTTAGGTTTCTGTGAATATCTGAAACAATTGAACAGTTTTTATAGTTTTTGAAAGGCCTCCTCATTATGAGGAATTTTATAAATAGAGAAATAGAAATACACTACGTGTAATCAATTCGTAGTTTAAGCCTAATTAAGTTCGATTATAATTCTAATAATTCATTATCTATGTACCTATGTGTGAATATTTTTTTTTTACTTCTAAAAAGCTTTATTTTAACATTTTAGACCTACTAAAATGGAGTTCATATAAACAGGAAAAAAGTTTATATATAAAAGAACAATCGTTCACCAATCTGCTTAGTTGTTAATTATAACATGTAATTTCCAGTAAGTGCAGGAATTTTTATTTACTTTTAATGTACATGTGATGCAAATCCATGTAAGCTTTAATTTTATTTGTCTTAAAATATCAAAAAAAACATTAATGCACGTCAACTACTATAACCCATCTGGTTTTTGATTAATATTTCGATAATCTTATAATTCATTTTAGTGAATTATATGGATCTATACAGGGTGATTCCTAAGTCGTATTTTTTTACAGCATGTACAACTATTGAAAATTAACATTTCTTCCAAATAAAATTTTTCAAAAAACTCAAAAATAAATAAGTTATGTTACCAATTTCAAAAACAGCGTTTAGCCCAACCTTTAAAAAAAATTAAATTCATAACCCAGTAGATAAACATACCTACTTTGTATCATTTTTTTTGTGACTCATTTGTTCCTGGTATTTTCTTACCTTTATTATAAATTTTAACGTGACTTTATCACGTCATTGTTGGTATAATTATTTATATAAGGTATAATAAACCATATTTTCGAAAGTAATAATAAGGTAGGTAAATTTAATTTTGAGTTTTTTTGAAAAATGTTATTAGGAAAAACTGTTTGTTTTAAATTGTTCTATACGCTGTTAAAAAATATGACTCACCTTATGAATCTATGTATAATTGGTACTTTATGTATTTACAGGTACTTTCTTCTGCCTGTAATTCATTTACGAATTTATGAATTATGTGGATTATCCAAAAAAAATTGAAATACAAAATTATCATAAGAATCAAGAAACCGCGAACCCTAATAGAGCCGTATTAAAGAGAAGTAGGCGGCGACGGATGTAATTAAAAATGTTGGCATTTCCGTAAGGAAAAATGGGAATATTCGTGAAACGTTTCAATTCTCAAGTGATTACAAACACTTATTATAACTTAAACCTGTTAAAACATAAAATGTCAGAAATGAAATGTTGATATGAAATAACAATTAAAATTTTCATTACTTATTATTGTTAATATTTTTGAGGTTTTGAAAATATACAAGAATAATAACACTTGAATAAGGAGATTTGAAAGTCTTCTTATATTTTCTTGGTGATTAAGACCAATTATACATACATATGTCGCAAATATTTTGCAAGCCGTTACCCCTACTAACCATTAGAATTTTCTATTTTTTTGAGAGTAATTTTTAAAACAAAGAAAACGAAATCACTATACACTATTACATTAAATCACTATACAATATTACACTACTAAACTAAACTGATACATTACACAGAACGTTAAATACACATGAATGTAAAAATATCCAAACAAAGTAGGTATATAACAAAAAAAGAGCAACAAATGTTTTTGTTATTGTTTGTTTTGGTAACTCGAACCTCTGGTTTTGGAAAAACTGTAACTGAAAAAAGTTGGTTTTGGTAAATCGAAATTAAAATGAGTTATAATTAGACGACATAGCTGGATGATTAAACTAATACAAATTAATTTTAAGATTAACGTAAGAATAAATTTTTATCGTCGTTTTAGTTTCTTTTTTTTGCTTAAAATTTTTTATCGGAAACCATATACGAGGAGTATATTTACTAGATGCAATTTATGTATTTATGTATCAATTTATGTATTATAGTTATGTATGTTTAGGTACTTATATTTAAACTCAGTACTTTAGAACTAAAAAAATAGTACTTTCAATTTCCGCTAACAAAATGGGGGGGTTCATTTCAAAAAACTGATGGTAACATCAGAAAAATCAAAATATATCTGAGAATGATCTTATTTAAGACCAAAAAATACACTTTTTCGTGGATTTTCTTAAAACAACGATCAAAGTGATACAAAACTACAGCATATTTATTTCCAAATTGTTCTACACTGTATATCAGTATAGTGTTTTTCTATACAATACCCTTCTAAAATAAACATACATTTCATATGCATATCAGTTTAGTTAGTATTGCTCTTGTAATCAGTTCAAGTAATAAGAAAAATGAGGAAACAAAATGTTTCTTAACTTGGCCAAAAACGGTCAGTTCTCACTCATTTTTTTTGTTTATATTTCTTTCAAACAAATATCAACATATGCAACCTCGAGAATAATAAATCATTTTTCAGATTGAATTGTTTTTTTTTTCATTTGTCTGTTCTCAATGCAGACTAGATTTCTGTTTATGGACTTTAGTATTTGTCTCTTTAACAATATCTTAAATATACATATCTCTACTCGCTAAAATGAAGGTGCTTACTGCATGTCTCTGGGTGATTTTACTTCTTCGTCAGATATAGGCAGCTTGTTCCCGTCCTCAATTTCCACTCTGGCGTTACTTTCGGCCCTTCCTACCTCGTTAGTAGCAATGCACGTATAAACGCCTGCATCTTTTTTAGTAATACTTCCAACAGATAATTCTACACGGCCATCACAGGACAAAGTCATTACAGATCGTCTTGAGGGTCTGAGCCGGACCTGGACATATCGTTATAATTAATTACGGTAACTATCAAATGAATGACATTTCAATTATTACACTATATTTGCCATTATTTGTGGCAGTACCTTCAAAAGAGTGCGAAATCGCAACACCGCGTTGTCCGTGTACATCGTGCAGGTGATGCGCGAAAACATACGCATACACTTACAGGGTTTGTCCGGAAAGTAATGTCAGTGATTTTTTTTCCAGAGACTGTACGCGCCAGCCCGCGCTTTACGTGCTGGGATTGTGGTGGGGGGGGATCCGGCAACAAGATCCAACAAACGTCAGTTGGTTACCGGTCGTTGTAGCGGTCGCATCACTCGTTCTTTGTGAGTCGTTATAGTGACCCGGTGCAAGAAAAAAATGCAACGTTCGCTTGAGCAACGGATGGCGATCAAGTTTCGTGTGAAACTGAAGAAGAGTGTTGCGGAAACCATTCCAATGCTGAAGAAGGCTTTCGGCGTCGATTGTTTTTCGGACAGGCAAATTTTCCGGTGGCACAAGGCCTTCGCAGAAGGTCGGGAAGATGTCAACGACGAGAACCGCGCTGGACGGCCATCAACCTCCAGTTCCGACGACAATGTGAAACGTGGGCGTGACTTGTTGAACACTGACCGTCGTCTAAGTGTCCGTTTAATTTCCGAAACAGTAGACATTACGAAAACCATTGTTCACAAAATTGTGTCGGAGTCTTTAGGAATGAGGAAGGTGTGCGCGAAGCTCGTGCCAAAAGTGCTAACGGACGATCAAAAAGCGAGGCGCGTCGAAAGGTGCCAAGAAATTTTGGACACCTGCGAAGACAACCCCGCTTTCCTTGATGACGTCATTATCGGGGACGAAAGTTCTTTGAATACGATCCGGAGACGAAGAGGCAAAGTGCGGAATGGCACACGTCGAACTCCCCTCGCCCCAAGAATGCCAGGATGTCCAGGTCAAAGATCAAGACAATGCTGATTGTCTTTTTTGATTGCCGGGGATTGGTCCATCATCAGTTCGTTCCGCAGGGGACAGCCGTAACCGGATAGTTGTACATCGAGGTACTGAAGCGGCTGAAGCGCAGGGTGAATCGCGTCCGCCCAAACATCTCACAATCCTGGAAGCTTCACCACGACAATGCGCCTTCGCACACCTGCTTCCTCGTGGCCGATTACCTCGTCAAGGCAGGCATCACCATTGTTCCCCAGCCTCCCTACGGCCCCGATGTGCCCCCCCCCCAGACTTTTTCTGTTTCCGCGCCTCAAAAACTCTATGAAAGGATAGCATTTTGGGTTGTGAAAAACATTCAGAAGGCTTGCATCGACGCTTTAAAGGCGATTCCGGAAAACGACTACCGTACGGCTTTTGATGCGTGGAAGACCCGCTGGAACCGATGTGTGGACGCAGGAGGAATGTATTTTGACAGTTTCTAAAGATACACATAGAACCAATAAAAAACATTTTTCAAAGCTCACTGACATTACTTTCCGGAAAAACCCTGTATGTTAGTAGAGAGAGATCATTAAGGTCCACCGCAGATGACCGACTATCGGTGACCTACAATTTGTCGATATGAAAGTATCCTACACGTTTTAATGAGACACCGCAGACGACCGACTAAAATGACGGCTCGACTAAAAAATTAGAACCTGTTCCATGTTTGCAACCGACTCGATTGTCGGTGAAAAGTCGGTAACAAATAGAACTATAGTTTAGTCTGACCTGAACGAAATATGGTGTTGAAAATGGTCAGTAGTACCACATAGTCACAATCTGGTGTTGGATTCAAGATCATCAAATGGTATATGAAATTTTCATTTCAATAAATTTTGACTAGTAAGCGGATAAATAAAACATCGTAAAAAATTACTATTCTTCCTTTTTCTACGTTTTAGTAATATTGCCACGCATATTAACCTTTGAATATACATCACCCCGTCTATGTTATAACTAGAGTTCGGAAATCCCGGCTTACCGCATGTAAAACTGCATTTACCTATCCAGCGTTCCCACATGAGATTGGCGTACTACCGCGCAGACGTGAGTCCCGGGACATCGGGAGGGATCGGTTAGTGGCGTGGGTATGCAGGGGTAGAAATACACGCGTATATAATTTACAAGACGCTTAAAAATACGATTTATACTTTCATTATCATAGAGTTATATAGTGTCGAGCCCTGCCTTGTAGCACAAATTTCCAAACTTTAGTTATGACTAAACGCACCACCGACTGTCTGTACGTGTGCGAACAGTGATTCTGGATTTCCGATTTCTCACCTACTGTCGGTCAGTGTGCGGTGTCTTCGTACAAAATAGTCGGTGACCGACTGTCTGTCATCTGCGGTGGGCCTAAGCCTTACTGTCGTTAGTTTCTGCAGCCAATGTGAGACAGGACTAAAACGGTTGATAGGTTAAATAAAGTAGTCTGGTTCACAAGATCAAAATGGTGTTAATTCTTGCTATTGCTAGTAAAAATATGAGTGAGGGCTCATTGGATTCGTAACATCTAGAAAAATGTGCAGAAGTTTCAAACCCGCACAAAAACAACTGCAAAATTTATTAACAAATTAAAGTTTAAAAAACTATCAATATTTAAGAAATTTTAAAAAATGATTCTTGAAATCAGAAGAAATTTCCAATAAAAAAAGTCCTAACCGCCGGAACTCTATCTCTATTATTAATAATTTTAATTTGATGTTGAAAATATAGCTCCGCGCGGCACTCCCTAAGTCGTTACGACACTCCAAAACCGGCCGTAATAAGTGAAATATTTTTTATACTGTTCAAATTCTCCTTTAAATGAGCCTATTGTTGATTAACAATTCTTTTAAACTTATTTATATTTCAAGTCTAGTAACTGTTAAACAAATGCTATTAAAATTATTTCGCTTCGTGGAGATTTTATGACAAAGTATTGAAGCTAACAAAAAACTATAAATTAAAAAAAAAAGATGTTGAAAAATAAACTATATCGGTACCTAAATCAGTATAACAATTTAAAACATCGCAATGTCATAATCTCATAAAGTATAGTTGTCATAAATTCTCCAGGAAGCGAAATAATTATAATGGCTTTGGTTTAACAATTATCATGCTTGAATTTAAACGAAAACTCTAAAAAATATGTTAATCAACAACAGGCTCATTTAATGAAAAATTTGTGAAAAATTGTCAGTGGAATGTTGTTCCTTTAAGTGTTAAGATACTACCATGTATTTGTTTAAATTAATATTTAACAGTATAAAAAATATATTTTACTTATTACGATCCGTTTTGCAGTATCGTAAAAGCTTAGCGCTTGTCGCGCGGAGCTCTATTTTCAACATTAAATTAAAATTATTAATAATAGAGATAGAGTTCCGGTAGACTTTTATTAGAAATTCTAACCAAAGTTGGCATCATTCAGGAAAACAAAATGTTTATTAGATTTTTTTTATAATCTTAGATATTTTGGGATATATTAGTGCATGCTTTAAGTATGTTACTTTCCTCAACAGGGATTACAAGCAACATATTGCTTGTAATCAATGTCAAATAATATGTAATAATATGTAAAATTTGAATTTTGAAACAAATAGAAATACAAAAATGAGTTCCCGATAAAAATGTCAAAACAGGAAATGTTTCACCTGCTATTTATACACGCACGTATGTATTCAAACCAAAAAGATATTCCAAAGTTTAGATTTTTTTCAATGTTTCGATTTTTATACTCTTAGGTTAATAATATTTTTGAAAATTCGGTTTTCTACCAAAATTTTAAAGATTAAGTTAATATTCTCATCACAAAACTTTAACGGAAAAGCAACTTATGAATTGTTATTTTAGATTAATATCACAAAAACAAATATTAAATACAGTGTAGTTGGGGAAAACATGACTGTATACCAAAACATTGGAATATTTTTTTAAGATTGGCACACGTCTGTAATATTGCCGGACAAACGTTTTCTTTTAATATCTCTTTATGTTATTTTCGAATTATTTTATTTTAAATTTAAAATTTGACATAGAAGAAGTATGGCACCATATCCTTATTTGAGAAATATAATTTACCTAAAACATGAACTAGCATATCCCAAACTCACATTATCAAAAGATGTGCTATTACCCCATGTGATGTCAACTTTCGTGGACACACTGTATATTCATGGGTTGCTCCATTCAAGACTGGAGTCAATCAACTCAGCTCGTCGAGTAGATCACGAATATGTAGAAATCACCCCCAAAATCGATGGTACGTAAAATAAACTTTATTACATTACTCTGATGCATTCAACTGAATAAAAAAAGTATGGGTAAACATATATTAAAAGGAAGTTATTTTCTACATCATTTTTTTCCTTTCGGTTAAAAATTAAGCTGTATGACCTCACTGCATATCTACATCTACTGTCATGCAAATTAAAAATGCAAATATTGAGATACTTCTTTCACGAGAACCTACAGATAATGTTTCTAATTTCGTAACAATGTAAATTACCAAACTTAGTTCTCCCAGCGTTTCAACAAAATTCGTGGATATCGTTAGAAAATTGGTGTACATAATAAAATTATTTGCTTACCCCATTCCTGTACCACATTACCCCAACTATGGGATAAGCTTCAACTCTGCCCGATAGTCTTAGTTCTGTGCCCTCGCGATATTTCATTGATGAAGGTTCCAAATCATTGATAAATTCAGGGGGAGAGGTACGCTTTGATGCCCTTGTCGACAATCAAATTGCATCGACAGGAAAGTGATCCGAATTGATTCTGGGCACTAATACTGTAAACACCAGAATCTTCTAGGCAAGTCTTGCTTATTTCTAGTGTTTGGAAGTTGTCGTCACTCCAGAAAACATGGCGGGCTGCAACAGATGAAGATACCACATTAAAGTGACTGCTGGGTGGTTTAAACTTTTAAAATCGTGCGTCCCACTTTAAGCAGCCGTACTCTCATACTGTGGAGTCCGTTACTGGATTTCCAAATTTTTTTTTCAGTATGCAGTGCTCAAAGTAAGCTACCTTTCTCTTCCTGTAGGTACCTTCCTCTATATCCACCGTAAGGTAACCTATAGGTATTTTTTAAAGACATAACCTACTAAAAAGTCTTAAGAATTATTAAATTATTAGTAGACATCCAAAAAAAAACGTCATCAACTCTGGCTATGAACGAGAGAGATGGAAATAGCAGTCATGTCTAAGCTTTTCGGTTATGTCAAACTTTTGACAAGTGACTGTCACAATTTGTAAAATAAACAATGGCTGTCATATGATGTGACAGTCTTGACAAGTAAATAAGGTTATAAATTCGATGAAGAATAGAAATACGTCTTTTTTTTCTCGGCCAACTTTGATGACGTTTTTTTTGGATGTCTCCATATTATTAAATTATGGATAATTATAACGCATTTATAAAAGGTATCAAAATGGTCGTAAACTGTAAAAATGGTATAGACTTAAAAATTATGCCTGAAAGAAAATTTATATTCTAATCACTTAAAAAGTAACTACATTTAAAATAATTTATACACTTTAATGTCCGTAAACTAATCTAAATATTTAATCCTGAAGTGGGGACTGGAACCTTCGGCGTAGAAACAAAAAACTGGATGTTTTCCACGAAACACCGAACTACTACACTTTTCTCGACGCGCGTTTCGCCAACCAAGTTGGCATTTTCATCGGGAGAAGATTAAAACAGACTACAGAAGATTAAAACAGTTTTAATCTTCTCCTGAAGATGGCAACTGGGTTGGCGAAACGCGCGTCGAGAAAAGTGTAGTAATTCGGTGTTTCGTGGAAAACGTCCAGTTTTTTGTTTCTAAATATTTAACCCGAACGTTAAAAACAAATAATATGTAGTATTTTCATCTAAAGCAATTAAAGGTGGAGCAAGTTATACATTGCGATGTGATTTTACTTGATAAAAGATTAATGCATATTATAACTGTTCTTTTATTATTCTCTTACGATTACAATTAATGTTATATCAAATTAATCACATATTTTACGCTAATACATACCATCCGGTTGAATTTCTTGTCCATTTTGGAACCATTTCACAGTGGGATCTGGACAGCCAACAATCTGACAAGTCAGCCTTACTGGGTAGGTCATCTGTACTCTTCTGTCTCTGAGCCTCATAGTGAACTGAGGTGGCAGGTCCACTGTCTTGTCAAAATGTCTGATGCTCCTAAAGTAGGGCACATAATTATAAACTGTATTTACAAACAACATGTATCGATGTCTGTCAACCATTTAATTGTATTTATGATATTTATGAGGTCGCACCGTGTTAATGAAAAATGAGGAAAAAAACACATTCACTGAATAATTAAATATCTACATATTACGAGGCTGTAAAATAGTTTCAAATTGTTTGTGGTAAATCTGCTACGACAGACTACAGTAAGAATAATTTCAAAGAGTTCATTTATAAAAAAACTTTTGTTCTATTTGTTACCTGCATATTTTTCAATTTGCTTCATATGGACTGCGGTTCTAAAAAGTTACAGTCTCAAACCGAATTTAATTAATACTCGTAATTGCTCATAAGCAATCATTTTTTCAGTGTTTTTGTGTAATATTTACGTCTACGAAAATACATCAAAAATATTTGTCAGCTACAATTTAGATAGGTACATACATAAATGGAACAATAAACTATCCAGTAAATACAAAAAAAAATCATTATATACGAGTAAGTGTAATATTTTCTGATAATTTATAATAACGTAATGTTTTTTCGGGTTCATCGACGCTGTGAAAATACATCCATATTACAAGCATAATTTATTTAAACAGTAACGAATTAAATATGCACAATTAACGTATTGATTGTATAACGAAACAAACAATTCATCTCAATATTTACATTTAAATTCCGATAAACTTAATATTTACATTCAAATGTCCGAGAAACGATTTAATTCTATAGTATTGTGGTCAATCCTATCGTGGTGGCGATATAATTCGGATTATGTAAACAGCAACAAATGTCAATAATTCGATTTTTCAGTATTGGCTCTTCAGCTCTAAGGTTGATGTGTCATTTGAATATGTTGCAAAGTTTTCCTTACTGCAGTTCCTCTTTATATTTCGCTATTACGAGCTCTGGGTTCAAATATTAGTACAGTTCCATCTTGGCATCCATTTTATCATCGATTATTTATTTATGTCTACCTCACTTACCACAAATTCCAAATAAAAACTCATTTTTCTTCGCTTTCTACATTTGCACATCAGCGTTTTTCCAGTACTTTCCAGATTTTTTATAGTTTTAGTATTTCGGGCTCAAATAGTATGAAATTGTAAAAAAAACGTGAACTTTACAAACAGAATTTATGTAACATAAACAAACCATGATAAGAAATTAAACTACTTCTAATGAAACCAATATCCATCATTAATTTATATAAAACAATTTACTTCAATATATGTATTGTTTACATAAATTAAATTATACATATTCATAAAACGTGTTTAAAGAATAACTGCCGCCTTTCCAACCCCGCTGGTTTATACATATGTATGCATCTCTCGGGTTGGCTTCGAGATGGATCTGAGGTAGACGTAGTTAAGTTCCTCACCTAGAGCGACTATTCAATGCGTGCCGAGAATATTATTTCACGTTACTTTTAAACGCAACAATCAATTAATCTAATGCAGAAATATGTATACAGCACTTTTGTTTTTGTGGTTGAATATTTTGCCATAATTTAGTTGCCGACAATCAAACTCGCACAAAAACATGAGCTGTACGAGTATATTGCAAAAAAATTAGTTTTATTTTTGTCCATCAGCTACAAATTAATTAATATTTCTATAAAATAGTTTTGAGAACGTTATTTACTTACAATAAATGCATACGTGATACCACCTACTCACAATTTTAAATTTTTATCTGCCGTTAAAATCTTCAGGTCTCTAACCACAAACAACCTGGCAAATGTCGACACTCTCCCAACTTTATTGGTGGCTTCACACATAAATCGTCCTGCGTCTGTTTCTTGCAGATTTGAAATCTTTAAGGAACATAACCCGCCTTCTCGAATGATGCTATAGCGATTATCGTTTTCCTCGAAGATTTCATTAGAGTCGCACAGCCATCTAACTGCAGGAACAGGCTCCCCCGAACCTATAAGTATTTAGTTGCAATTAATACAGAACTAGTCAAAACAAGCATTTTTATGTTTCTATGCCTATACACATACATCATAACTACATATTCATTTGAACCAAATTTGTGTTTTATAGTAAATAATTATGACGAGTACAAATTAATGCAGTACTCTTACATTTCACGCTTTAACGCGATTTTAAACTAAATAGTTTTACGTCCTTGTGTAGTTGGTAAGTGTGTAATATCAGAAAATCAGGCCTATATTGACATTTGGCATTATGACACCATTTGGTGTTATTTATAACAGCGCTGTTACAATCGTTATCCAGTCAGTATCTACACTATCTGCCTTTTTAATCCTGATTTTCGATTAGCTGGAGCTGCTAACAGTGCTGTTATATGTAAATAATGCCAAACGATACATCATAGGCCTGATTGTCTCCTAATGCACTATGCTTTAGCCGAGCATTTGTTTTTAATTTGAAATATTTCAAAAACATTTTATTTTAGAGATCGACAATGATAATTAACGTGACTAAAAATATTGAGTCAAATGTGATAAAATCAAATGTGACAAAAAATATAGCATGTAGCAACAGAAGGTCATATACTAGTCAGCAATATTTAGAACTCGTCTTAAAACCAAGTCATCAAGTTTTGTTTTTGTTCATCACACTGAAAATTGACAATTTTTGTTTTAAGTAATGGCGTTTTCACATAATATTCTCTACTAGATGATCTCGTAAACTCTATAACGATTGTGGCTTTTAAGGTGAATCTGGACAATTATTTGTTTTTTCGTTATTGCAATACATATAGCATACAAAAAACTTAAATACAAATTATTCTCCGATTGTAAATTAGCTTCTAATCATTGTAAGAATTAGGTTGTTAAATATGTATTTACTCAATGTACTGCAAACCAGATTTGGTAGAGAAGTGGTGAACCCTAACAAAACTCTATTACGTCTCCTTAATATGGTTCTGTTAGGGAAGCGGAAAGCGGTGGAGGCTGGTGGAAAAAAGATCCTTGTAAGTATTTTTCAAATAAACATTTGACTGACATCATATTGTAGGGAATAATTATTAAGCCTAATAATAGAATGCTGAATTTCAAAAACTATCTGCCTCACCAAAATATCTTGGAAATGGCTTAAACAATATTTGCCAAATATTTTTTAATTCACCAAATACATAGTACTCGTCGTAAATACAAAATGTTTTTATTCCTTTTACTATTTCGAAATCTATCTGTTTAAATTATGAAAATTAAAATTTTTAAAATATGTAATGCCAGCATTACGTTTATATTATGTATATTTGGATTATATTAGATGTAGATTATATTATTTATTATATAAATAGATTTAAGTTATAATAAGTTTTTATATTTAGTTGATAATTTTTTTTTGCAAAGTACCTCCGCAGTTTTTTTATACAGCCTGCTATTTAGGTTATTATTCTATAACAATGACTCCCTAAAATATGTTTTCTTACAAAACTAAGGGAATTTGATAATGACAGAAATAATAATTTATACATATGCGTATTTTTTTTTTAATAATCGCTTTAAACTTAGATATTTCCCCAAAATGTAATTTTAAACACTTTCTTTTTTTGAGAAGTTATATTAGTCACATATTTAATTTTGGCCATGGGACAAATTTAAAAACATCGTTTTCTAGTTTGCCGAACATACAAAAGAAACTGCCGTAATCAAATATATTAGTATGCTAATAATAGAAATTGATTCCATATGTGGTTCTTTCTCACGGTTACTGTATTATATGTTAATGTCATTGATTATATTTCTCATAGGCGCATATTTCGGTCAATACGGCAGTGGTCGAAACAGACACATGAGTTAACACACAACAAATCAACGTTCAAAATCGTCACTTATGAGTGACGCGTTAGGTATTAGGAACAAATATATTTCCGAAGAAATTAACCCTTACCTCGCATTCTAGCGTTATGTCAGAGCCCCGCAGTGCCTTCAGCTGACCAGGTAATATCTTCGTGAACTCCGGTAACGCGTTGTGTCTGCCCACGGTAATAGGGCCGCTCAGCACGCTTTCGCCCCAACCGTACCTGTTCCGGGGAGTCACCCTAAACTGGTACACACCGTCCGGCTTCAGATTGAAGGCATCGAACGTGTTAATCGGTGTTACTCCCAACTCAGCCCATCTGGCACCCTCGCCACCTTTCTGCCAAGCGTCCACGCGATAAGCCAAAACGGGGGCGGCACCCCGGTGCTCCGGCTTGCCCCAGGACAAGCTAACCCAGTTACGGCCGGTGTCAACCACTACGGGTTCCCCAGGAATGGCTCCAGGAACATCTGCATAATAATTGGTATTAGGTCTCATAGGTATTTTCCTTAGGGAAAGAGGTGGGAATATCGTGGACATTTCAGGACAGAACTTGTTTACAACTGCGTAGAACTTGTTCACAATTCGAGGTCGTATTATTATGTATATTCCAAGTCCATTTCAGAAAAACTTTTTACCTTTTTTTTTTTCATATGGCAATAGCACTGATAAATTATATTCGAAAGTATTTATGTAGTTTCGAACATAATATATCACTGCTATTACTCATCTCTGTATTTAAGTGAAGCGTTAGTGCATTACGCACGAGAGTGATTTGAAATAAAAAGAATTGCAAAATCAACCATCCAGCGTTGCAAACTGACGGACAAAAACATAGTTTTAGGCATGTTACATGCAATTCTTTTCAGTTTCAGCAATTGTGTTTCAGTCATAATCTACCAATGAGTTAAAGTTATCACTGTTTGTAATTATTTAAGCAGTTGGCGTTATATCTTAAAATTAGTCTAATAGTATTAGTGCCATACATTAAAATTTTAAAGGTGTTTCTATACTTATTTTTTCAATAAAATTAATGTTCCATAAAATGAATGCATCATGTGCAGATTGTACCTTATGTGTAATAATGTACAGCGATGTGAAGTTAAGAAAGAATTCTAAACTTTTACAAGTAGAATTTTTTTTCTACGAGCGTGCCTAATCACCACTTTCTCGCACGTACTTTTGTATATAAAGATGCACTGTCCCACACTAGTGCAGGAAAATATTTCCTGCACGCTATACTATTGAAGAAGTCAAATTAAAAAATTATTAAACATAGATATATAAACATAGGTAGAGAATGGTAAACAGATCGACGCAGAATTTAATTCTACATCAAATGTAGAGTAAAAAAGAGTTGTTGATGATTTGGAGTTGTGCTAAATGGAAGGTCTATTTTAAACACGCTATAGATAATTGAGCAATAAAATCGTTTCAAAGCCTAATCATTTTACTAGCCACAGAGCCAACACCGATAAATTTATTTTCTAAAGTGACAGCTACAGATGATTTCAAATATTATGGTGCTAATGGCCAAAATTAAAAAAAAAACGAAGTAGCTCAAAAAATGCTAAAATAATGTGTACAATCGAAATTTGTAATAAAAAAAGGCACCATTCCATTTGTGTAGTGCATCCAAGTAGGTGGTGACGTCCGGTATAACCGGAAGTGTGTCATAGTGCATCATAATCAAGGTAGTCATAGGCTTATTAGCTGAAGTCAAAATTTTCAAAAATCACAAACTGCTGTAAGCCCTAATACTTTTAATGAATGGTTTCGATCAATCACCCTGTATAAGCCAAATACTTTATGTTGGTTTTGTTCATTTTTCTTCCGTTCGTAGAAAAAAATCATGTTCCTAGCTCTTACGGAAAGTGACTTTCCGCACTTGTTAGGAAAATATCTATTTCCCATTCTTAATACATAAACAATAACAGAACAATACCACCTGTACCTAATCGAGTAGTTAACCGTCAGCTCTAAAAGTTCGCTTAATATTTTGCCAGAAAAAAAGCATTCATATGCTAATGGGTCCAACCACCTGGAACTTGAGCAACAAAACTGAACTTAATAGTATAGTAATCAAACAAACAATTAATACAAAAGAAAATGTAGATAAACACAAATACTAATCAAGTTCTTGCTAAAACTCGGCACAATCACCACTTTTTCACCACGATTCATTATTTTAACTAATTTATTAAATAACTTATAAATTTATATTCTAAGTAGTACCTAATTATTGTAAGTGTCATTTATAAAAATTGTTCATTTCCATTTGCTGTAAGTTATATTTAAAAAAAAATAAAAAACTCTCGATATATCGTTATTGTAATAAACAATCGTTATATAAAGCACCACATGTATTTATTATTAATTCCTCCACCCTACTTAAAAAAAAAAACAGTTTCCATCACAAATATTATACTACATAAAATGCATGTGCCTAATACTTTTTTGCATAATATAATATTTCACCTAATAATCTATTTTTAATCATTTATTTATACAAACGCCGAACTACACTTTCCCAGGTGCACACAATATTTTTATCCGTGGCCGCTCTCAAAATGTAGTCATAGCCAATACCTTGGTATTTTACGAGATATTCCAGAAATTCCGAAACAACACAATTTCTCTCACACCACTTGTTCCTTAAATGGGTTAACTCTGATTCATCGATAGGGGTACTGTCATTTTCTAGCACCTTCATTGCAACTTAATTTTACAAAAACAAAAACAAAATCTGCTTGCGTTAATAGGTATCTTCGGGGTATTATATTAATTAATACGTGACGATTAATTTCTAACAGTCCAAGTAGTTGTCAGTAACATTTATCGTATGTCTACTTCGAACCACAATAATAAGTAAACTAAACTAAATATAAAGTCATGTATGTTAGAGGTAAGATTTGGCAGATGTACAGAAACTAAAAGAAACGAAAAATTCCAACATTTTACCATCATACGAGCTAGTAATTGTGTAACGTGTCCGAGTCATGCAGAATATAATAATAACATTCGAAATTTACAAAGCTAGTTTTATAAATTAATACCCCACTTTATTTTTATATTTCTGATCTATTTTAATAAAAGTAATACTGCTGTTATTATTTTTGAGTATCTTTCATTAAAACTTAGCTTTAATAAACTCCTGATATTATTTCCGATATTTTTATCAGAACTCAATTTTTAATTTTCTTTTTTTTTTTTCTTTTTAAATGCAGATGTCAAACTCCACTCTAAATGCTAGGCATTGCCAGTTGTGGTAATTGGTAATGCGTTCAATTGATAACTGGTAATGGCTTTGAAAGTGGAGAGTGAATTAATCAGCATCACCTCTTCACCAAACAGAAAAAAAAGAAATTGTTCTTATTAAAATTAAGTTCTTATTTCGATTTTCATTTCCCAACTGACATGAGGTGGCGGACGTTCCCTCTCCTCACACCCCACCTCACTTACCTCCATTTGTAATGGCAGACAATTCGTTTCAAAAAGTCTAAACGACCACAGCTATAACACCGAATTCCGATAATTGCAAAGTTAGCCTGCAATGTTTTAGAGGCATATTCTATGTTCATGTTCAAAACTAAGATATATTTTTCCTATAAATATAATTGCTGAAATTGTTCCCAAAAGAGCTACAGCCCTTTGAAGGTGACACGCGAAAATGGTATTTTTATTAAGGTCATTAAAAAAAATTACTTGAAAACTATTTTAAAATATTGCTGTGGGGCGTCCCAAGAGTGGACAATCAGAGTATATTTGATCATATGTTTTTTGTATTTTTTTTCTACATTTAAGCAAGCTAGTTGAAAATGTTTTGAGTTTTTATGAGAAAAAGGTATCGTATTCTGATGATTTGAAAATTATGTTACATTATCCAAAATTCCTGTTACCTCAACCTGAAAACAATTAATTGTAATAGTAGTGCGTTATAGAAATCAATATCAAAATAATATCAAATAAAAAATATGCTAAAATAATGTGTTGTATTAATTTATCGATTACTCCAGCCAGTTTTTTTTTAATTTGTGTCTGTGTAATTGTCACACTATTCAACGTATTGCATATAGTGGAGGTTATACAGCAGAAGCAGATGACACGGGACCACTACAATCAAATCAAATCAAATGAGGCAACCCCATCACATGCTATGCGAGTTTCCTATGTGTGAATAGCTTCAGTGAATATCGATTTGTATCTTCTTCTCGTGAAAACCTCACAATTTTCAAATGTATTGTTTAAATTTAAAAAAAATTGTTTTATAAAAAGTTATGATAAAGTTTACGCTGATCCCCATATCTTGGGGCGCTTCTGATGTCACTGATTTGGACATATTTTGACATAAATTCAAGCCACTTTGGAAGAATCATTTGTTGCAAATTAAAGCAATGCCGATTTGCTTCTTTCTGCTATAATTGCGTTTTTTTAATCAGTACATAATAAAATAGCACGCCTCTTAAAAAATATGACCGTTAGAAGAAAATAATGGGTTCAGAGTATTACGACTAAAATATAGGTTTTTTGATATAGAGAAATGATGAATATTACGACTGAAATGAGATATTGAAGAAAATGGAACTAAGAAAACTATAACAGTGAGATGTGAAAATGTCAATATTAAAGAAAGAAGAATATTTAGCTAAAATGACATTAAAACCTATTAATCTGGACAAGCCTGCGAAGCCAAAAAAATTAACGATTATTGACGATTTGTTGAACAAAGCATATTCAAAATAGGACAATAATACTAATGAAAAAAATGGAGTGGAGGACTGTCGATAAGTTAAGGTGGTACAAGACCTATTTGATAATAATCTTTCTAAGTTTTGTATTATTTTTTTTCAGTTTCGATTACAAATCAAAGTTACTTTTGTATAAATGAAGTTTTCTATACTCAAATATTTCTCTCTAATTTTAACAAAAATGTATTGTTTTTGGATTAAAATTTTTACTCAAAAAATTACTTAGAAAAAAGGTTTTTTTTTCTGAGTAAGTTACAAAATGCAGTAATAATAATTGTAATAATAATTGTAACTTCATTGTGTAACAATAAAGTAATAATAATTGTAGCTTCAAGGCAAAGAATTTGTATGTAGTTTGTATTTGTATGCAAATAGATTGCGGTCAAATACTGCGGTTTGAAAGATACATCCTCAAATAATAGCAGCACCCAGACGAACTGTAAAAAATAGAAACCAAATGTGGTTTCTGCCCTGCGCTTAATTATGCAACATACCTGTAGACCTAATATTTAAGGAACGTTTTTAAATAGGCTTATTTCAAATACTGGGACAATGTTTTATCCAGCCAGACCTTCGATCTTCAGATCTCAGTTCTTTGGACTTTCATCTTTGAGGACATATGAAAAATAAGATATGCGCACTAGAATTTATAAAGCCTACTTCGAAAAAATATATATTTTTTTAAATATCACAATAGGCAATATGTTTTTTCAAGCATTGTGACACACCGTTGAAAAAACAAATTTTGAGCACTATTCAACGACACAAAAATCTACTTTGGCGCCCGTAAGGAAAATCAAAATTGACCGCATTAACTCAGAAACAAATGACAAAAAAAATATTTTGATAACGTGTGCAAAAGCATATTTAAAAAATGTTCTAACAACATGCTTTCTAAAATATCACAAGTCGTGTAATTAACAATATATGGCACATTTTCTAAAACGCACCTTCTCAGTTCTTTGAAATTACCTATTATATAACTGTCACTATATTAAAATGTAATCACCTACAGGTGGTAACTGTTATTATTTAAATCTTGAGATATGGGTATAAACTTTTCTTAAATAATTAGCTTATAAAGGTTTTGTAATTACTGTAGCATAAACGGTTGAAAAATATTCATGTAGTTGAGGTTATTGTTTAATACCAAGCTTTGACACATACAGGGTGTCCCAAAGAGCAACGTAAAGCCGAAAGACCAGGCCCTAAATGGACATTTGAAGAACAAAAAAAATGAATCTGTTTTTTTATTAAAATATACTATATTGAACTAAAAAATATACTAAATACTTAAAATATACTATATTTAACTGTCATCGAATTTATATAAATGTTCGGTACATTTATATAAATTGCATATTTTCCGAAACAAGAACTGGTTCAAAATTGACTTGCAAGATTTGAACTAAACATACGTATGTATGTATATACATACATACAAACATTGCAAGTTAAATAAAAGCTTATAAAAAAGTAAACAATCAGCCTTGATTTGAAACTGTAGCACAAACATATTGACTTAGGAAAACGATTTTTCACCAGTTTTACAAAAATGGCTATATCTCGAAAACCAAGACATTTTTTTATATAGTTAGTCAGGACCTAGTCTGTAATCCCCTTTCGGCTTTATGTTACTTTTTGGGACACCCTGTTATAAAAAAAATAATTGAAGATCATATTTATATATCTAAAATACGTTATATAATATTGTTTAATATACTTACCACTATAATACCGCTTTTCTCGATATGATGGGATACCCGCTAAAATTTGTTCTGCCGAATCTCTGGAAGGTGTAACCGATCTTGCTCTGCACCTTAAACGAACCGTAAAGAATGCTCTGTCACAACCATATCGATTTTTAGCCAGAATACAATATGTCCCAACATCATCTGCGATTGCTCTCTTCAGAGTGAATCTGATATAATCATCAGATGTTTCTTTTAAAGAACGCATACTATTAGTTATGTCTTTTAGGCCTTTCATCCAGATGACTAAAACAGAAATTGTTAATACACTTTTTACTACATCATCTATAATATTATCACCTCTTGGCTTTGGATCTCCTGTTACTCTAAACGAAACCACAATGTCTTCTCCAGTAGTAAGATTTAAAGTTTTTTCTGGCCTGGATAGGAACATTGCCGGCTTTCCTTCTCGAATTAACGACGGATGTACTACATGAACGTATGCTGAAGTTTCAATACGACCATAAGAGTTTGATGCACGACACGTATATTTTCCGGCTTGATATTCATTAACGTCTTTTACAACGAGAGTATGTACTCCGCGCTCTTCAAATGTTCTATGCTGAGGTGATGCCTTAGGTAACCTATGACTTTCTTTAAACCACGTCACCTCAGCTGGACTACCTTTAACTTGTACTTGCAGAGCCATTACACCACCTGAGGTAACTAAACTATCCGTTATAACTCCGGAGAAATGAGGTCTTCTTGACTCCGATGTAATAGATTTTGAAGTATTCCTCTGTTCTGCTTTTTCTCTTATATAGTCTTCTTTCGTAGTAAACTGAACCTCGTGTGAAATTTGATCATTCCAAGAATCATTCTCAGCCCTGCAGGTGTACCTCCCGCTGTCGCTTTTATCAGGATGCGATATAACTAATTTACATATACTATCAGCTGAATAACTTTGATTATATCTCACACCAGTACTTAGTTCTTCTCCATCTTTGTACCATTTTATGACTGGAGTAGGATGGCTTCTGAGTCTACATTCTAAAGTTAGTTCGTCAGCGGTAATTCTGTAGTAATCTTGAATAGGTCTTGTAAATGTCGGCGGTAAAGGAGAAGAATCAAATCCTTCTATAATTTTTAAAGCAGCTGTACTCGAATTAAACCCATTTTCATTCTTGGCTACGCAAGTATAATCTGCAGAGTCTTTAAATGATGTATTTAATATTTCTAATGTGGCTACATTATTTAAAAATTCTGTATAATAATTAGAGTCGGAATAAACAGGTTCACCATTTTTTTAACCAGTCGATTTGAATTCCATCCCCAATAACACTACATGTCATCTTAACTCTACAACCAGTCGTAGCTGTACGACTAGTTAGCTCGGTAGTAAAGACGGGTTTTCTTTCTGAAAATCTTGGTCCATGATAGGAAGTAGGCTTATAAATGTCTGAGTCATTTGTATGATCCAAATTCTTGTGATCCTTTAATGACAGGGTATCAGCTTTAAGATCTGTATCTCCTTTGTTAAACGAAACTCCTATTAATGTTTCATTTCGCTTTGGTAGCACTTCATCTTTGACAATCGGGTCTATATCAGACTTTGGCTTCTGTTTTGCTTCTTTTTTCTTTACTTTACCTGATCTTAACTCTTCAAATTTTGTTTTACTTTCGGCTTTTTCTTTTCCAGGTTCATCACCAATTTTCGCTTTATCTTCTCTATCTGGCTTAGCAGCCATTTCTGCCTCTTCCTTCACTACACTTTCTTTCTCAAGTTTAGCTTTCTTCTCAGATTTGTCTACGGAATTTCTCGCTGCTTCAGCTTTGGCTTTATTTTCGGTATCAATTTCCGCTTTCTTCCTTGTTTCTTTTTCAGGTTCTTTTCCTACTAGATGTTTTTTTCTCGAGTTTAGCTTTATTTTCAGCTTCTTCCTTAGCCATTTTCTCTGTCTCGAATATAGAAACTCTATGAGCTTGTTCATTCACTTGTTCGTCTTTAAGTTTAGATGACTTTTCCGATTCTTCTCTACCTGTTCTCTCTGCTTCAGCTTTAGCTTCTTTCTCAACTTTTTGATTTTCTAAAAGTTTTTCTGGCGACGTCGCATTCTTTTCTGCCCTTTCTTTGGCGAATTTATCTGTCTCAAGCTTATCGTCCTTATCTTTATTTAGCAAACGCTCTTCTTCAAGTTTGGCTTTTTTTCTCTGTTTTATCTTTAGCTGTTTCCGCTGCATCAAACTTTATTTTGTTCTTTCCTTTTTTCGTTATTTTTTCGTTTCAAGTGTAGCTTCCTTTTCAGCTTCTTCTGTTACTACATGTTTATTCTCGAGATTGGTTTCCTTTTCTGCTTCTTCTTCAGCTGTTATATTTGCTTCTAGTTTAGCATTCGTCTCAGCTTTCTCCTTTGCTAGACGTCCTTCCTCTAGTTTAGCTTTCTCTTCTGTCACTTCGACGATTGTTTCTGCCTCAAGTTTAGCATTTTTGTTGACTTGTTCCGTCGCTAAACGCTCTTCTTCAAATTTGGCTTGCCTCTCAGCTTCTTCTTTTGCTAAACGCTCATCATCAAATTTAGATTTTCTTTCTCTTTCTTTCTTTGTCAATTGTTCCTTCTTCGGTTTAACTTTCCTATTTGCTTTTTCTTTGGATATTTCCTCTGTGTCAAGTTTAACATTCTTTTCAACTTCTTCATTTCCTACACCACCTTCAAATTCATTTGTCTTATCTGCTTCTTTAGTTATTCGCTCGGTATCAAGCTTCGCTTCCTTATTTGATTCTTGTTTTGCTGTTTTATCTGTTTCCAATTTTGTTTGAGCTTCCGCTTTTACTAAACGTTCTTTCTCAAGCTTAGGCTCCTTTTCAACTTCTGTTAATAGATGTTTCTTCTCGAGATTAATATCCTTTTCTGCTTCTTCTGTAGCTGTTATATTTGTCTCAAGTTTCATTTTCTTCTCGGGTTCCTCCTTTCCTAGACGTCCTTCCTCTAGCTTAGCTTTCTTTTCTGCCTCTTTAACGATTTTTTCAACCTCAAGTTTGGCATTTTTGTCAGTTTGTTTTTCCGTTGAACGGACTTCCTCAAATTTAGCTTTTCTCTCAGCTTCTTCTTTTGTTAAAAACTCGTCATTACATTCCGTTTTTCTTTCTGTTGCTTTCTTTGCTAGTTGTTCATCCTTCAGCTTAGCTTTCCTTTTTGCTTTTGCATTGGATATTTCCTCTGTGTCAAGCTTAACACTCTTTTCAACCTCTTCCTTTCCTAAACGGTCTTCAAATCCCTCGGCTTCTTTTTTTGGTTAACCGCCCTGCATCAAGCTGCTCTTCGTTCTGTCCTTCTTTGTTTGCTGATTCGTCTCTTTCAAACTTAGTTTCAGCTTCCTCTTTTGCTAAACCTTCTTTCTTAAGCTGAACTTCCTTTTCAACTTCTTCTGTTAGTAGAGGTTTTTTTCTCGACGTTAATTTCATTTTCTGCTTTTTCTTTAGCTATTCTCTTTTCCTCAAGTTTATCTTTCTTTTCAGCTTCTTCCTTTGCTAAACGCCCTTCCTCTAACTTAGGTTTCGTTTCTGCCTCTTTGACGATTATTTCTGCCTCAATTTTGGCATTTTTATCAGCTTGTTCCTTCGCTAAACATTCCTCTTCAAATTTAGCTTTCGTCTCAGCGTCTTCTTTTGCTAAACGCTCATTATCAGATCTAGCTATACTTTCTCTTTCTGCCTTTGCTAATTGTTTCTCCTTCAGCGTAGCTTTCCTTTTTGCTTTTTCATTAGATATCCCCTCTGTCTCAAGCTTAACATTATTGTCAACATCTTCCTTTCCTAAACGCTCTTCCAATTCAGTTCCATCTTTTTCTCTGCTTTTTCAGTTATTTTCCTTACATCACGCTTCGATTTCTTGTTTGCTTCATTTTTTGTTGATGTGTCTGGATCAAGTTTAGTTTCAGCATCTTCTTTTACTAAGCGTTCTTTATCGAGCTTAGTTTCCTTTTCTGCTTCTTCTTTAACTGATATTTCTGCCTCAAGCGTATCTTTATTTTTTGTTGTTTTGTTGACTACTCTATCTGTCTCAGTCTTTGAACCTACTTCTTTTTTCACTAAACGCGATTCTTCAAGAAAATCTTTTGTCTCAGCATCTTCCTTTGTTAGTTTATCTTGGACAAACTTGGCATTTATTTCTGCTTGTTCCTTCATTACACGCTCCTCTTCGACTGTAATCTTATTATCAGCTTCCTCCTTTGATAAATGTTTTTCCTCGAGTTTAGCTTTCGCTGTTTCTTCTTTTGTTACATATTGGTGTTCCAACATAGCTTCCTCTGCTGTCTCTTTTTTAGCTATTTTCTCTGCCTTGAGGTCATCATTCTTCATAGCGTCTTCCGTTGCCAAACGTTCTTTCTCGAGATTATCTTTTTCTTTTCCTTTTTCAGCTGTTTTCTCTATCTCGAATTTGACCTTCTTTTCATCTTCTTTTGTTAGATATTCAAGACTAGTTTTCTCTACATCTTCTTTCTTTACTTGTCGTTCTTCTTCTAGTTTATCTTTATTTTCTCCCTCTTCCTTAACTATCCTCTCTGCTTGAAGCTTTTCATTATTTTTAACTTCTTCCTTTGCTAAACATTCTTTCTCAAATGTATCCTTAGTTTCATTTTCATTTTTATCTGTTCCCACTATTTCACGTTTGGCTTTCTTTTCGGCTTCTTCTTTTTTCCAGATGGTCCTCCTCCAGTTTACTTTTTCTTTCTGTCTCTTTTTTAACTATTTTTTGTGCCTCAATATCGATTTTTTTATCAGTTTCTTCCATCGCTTTACGATTTTTTTCAAAACTACCTTTGTCTTCTTTAACCGTTTCCTCTGTCTCACGTGTAATTTTCTTCTCACCCTCTTTCACATCTAGACCTTCTTGCTCTGCCCTCCTTTTTTCTGTTCTTCTTCCTTTGATTTTTTTTCTTCCTCAGGCCTGATTGTCTTTTCCGCCTCTTTACTCGCTAGATATTTTTCAGGATTTTCTGCTTCTTCTTTGAATATTCCTTCTCCCTCAAGCTCTGTATTCCTACCTTCTTCCTTCGCTATATGTTCATCTTCAGTTTCTCTCATTTCTACTTTCTCCCTATTTATTTTATTCTCTTCGAGTACATCTTTCTTTTCAGAGTCTTTCTTTACCAGATGCTCTTCGTTGAACTTATTTTTTTTCTCTGATTCCTCCAACTTGACTCTATTTTCTGCAATTCCCTTTAATAAGGGTTCCTCTTGAATCTCAATTTTCATTTCTGCCTCTTCTGTAGTTATTCGCCCCTCATCAAGCTTTTTCGTGCTCTTTGTTCCTTTTCCATGAATGTATTTAATTCAAGTTCACCATTCCTGTCAACTCCTTCATTTGACAAGCGTTCTTTCTCGAGTTTAGCTTTATGCTGTTCTTCTTGTTGACCTCTCTCTCTATCTCAAATTCTGTTTCTTCTTCAGCTTTTTCCTTTACTGGATGCCCTTCTTCAAGTTTAAGTTTATTTTCAGCGTCTTCTTTTACGAAGATCTCTGCCTCAATTTCAGTTTTTCTTTTCGAAATTTTCCGTCGCCAAACTTTCTTCAAGTTTGGTAATTATATCAGCTTTATTTTCTTTAGTTTCTTCATCACTTTTTCCCACTTGTGAGTCTTTTCGTGTCTCTAGTTCTTCCATTTTTTCAATTTCTGCTCCAATTTCCTTATTTGATTTTTCCTTAGCCTTTTCTTCTCCCTCAAGTTCTTGCGATTCCGTTTTTAAATTGTCAATTAAATTAGATACTGTTTGAGATAAAATGTTAAGCACCGAATTCATTGGCAACAACTGCTTTATATTTTTTGATATCAGAACGTCGTCAGTGTTTTCAGTTCCCTGCTTTAACTTCACTAAAGCTTGTATGACTTGCTTCTTACCTTTTTCAAAATTATCATTGTCTGTGCTTTCCATAACTTTATTAAATGACGAAATAGTTTCTTGCAGTACCAAATTCTTAGCAGTATTAGCCTGGATGTCTTCTTGAATATTACGAATTATATTTTTTTCAATTTCAGACAATGTTTCTTGCAACATATTTAAAGGGAAAAGTAATTTATTGACGGATAGATCCATTTTTTTATTTAAAACATTGTTGCACTCATTTACTGTTTTCTTAAGTTCCTTTAAAAACTTCATGTCATTTCTTTTTTCAAGTGTCATATTTTTAATTTCCTCAATAAGAACACATAAACTATCGGCAAATAAAATAAAAGATTGTGAAATGATCTCCATTTTTTCGTTCAAAGATACGATACTAGATATTTCGGAAATACCATTATTTATATCTTCTAATATGAAGTAAATATTTTCATCTGCTCTTTCTTTGACACTTGAACTTGTTAAATCATTGATTGTATCATCCAAATATAAAGACAGACCAATTATTTTGTCGCCTACATTATTTATTTTAGCGGCATATTCTTCATAGAAATCGTTTAAACTGTCTCCTACGTCAATGGCTAATTTAATATTACTTTGCAACTGAATAGCCGGTTCGTGTAAATGTTGAAGGATCAGTATATTACGTTCATTGCTTTTTTCTAGTCCATCTTTATGAACCTTTAGAGTTTGAATGCTACTTTTAAGATTTAACAAAGCCGTATCAACATTCGTTAATGTTTTAAAATCAAGTCGTTCTTTTCTACATTCCTCTAAAATATTGATTATGATTTCTTTAACGGACTGGAAAAATGTAGTCATATTTAGTTTGTAAAACTTTGGTTCAGCTAAAACCGTTTCTATATTACGTTGTACCAATTTTAAAGCTTTCTGTAAGGTAGGTAATTCTATACCAGTAAGCTCTGAACTACTCATAACAGATTTTATAGTTACAACTTCTCGTGCTAATCCCTCTAAAGAATCGTTTAGAATCGCATTTATCTCGTCTAACTCAGATTGCATCTCAGATGCTATATTATTGCCCACTTCAATTAACTCTTGAAGTGGACTTTCTAATGCAGTTAGTGCTAACACTGCTTTATGCGGCTTTGCCGTCAATATATTAATATCAGATTTTAATTTCATTAGTTCTTCTTTCAATAAAACAAATGGTTCTAACAAAGAAGGGCATTTCCTTTTAAATTCAGCTTTTGTTTTTTCTTTTAACATATTTTCAATTTCAGATATCTTCTGACTAAGTTCTTCTAATGGTAACACCAATATTTCTACAGATTTGTTATCAACAGGAATTAATAGGAGACTGTAAATTGTTTCTTTAAGTCTAATTAAAGCTCTATGTAAATTAGAATATTGCACAGTTTTATTTGACTTTTTCTAGTAATGAATTAGTTTTAACAAATTCAATCAATAAATCTTCAAACGGAAACACTATACTCTCGAATAGGCTGCACAGTTTTGGTGACAAATCCTCTGTTTTATTCTTTAAAACTAATATTTCCACTGTATTCAGAGCATCATCTAAGTTATTCAGTGACTTTGCTAAACTACAAATACACCGATCTTCTTCGGTTAATTTATCAGCATTGCCTTGAAATATTTCAATTTCTTCCTTAAGTTGGGATACCGGCAGTTTTAAGTTTTTAATAACTGCTAAATCTCTGCTTACAGTTGTTACTTTTTGAAATAATGAATGGGCATTTTTTATTTTCTCTGATAGGGTCCATAAATTTTGTTTTAATTTTATTGTAGTCTTAGATTGCGTGAGTCCATTGTGTAAATTAACAATGGATCTTTCAAATATCAACAAATTCTCGAATACCCTAATTTTTTTATCTTGCATTTCTTTCTCGCTTAAAGACTGGATATGGGAAATGGCAGTTGTTACATTATCAACCGTTTCAATAATTGATTTCAATTTTCCAGTATCCTCTGGCTCAATTTCCCCTTGGTTTAATATTTCAATAAGTTCAAATAACGGTTCTTGAAGTAAACACAATTCTTTTAAATCTTCATCTATTTTTATGACGTCTTTATCAAATTGTATGGTTTTAATATTGTCATGTAATGCGCAGAGTGATAATTTTACAGAATTTATATCTAAAATCATAACATTTAAGTTCTTAACACTGTTTATTATCATATTACATTGCTTCAAAACTCCATCAAGTATTGGAGCAACATTAGAAAACAATTTTGTTTTACTGTAAGTGTCTGTGACTTCTTTAATTGTAAGATTTAGAGGTATTAGAGATTGCATTAATTCTTTATTTTCAAAAATAATATTAGTTGGTGATAATTTTCTGATGACATCAGTTAGATTAGGCACTACCATGAATAGTTTTTTCATACCATTAATTAACACAGCTAGATCTGGCTCGTCTATCGAAATTTTACTCAAGGAATTATTAACAGCTTCAGTTATGGATACTGTAAAACGCTTTAGCCCTACTAACGCAGCTAAAACAGATTTGCTTATTGGAGATGTGGTACTGGATTTTGATTCTAAAGCTTCCAATTCTATTTTAAGGTCTCCCAGAGCAGTTTCCAACTGTTTTACTGTCAATGTTAAATGTTCTCTATTTAATTCTGACGTTGCCACATTTATTACGATATCTACTTTTGCAGAAAGTTGTTGCAAAGGATCTTCAAATTTCTTTATCGATTTAGTCTCTGGTACTTTCTTTACAAACACTTCAATTACTTGCTTTAAAGCAAGGAGGGTTTTTTCTATTTTTGGAAGTGGCACATCTACTATTTGAGATATTTTTGGTTTACCCTTAATATGCATAATAATACTTGACAATCCATCCACTGGTTCTATTAATGCAGTCAGTAATCCTGCATCGTCCAATGAAATGTCTTCAACATTCGTTTCTAAATTCATGTCTTCGATCTCTGAAATAGTATTAATAATCGGAAACAAAACTTCACTTATATCAGTCACTGATGAAACTAGTTTATGTGAGTGGATATCAAGGGTTTTTGTTTCAATACACAACTGTTCTAATTCATCTTTTAAATTAATAATGGGTTTAGTTAATTGTTTGGCAGCTGAAACGTCTATTCGCTTTTGTATTAGTTCTTCCTTTTGTAAAACTTCCTCAATATATGAAACTGCAGCTAAGAAACCCTTAAAGGATTCGATCAGAGTATAAAGGGACTGGTCTTCCGAGGTCGTTTCCATAATTTCATTTAAATGTAACTTCAACTCTCTGACGCCTTCTTGAATCTTTGATGTTTCCTGTTTCATTAACTCTGAGGACTCAACTGAAATATAGTTACAATTACCCATGATATCCGACAGAGCCTGCAGTGACTTTGTAATTTCAATCCACGATTTTTCTTCAGCAGGTGATATGTCTGATTTGTTAGAGATATTACAGCTTAATTCAAAAATTGATCTAGATATATCTGACAATGGCCCACTAATTTCAGGAATAAACCAAATTGCTCTTCGCGGCGGAACATTCATCTCTTGTATTTTAATTTTAAACTCATCTGTGCTACCTTTTAAAATGTCCACTGTTTTCTTCAGTGTTTTTAAAACAGACAAGTCTATTCGTCTTTGCTCCTTGGCACTACTTTCTATAAGTTCTTCTACATCAAATATTTTCACTGATAATTTTTGTAAAGGAACAACTATTGGCTTCATCAATTTTGATTCAGGAATTGTTACTACAAATGTATTTATTCTTTGCCGTAATGCTAATAAAGCTCGTTTCATTTCAGGCTTTTGCATTTCAAGTAATTCTGGCTTTTCTATGGTATCTTTGGTGACAATTATCAATTTACACAATTTCTGTAACTGCTGTGACAAAGAATTAAGAACGTTCGCTTGTTCCGTTGTTATGGCTGAAACAAATTCCTCAGAAATGTGACTTTCTAATTCTAAAATTGCAGCAGATAGTAAAGTCACTGGTTCCCTTATTTCTATTATAGATAATATTGCGTTTTGAGAAGTCAAAGTTATCTCACTAATTTGGACGTTTAGTTCTTGTATATTGGCCTCTAAATTCGACAACGATTTAGCCAGCTGTCTGAACGGTGATATATCTAACCTCTTTTCCCTTTCTTCGTCTTCTAATACTTCTTCTACACGAGTTAATACAGCTGCTAAACTCTGAAGCGGGCCCGTTACAGTTTGAAATCGCTTGACTTCACCAAATGTGTATATGATGTCGTTCACTGGTTGCTTCAGTGCCAACACGGCTTTCTTTACTTCAGGTACTTGTCGTTCGAATAATTCTGGTTTTGTTATACCAGTTTTACAGCTCGCTACCACTTCAGACAGTTTCTGTAAGGGCTCTACAAAAGATATAAGAACATTTACTTGTTCGGATGATATATCAGGAATATTTTCTATACAAATGGTACTCTCTAACTCTGAAATTGAAACAGATAGTGATGACATTGGTTCACCCAATTGTGTTATGCATGACAGTGCGTTTTGAGGGGTTAAATCCACTTCACCAATGTCTACCTGCAATTCTTGTATATTACTCTCTAAATTAGATGCTGATTCGGCTATCTGTTTAATTGCTGATACATCTAATCGCCTTTTCTTTTCTTCAGCTTCTAACGCTTTTTCAGTATCAGTCAGTACAGCTGAAAGCCACTGAAGCGGGGCAGACAATGTTTGCAGGCCTTTGGCTTCGCTAGAAATCTGAACAACATTTTCGATATGTTGCTTCAACGCTTCTACTGCTTTCCTTACGTTTGGCACTTGTTTTTCTAGTACCTCTGGTTTCCTGATAACTAATATACTGTTGATTACCACTGTAGATAGTTTCTGTAAGGGCTCTACCAAAGAAATAATAACACTTGCTTGTTCTGATGAAATATCAGGAGTAGATTCTGCAAAAATACTACCCTCTATTTCCGAAATTGAGGCAGATAGTGAAGACATCGGTTCGCCCAATTCTGTTATGGATGACAGTGCGTTTTGAGGGGTCAAATTACAAATTACTTCGCCAATTTGTGCCTGCAGTTCTTGTATATTACTCTCTAAATGAGATACTGATTCGGCCACCTCTTTCACTGCTGATACATCTAACCGTCTTTTCTTTTCTTCAGCTTCTAGCGCTTTTTCAGTATCAGTTATTACAGCTGAAAGCCTCTGAAGTGGGACAGTTAATGTTTGAAGACTTTTTGCTTCGCTAGAAATCCGTGCAACATTTTCGATGTGTTTCTTCAATGACGATACGGCTTTCCTAACTTCGGGTGCTTGTTGTTCTAGTACCTCTGGCATTGTAATAGCTGATATGCTGCTGACTGCCACTTTAGTCAGTTTCTGTAATGGCTCTACAAGAGAGATAATGACATTTGCTTGTTCGGATGATATATCGCGGGTAGCCACTGTAAATATGGTAGTCTCTAATTTCGAAATTGAGGCAGATAGTGACGCTATCGGATCACTCATTTCTGTAATGGTTGAAAGTGCGTTTTGAGGGATGATATTCATTTGACCAGTTTGTGCGTGCAGTTCTTCTATATTACACTTCAAATAAGATACTGCTTCGGCCACCTCCTTAATTGCTGATATATCTAATCGCGTTTTCTTTTCCTCAGCTTCTAGAGCATTTTCAATATTAGTTATTACACCTGCAAGACTCTGCAGAGGGTCAGTTAATGTCTGCATGCATTTGGTTTCGCAAGGAATCTGAACGACATTTTCAATGTGTTGCTTCAGTAGTGACACGGCTTTCTTTATTTCTGGTGCTTGTTGCTCTAGTACCTCTGGTTTCGTGATAACTGATTTACTATTGACTACCACTGTAGACAGTTTCTTTAAAGGTTCCACTAAAGAGATAATGATACTTGCTTGTTCTGATGAAATATCAGGAGTACTTTCTGTAAAAATGCTACCCTCTATTTTGGAAGTTGAAGCAGATAGTAAAGCCATCGGTTCACCCAGTTCTGTTATGATTGATAGTATACTTTGAGGGGTCTTTAGTTCGCTAATTTGTGCGCGCAATTCTTGTATATTATCTCTCTAAATAAGATACTGATTCGGTCACCTCTTTAATTGCTGATACATCTAACCGCCTTTCCTTTTGTTCAACTTCTAACGCTTTTCCAGTATCAGTTATTACAGCTGAAAGCCTCTGAAGTGGAATAGTTAATGTTTGCAGACATTTAATGTCACTAGAGATTTGTTCAACATTTTGGAGATGTTGCTTCAATGCTAATATGGCTTTCCTTACTTCTGGTACTCGTTGCTCTAGGATATCTGGTTTCGTGATAACTGATTTACAGCTGACTATCACTGTCGACAGTTTCTGTAAAGGATCTACCAAAGAGATAATGATACCTGCTTGTTCTGATGAAATATCAGGAGTACTTTCTGTAAAAATGCTACCATCTATTTCCGAAATTGAAGCAGATAGTGAAGAAATCGGTCACTAACGATGGGGAGGTTGAGGGGTCTTTAATCTATTTGTGAGTGGAGTTCTTGTATATTACTCTCGAAGTAGGATACTGATTCGGCCACCTTTTTTTTAATTATTCTTTAAATATAATTTTAAGGGATTTTATTTAGGTTTTTTTTTTATATTTTATAATTTTAGAATTAAATAAAGTATTTAATATAAGTTATATTTATAAATTGGTATTTTGTAAGAGGGGTTTTGAGTTTTATTATTAGTTGCCCTTTTAATTAACCCTTTATAAATATTTAATGCCTATTGAGATGTTGTTATTAGTTTTTTTTTTTTAAACATAAGTAAAGTAAAAGATAATTATACCTGTGTTCTGATGAAATATCAGGAGTACTTTCTGTAAAAATGCTACCATCTATTTCCGAAATTGAAGCAGATAGTGAAGAAATCGGTTCACTCAATACTGTCATGGCTGATAGAGCGTTTTGAGGGGTCTTTACTTCGCTAATTTGTGCGTGGAGTTCTTGTATATTACTCTCGAAGTAGGATATTGATTCGGCCACCTCTTTAATTGCTGATACATCTAACCGCTTTTCCTTTTGTTCAGCTTCTAGCGTTTTTTCAGTCTCAGTTATTATAGCAGAAAGCCTCTGAAGTGGGACAGTTAATGTTTGCAGACTTGTGGCTTCACTAGAGATCTGTATAGCATTTTGGATACGTTGCTTTAACGCTGATACGGGCTTTTCTTACTTCTGGTGTTTGTTGCTCTAGTACCTCTGGTTTGGCGATAGCTGATTTACAGCTGACTACCACTGTAGACAGTTTCTGTAAAGGCTCTACCAAAGAGATATACCTGCTTGTTCTAAAATTCAACTTTCTTAAAATGCCTCAGAAATTTCTCATTAGGGTATTTTTTGGTGGAGTCTTGTTTTTTAAGTAGGATATGTTGGCCCCTTTTTATTGCTGATATCTAACCGTTTTCCTTTTGTTCAGCTTCTAGGTTTTTCAGTCTCAGTTATTATAGCGAAAGCCTCTGAAGTGGGACGTTAATGTTTGCAGACTTTGGGCCTCACTAGAGATCTGTACAACATTTTGGATACGTTGATTTAACGCTGATACGGCTTTTCTTACTTCTGGTGTTTGTTGCTCTAGTACCTCTGGTTTCGCGATAGCTGATTTACAGCTGACTATCACTGTAGACAGTTTCTGTAAAGGCTCTACCAAAGAGATAATGATACGTGCTTGTTCAGATGAAATATCAGGAGTACTTTCTGTAAAAATGCTAGCATCTATTTCCGAAATTGAAGCAGATAGTGAAGAAATTGGTTCACTCAATACTGTCATGGCTGATAGAGCGTTTTGAGGGGTCTCTACTTCGGTAATTTGTGCGTGGAGTTCTTGTATATTACTCTCGAAGTAGGATATTGCTTCGGCCACCTCTTTAATTGCTGATACATCTAACCGCCTTTCCTTTTTGTTCGGCTTCTAACGCTTTTTCAGTATCAGTTATTACAGCTGAAAGCCTCTGAAGTGAGACAGTTAATGTTTGCAGACTTGTGGCCTCACTAGAGATCTGTACAACATTTTGGAGATGTTGCTTCAGTGCTGATATAGCTTTCCTTACTTCTGGTACTCGTTGTTCTAGTACCTCTGGTTTCGTGATAACTGATTTACAGCTGATTACCACTGTAGACAGTTTCTGTAAAGGCTCTACCAAGGAGATAATTATACCTGCTTGTTCTGATGAAATATCAGGAGTACTTTCTGTAAAAATGCTACCATCTATTTCCGAAATTGAAGCAGATAGTGAAGAAATCGGTTCACTCAATACTGTCATGGCTGATAGAGCGTTTTGAGGGGTCTTTACTTCGCTAATTTGTGCGTGGAGTTCTTGTATATTACTCTCGAAGTAGGATACTGATTCGGCCACCTTTTTAATTGCTGATACATCTAACCGTTTTTCCTTTTGTTCAGCTTCTAGCGTTTTTTCAGTCTCTGTTATTATAGCCGAAAGCCTCTGAAGTGGGACAGTTAATGTTTGCAGACTTGTGGCCTCACTAGAGATCTGTACAACATTTTGGAGATGTTGATTCAGTGCTGATATAGCTTTTCCTTACTTCTGGTACTCGTTGTTCTAGTACCTCTGGTTTCGTGATAACTGATTTACAGCTGATTACCACTGTAGACAGTTTCTGTAAAGGCTCTACCAAGGAGATAATGATACCTGCTTGTTCTGATGAAATATCAGGAGTACTTTCTGTAAAAATGCTACCATCTATTTCCGAAATTGAAGCAGATAGTGAAGAAATCGGTTCACTCAATGCTGTCATGGCTGATAGAGCGTTTTGAGGGGTCTTTACTTCGCTAATTTGTGCGTGGAGTTCTTGTATATTACTCTTGAAGTAGGATACTGATTCGGCCACCTTTTTAATTGCTGATACATCTAACCGTTTTTCCTTTTGTTCAGCTTCTAGCGTTTTTTCAGTCTCAGTTATTATAGCCGAAAGCCTCTGAAGTGGGACAGTTAATGTTTGCAGACTTGTGGCCTCACTAGAGATATGTACAACATTTTGGAGATGTTGCTTCAGTGCTGATATAGCTTTCCTTACTTCTGGTACTCGTTGTTCTAGTACCTCTGGTTTCGTGATAGCTGATTTACAGCTGATTACCACTGTAGACAGTTTCTGTAAAGGCTCTACCAAGGAGATAATGATACCTGCTTGTTCTGATGAAATATCAGGAGTACTTTCTGTAAAAATGCTACCATCTATTTCCGAAATTGAAGCAGATAGTGAAGAAATCGGTTCACTCAATACTGTCATGGCTGATAGAGCGTTTTGAGGGGTCTTTCCTTCGCTAATTTGTGCGTGGAGTTCTTGTATATTACTCTTGAAGTAGGATACTGATTCGGCCACCTTTTTAATTGCTGATACATCTAACCGTTTTTCCTTTTGTTCAGCTTCTAGCGTTTTTTCAGTCTCAGTTATTATAGCCGAAAGCCTCTGAAGTGGGACAGTTAATGTTTGCAGACTTGTGGCCTCACTAGAGATCTGTACAACATTTTGGAGATGTTGCTTCAGTGCTGATATAGCTTTCCTTACTTCTGGTACTCGTTGTTCTAGTACCTCTGGTTTCGTGATAACTGATTTACAACTGATTACCACTGTAGACAGTTTCTGTAAAGGCTCTACCAAGGAGATAATGATACCTGCTTGTTCTGATGAAATATCAGGAGTACTTTCTGTAAAAATGCTACCATCTATTTCCGAAATTGAAGCAGATAGTGAAGAAATCGGTTCACTCAATGCTGTCATGGCTGATAGAGCGTTTTGAGGGGTCTTTACTTCGTTAATTTGTGCGTGGAGTTCTTGTATATTACTCTTGAAGTAGGATACTGATTCGGCCACCTTTTTAATTGCTGATACATCTAACCGTTTTTCCTTTTGTTCAGCTTCTAGCGTTTTTTCAGTCTCAGTTATTATAGCCGAAAGCCTCTGAAGTGGGACAGTTAATGTTTGCAGACTTGTGGCCTCACTAGAGATCTGTACAACATTTTGGAGATGTTGCTTCAGTGCTGATATAGCTTTCCTTACTTCTGGTACTCGTTGTTCTAGTACCTCTGGTTTCGTGATAACTGATTTACAGCTGATTACCACTGTAGACAGTTTCTGTAAAGGCTCTACCAAGGAGATAATGATACCTGCTTGTTCTGATGAAATATCAGGAGTACTTTCTGTAAAAATGCTACCATCTATTTCCGAAATTGAAGCAGACAGTGAAGAAATCGGTTCACTCAATACTGTCATGGCTGATAGAGCGTTTTGAGGGGTCTTTACTTCGTTAATTTGTGCGTGGAGTTCTTGTATATTACTCTCGAAGTAGGATACTGATTCGGCCACCTTTTTTAATTGCTGATACATCTAACCGTTTTTCCTTTTGTTCAGCTTCTAGCGTTTTTTCAGTCTCAGTTATTATAGCCGAAAGCCTCTGAAGTGGGACAGTTAATGTTTGCAGACTTGTGGCCTCACTAGAGATCTGTACAACATTTTGGATACGTTGCTTTAACGCTGATACGGCTTTTCTTACTTCTGGTGTTTGTTGCTCTAGTACCTCTGGTTTCGCGATAGCTGATTTACAGCTGACTACCACTGCAGACAGTTTCTGTAAAGGCTCTACCAAAGAGATAATAATACCTGCTTGTTCTAATGAAATATCAGGAGTACTTTCTGTAAAAATGCTACCATCTATTTCCGAAATTGAAGCAGATAGTGAAGAAATCGGTTCACTCAATACTGTCATGGCTGATAGAGCTTTTTGAGGGGTCTTTACTTCGCTAATTTGTGCGTGGAGTTCTTGTATATTACTCTCGAAGTAGGATACTGATTCGGCCACCTTTTTAATTGCTGATACATCTAACCGTTTTTCCTTTTGTTCAGCTTCTAGCGTTTTTTCAGTCTCAGTTATTATAGCCGAAAGCCTCTGAAATGGGACAGTTAATGTTTGCAGACTTGTGGCCTCACTAGAGATCTGTACAACATTTTGGATACGTTGCTTCAACGCTGATACGGCTTTCCTTATTTCTGGTGTTTGTTGCTCTAGTACCTCTGGTTTCGCGATAGCTGATTTGCAGCTGATTACCACTGTAGAAAGTTTCTGTAAAGGCTCTACCAAAGATACAATGATACCTGCTTGTTCTGATGAAATATCAGGAGTACTTTCTATAAAAATGCTGCCCTCTATTTCCGAAATTGAAGCAAATAGTGAGGAAATCGGTTCACTCAATACTGTTATACTTGAGAGAGCGTTTTGGGGCATCTTTACTTCGCTAATTTGTGCGTGGAGTTCTTGTATATTACTCTCTAAATAGGATACTGATTCGGCCACCTCTTTAATTGCTGATACATCTAACCGCCTTTCCTTTTTGTTCGGCTTCTAGCGTTTTTTCAGTGTCAGTCATTACAGCTGAAAGCCTCTGAAGTGGCACAGTTAATGTTTGCAGACTTTTAACCTCACTAGAGATTTGTACAACAATTTGTATATGTTGCTTCAACGCTGATACGGCTTTCCTCACTTCTGGTGTTTGTTGCTCTAGTACTCCTGGTTTCGCGATAGCTGATTTACAGATGACTACCACTGTAGATAGTTTCTGTAAAGGCTCTACCAAAGAGATAATGATACCTGCTTGTTCTAATGAAATATCAGGAGGACTTTCTGTAAAGATGCTACCCACTATTTCCGAAATTGAAGCAGACAATGAAGAAATCGGTTCACTCAATACTGTTATACTTGAAAGAACGTTTTGGGAGGTCTTTACTTCGCTAATTTGCGTGTGGAGTTCTTGTATATTACTCTCTAAATGAGATACTGATTCGGCCACCTCTTTCATTGCTGATACATCTAATCGCTTTTCCTTTTGTTCAGCTTCTAGCGCTTCTTCAGTATCAGTTATTATGGCGGAAAGCCTCTGAAGTGGGACAGTTAATATTTGCAGATTTTTAACCTCACTAGAGGTCTGTACAGCATTTTGAAGATGTTGTTTCAACGCTGATACGGCTTTTCTTACTTCTGGTATTTGTTGCTCTAATACCTCTGGTTTTGTGATAACTGATACACAGCTGACTACCACTGTAGACAGTTTCTGTAAAGGTTCTACCAAAGAGATAATGACACCAGCTTGTTCAGATGAAATATCCAGAATATTTTCCGTATATAGGGTACTTTCTAACTCCGAAATTATTTCAGATAGTGAACCCATCGGTACACCCATTTCTGTTATGGACGATAATGCACTTTGAGGGGCCAATTTTATTGCACTAGTCTGCGCATGAAGTTCTTGTATGTTGTTCTGTAAATGGCATATTGATTCAGCCACTTGTTTGACTGCTGATAGGTCTAACCGCGTTTTCCTTTCTTCACCTTCAAGCTGTTTTTCAATATCACTTATTACAGCTGCCAGTCTCTGAAGCGGAACAATTAACATTTGCAAACTTTTGGCCTCGCTATAAGTTGGTATGATATATTCAATGTGTTGCTTCAACGCTGATACGGCTTTTCTTATTTCAGATACTTTTTGTTCTAATAGCTCCGGTTTCGTAATAGATGATGTACTGGCGACTATTACTTTGGACAGTTTCTGTAAAGGTTCAACCAAAGAAATGATAACACTAGCTTGTTCTGACGAAAGATCAGGAGCATTTTCCGTAAACAGTGTACTCTGTAAATGCGAAACTGAAGCAGATAGTGAAGCAATGGGTTCACTCATTTCTATTATCGATGATAGTACGTTTTGAGGGGCCAGATTTATTTCGCTAATTTGCATGTGCAGTTCTTTTACATTACTCTCTAAATAATAAACTGATTCGGCCACCTGTTTAATTGCTGAAATATCTAACCGTGTTTCCTTTTCTTTAGCTTCTAACGCCTTTTGAATATCAGTTATTACAACTTCAAGACTCTGAAGCGGGATAGTTAAAGTTTGCATACATGTAGCCTCATTAGAAATCCGTACATTTTCAATATGTTGTTTCAACGCTGACATGGCTTTCATTAATTCGGGTACTTGTTGTTCTAGTACCTCTGGTTTTGAGACAACTGCTTTTATGTTTATTACCACTTGGGCCAATTTCTGTAATGGTTCTACTAAAGAGATAATTACATTTGCTTGTTGCGCTGACATACCGAGAGAAGTTTCTGTAAACATGGTACTTTCTAATTCCAAAATTGAAGCGTGTAGTGAAGTCATCGGTTGACTCATTTCAGTTATGGATGATATTGCGGTTTGAGGGGTCAAATTTGATTCGTGAATTTGTGTGTGTAATTCTTGAATGTTACTGTGTAAGTAATATATTGATTCAGCCACTTGTTTAATTGCTGACAAACCAAATCTTGTTTTCCTTTCTTCAGCTTCAAGCGCTCTTTCAATATGAGTTATTGCAGCTGCAATACTTTGGAGTGGAACGATTAATGTTTGCAGACTGGTGACATCGCTAGAAATGTTCATGATATTTTCAATGGACTGCTTCAACATCGATGCCGCTTTCCTTACTTCAGGTACTTTTTGTTCTAGTACTGCTGAAGTTATAATTGACTTGCTGGCAACTATCACTCTAGACAGTTTCTGTATAGGCTCAACTAAAGAGATTATAACACTTGCTTGATCTGCTGAAATATCAGGATCAGTTTCTGTAAGGACAGTATCTAATTCCTGAAGTGAAGCAGATAGTGAAGCCAACTGTTCACACATTTCTGTTATGGATGATAGTGCATTTTGAGAGGTCAAATTTACTTCACTAGTTTGCGCGTTCAGTTCTTGTATATGTTTCTCTAAATAAGATTCTGATTCGGCCACCTGTTTAATTGTTGATCGATCTAACCGCGTTTTGTTTTCTTCAGCTTCTTGAGCTTCTTCAATATGGGATATTACAGCTGCAAGGTTCTGAAGCGGAACAAATAACGTTTGCAGACTTTTGGTCTCGCAAGAAGGCTGTACGACATTTTCGATATGTTGCTTCAATGATGACATGGCTTTTCTTACTTCGGGTACTTTTTGTTCTAGTACCTCTGGATTTGTGACAACTACTTTGCTGCTTATTACCACTTCAGACAATTTTTGTAATGGCTCTACCAAAGAAATGAGAACATTTGTTTGTTCCGACGATATATCAAAAGTTTCTGCTATAATGGTACTTTCCAAGTCTGAAATTACAATATATAGTGCAGCTATCGGTTGACTTATTTTTGCTATAGTTGATATTATGTTTTGAGGTGTCAAACTTATTTCACTAGTTTGAGCGTGTAATTCTTGAATATTACACTCTAAATATGATATTGATTCAGCCACTTGCTTGATTGCTGAGTGATTTAACCATTTTTTCGTTTCTTTAGCGTCAATCGCTTTTTCAGTACGAGTTATTACAGCTGCAAGACTCTGAAGTGGAACAATTAATGTTTGCAGACCTTCGGCTTCGCTACAGTTCTGTATGACATTCTCGATATGTTGCTTCAATGCTGATACAGTTGTCCTTACTTCAGGTATTTGTTGTTCTAGTACCTCTGGTTTTGTGATCACTGATTTACTGCCGATTACCACTTTACATAGTTTCTGTAAAGGCTCTACCAAAGAGATAATAATATTTGCTTGTTCTGACGAAATATCAGGACTAGTTTCTGTAAAAATACCACTCTCCAATTCCGAAATTGAAACAGCTAGTGAAGCTATCGGTTCACTCATTTCTGCTATGTATGATAGTACGTTTTGAGGGGTCAAATGTACTTCGCTAACTTGCGAGTGCAATCCTTGTATGTTGCTCTGTAAATAATATATTGACTCAGCCACTTCTTTGATTGCTGATAGATCTAACCGCGTTTTCCTTTCTTCAGATTCAAGTGCTTTTCCAATATGAGATATTACAGCTGCAAAACTCTGAAATGGAACAGTTAGTGTTTGCAGACTTTTGACCTCGCTGGAAGTCTGTATTACGTTTTCGACGTATTGCTTCATTGCTGACACGGCTTTACTTACTTCAGATAATTGTTCTTCTTGTGCCTCTGGTTTTGAAATTACTGCTTTACTACTGGCTACCACTTTAGATAGTTTCTGAAAAGGTTCTACCAGAGAGATAAGTACATTTGCTTGTTCGGATGATATATCAGGAGCAGTTTCTGTAAAAACGGTACTTTCTAATTCAGAAATTGAAGCAGATAATGATTCTATCGGTTCACTCAAATCTGTTATTGATAAAAATGCGTTTTGTGGGGTCAAACCTGCTTGGCTAGTTTGCGCGGATAATTCTTGTATGTTAATTCGCAAAGAAGATATTATTTCAGCCATTTGTTTGATTGCTGACAGATCTAATCGTGTTTTTCTTTCTTCAACATTTAATATTTCTTCTACATGAGTTATTGTGTCTGCAAGCCTCTTAAGCGGAACTGTCAGTGTTTGCAGACTCTTGGTCTGACCAGCAGTATACAAGACATACTCTACATGTTGCTTCAGTGCTGACATGGATTTCATTACTTCTGGTACTTTCTGTTCTAGTATCTCTGGCTGTGTGATAACTGATGTACTGCTTAACATCACAGCAGATAATTTCTGTAAAGGTTCTGTTAAAGAGATGAAAACATTTGATTGTTCCGACGATATATCCGGAGCAGTTTCTATATAAATAGTGCGTTCCAATTCTGAAATTGTTGCAGATAGTGAAGCTATCGGTTCACTCAACTCTGTTATACACGATAGTATGTTGTGAGGGGTCAAATTTATTTCGCTAGTTTTCGCATGCAGCTCTTGTATATTGCTTTCTAAATAAGATATTGACTCAGCCATCTTTTTGAGTGATGATAGATCTAATCGCCCTGTCAATTCTTCAATTTCTAGCACTTCTTCGATGTGAGTTATTGCAGCTACATCTACTCGTTTTTTAATTTGATCAGTTTCTTCCACCGCTATACGAGAAATTACTACTGATAAATGTTGAAGATGTGGTATTAATGATTTTAAAATTTCATTATCAGTGATGTTTTGAATAACTTTTTCAGTTTGTTGATTTATTATAGATAATGCTTGATTCAGTCCTTCCTTTTGTTTCTGTGATAAGTCTTTATTGCCTATAGCTGGTTTATGATCTGTTACAATTGTTAACAGTTTTTCCAGTAATTTCTCTAAATAAATTAATTCTTCTGAATATTTCTGTGGTAGGAAATAACTTTCTGTAATAAGTGTCTGAAGTTCTGACACAGATGTCAAAAGTATAGATATTGGTTCATTTATTTCAGTTATAAATATCGTTTCAGTTTGACTATCCACATAAGAATCTGTTTGTAATTTTAAATGTTGGAGCTCATCTAGTAAGATTATTAATATTTTTTCTATATTATTTATTGTAATAATGTCAAGTCGTTCTTGAACCACATCAGACTCAGTTAACTTACTTATAATATTTTCAACAGTTAAAAGTAAAAATTTTGTTGGTTCGCATACGCATTGTAACAATCGATTATTTTTTGAATGTTCAATTATCTGTTTAGAACATGCCGTGAAATGGTTGAAGGTAATAATTAAATTTCTTATTTCCGATTTCATTGCATCAGGATCTGATAAACACCTTCTTAAACTTAATAGATTTTCTGACAGTGTTTTAAGGCAATAATTCTGTGATATTAATTCCTCAGAAGTTTTCTCTACTAAGTCACTTTCATTATCTTTGAGTACAAGTGACAATAAACTATTCACAGACTCAAGTAAGAACTTCGTCGGTTCCATTAGTTCCCCAATTATTAATAATTGACTTATGGACGAGTCAGTAGACTTGGAGACATCATTCAAAGTGTTTGTTATTTCATCGAGTAACCCATGAATTGTAGATGTCTCGTCTTCTAGAAAAACTACAGTAGATTGCTTTACATCCGTTAAGTCGTTTTGGATGATTTCCACTTTGTCTATTAGACACTTAAGTGGTTCTGCTATAGATAAAACTAACTTAGAAGGAGGTGTTATCTGTAAAATTTCAACAGCTTGCTTGAGACCCATTCTAGTTTCTCTCAAACTAGTATTTTCTATTTCTTTGATTTCTGCTTTTTGAACTGCTGTCCTAATAGATACAATTACTCCTTTAAGTTTTACGAAAGAAGTTTTCATTACAGTTAAACATTCCATTTCTTGTTCATCCTTATTTAAATCAAATATCTCCTCTAATGGTAATTCATCATTGGACAATAGAGCCTGTTGTATATCAGTTAAAGTTTTGTTTAAGTCGAGAAGTGAAACCAAACATTTTTTCTGGTTTAGGTTGTTCTTCCACAATATATTTTTGTAAGTTGTTTAGTTCTAATTTAAGCTCAAATAATTGTTGCTCTGCTGCAAGTCGACTTATTGTAATGTCCGATTGTATTATAATCAACTGTGCTAAATCACCTAGACTGTCAGTAAGATTATATAAAATACTAATATTAAAATTGTCTTTAGGTGTTTTGGTTACATTTTCGCAAGCATTAAACAGTCTTTCTAGAGGTTGTCTCAAAGTCAACATTGAATTAGTTTCGTACAACTTTGTTATTATGTTTTTAGAAATCCTCGCGACATCTTCTGCGCTGCATTGTAATATCTCTTGTATTTGAACCAGTGATTCGGGAGTGACTTGGGTATTTAAGGACTGCATTATTTTGAAAATAGGCTCCTCTAAATTCTTCAAGATATCAATTTCCTCTTTTTGTAGTGACTTATTTACTTTTTCTTTCACGATTATACAATTCTTTATAATATTCTGTATCACATTTTTCAATGCTACTCTCTGGGAAATATCATTTTCCATCTTGATTATGGCCTTAGATATTAATTCAAAAGGTTTTAGTAAATTTTGCATAATAGATTTTTCTTCCGAGATTCCTCTCAAAACAGCTCTCATACAAACACTTATTAATCTGTTTTGCAAAGAATTTAGTGATTCTAAATATTCAGTGATATCTACATTCTCTAAACGTTCGCTTCCTGTGACAATTTTTCTGAAGCAATCTGCAATTTCATCAAGAAGTTTAACCTCTTCATCCACTGCCCTTCCCTGAACGCATTCTGTAAGTTGCATGTGCAGATCTTCTAATGGATGTAGTAGGTAAGAAAATAATTTTAAATTACCTTCTTTGGAGTGCTTAGTTTTAACAACAAAATTCAGCAAGTCTGTCAATGCTAGATTTATGTTATGGAGTGGCCCGACGTCATCAACAGTTTTACGTTTCTCCAACATTATATGTGTTACATCTAGAGCCTGGTTCAACTCCACCAACTGACTTTTAGCATTTTCAAGAAAACTATATTCTACTGATTTATTTGATTGCTGATCTGTTGAAATCATTGAAGATAAATTCTCCTGCACCACGTGTAATTTTACACTTAGAATTTCATTCATATTTTCTTCGAGGTTTTCTACTGACTCCGTCAGTTTATTTATATTTTCACGTTCATTACTTGGTATAATTTTCTGTTGTGGAGTTTGTGAAATTACATTTAACAGTGCTTGTAACGGTTTTCGTAAATTATTGTCAACCATCAACTGTATCTCCGGGTCATTATGTAGCGACAGATTGACGACAGCTTTTTCTAATTTAGATAGTGCTTGGCTAAGTCGTCCTAAGCATACTTCGCTCTTCGCAATTTCTTCATGCTTAGTGCTAAAAGCCTTTGTCATCAATTTTTCAAGACTTCTTGTAATATCCTGTAAAGGTTCTACGAAGTCTTTTATTTGTGATTCTTGATTTATACTCGCCAACAAAATCTTTAAGTTTTCTGAGTGTATCTCCAGTTCTATAAGCTGATCTGATAACGATTTATTACTTATTTCGTCTACTAATTTAATCATTTTATTAACTGCGTCGTTTGTCATTTCTAAGAGATGTATATCATCTTGAGATAATTTGGCTTTTCGTTCCTCTAAGATAGTTCCTGAGATAAACTGTAACGTAGTGATGGGCCTCTGGAACTCACTTACAATGATTTTTTGAAGTTTGGTCTCGGGCTTTGTTTCTGCTGTTGAAACGGAGTCTTGTAATATTTGCAACGACTGCTGTAATTTTTGCAACGGTTTACAGACTACCTCCAATTGTTCTGATTGGCTAAAAACTTTTAAAATGTTTAACACATCCTCTACCAAGGAATTTATCTGATCAGCTAGACCATAAGCAGAGGATTCTTTTGGGATACTTACGATTGCACTAGTAAATTCTTTGTGTTTTTGTTGAAGTTTCGACATCATTTTCAAGTCCTTAGTTTCTCTATCTTTCTGAACAGTTTCCACAAAAGCATTCAACTCAATCAAACAATTATTGGCCAGTTCGAGGCTTTTGTACTCAGCATCATTTTCTGTCTTAATACTTTCTAACGACGTTTCGATAGATTTCAATAAATCATTTGTAGACAATATAGCATTTTGGGTTTCTTCGCCGGTCTTCGCTTTGATGATCTCGAGATTTTTGTTCAAACATTTCAAACATTCTCTTAATTTACATTTAAACTCCTTTTCTAAAGAAATGTTTTCCATTAGATTAATAATATTTTTTACTGTCTCCTCTAACGGCTCCATTACTTGTTTAATTTTCGAATCGCTAGGGATGACTACAACTGCAAGCCTTAGTTGCTCAATCATTACTTTTACGTCATCTGCAGTTGTTGTGGGTGTGTTTTCTAATATTTTCTCTGAATCTGTGTGTGTACACTCTATATAGTTATTTAATTCGCGTATGGTTTGACTTGCTGTGGAAATGGCTGACTGTTCTTCCTTATTTAATTCTGTCGGATTTTCGTTTAACGTAGTTTCTATAGTTTTTTCAATGGTTGAAACGGATTTTTCTAGATCCATTAAGGATGACCATTTCTTTTCGGGTAACGATTGTTTTTCAATTGAGCACAATGATTTCTGTATAGATTTTAATGAATTTAGTATTGATTTTTCTTGTAAAATTATATCATCTGCCACCACTCTGTCTACATTCTGTTTTTGCTCCTTTACCATTACTTCAGTAATTTCAACATTCTCAAGTTTTTGTTTTACACCCTCGGAATATTTATCTTTAGGTTCCTTCAAATTAACATCATCCGGGTACATACGGGATTTTTTATAACCAGCAACTCTTCTACAAATTTCGAATATATTGCGAGAAATTTTAAAAACAGGCGAGTCATCTTTAGTTAGCTGATCCTGCAACTGTGTTGCTTTATTTTTAATATCTAACATATCATTTTTGGTCAATGATTCTATATATGACTTAGTGCTTTCTATAATTACAATGTCATCGTCGGACAAATAATATTCACATTGATGTGCGTAATCATCTAGTTTCTTAATTAGTTCTACTAAGTCAATTTCATCAGTTTGTTCTTCTGTATGCGACTCGCTAGCTGCGATATCTTTTCCTAAGTTAGTAAGTATTCCTTCAAAAATTACACTAGCCATTTCTGTTTTCACTTCTTGACAGTGAGCACTTTCTAACTGAACTGCAATATCTGGTAACACTTCAATCAAAGTATTAAGTAAATCAGTTACGTGCTTAATTTGGGATTTATCATCCACTGTTCTTATGGCTTTATTTAGTATGTCCAAAAAAATTAAAACCTGTTTTTTTCTGCATTGGCATCACACCTTCTTTTACTAATGACATGAAATTTATATAAGCGTCTATGTCGTCAAATATTTTAGAAGTATTCTCTAGAAATCTGTAATCACATTCTGTTAGTTTGTGTTCTATTAGGTCATTTATTGCCATTTGTAAAGGATATAAAGACTTCTGGAGTTTGAGAATTTTTTCTTTATCGACATTTTTATACTTGATAGCTGCAATGCTTTTTGCAAGGTTTTGTAGTGAGTCTGAAATCAACTGTATATTTTGAAGTTTTGTATTTTTCTTCTTCCTTTTCAAACTTTTGTATTTCTTTAAAAGTATATAGACTCTTATTTATAAGAAGTTGCAAATGTTTTATTAGCTCTAATTCACTGGTTATCTTATTTAGTGAAAGAAAATTTGATGTAAAACTGATCATTTGGTCTGTTTTATATTCTTCCTTATTAATATAGTCGTTCAAGACAAGTATGGCTTGGGTAGTATTAATTATGAATAATTCCTCGCCCTCACTAATATTTTTGGAAAATATGTCTTTTATATCCCGTTTTATTACTGGCAAAGTATCCCGCAAATTCTCAAGCAACAATCGTTTAGGTTCGTTTATCTTAAATTCTTTACACGTGTTTGCAAATATATTCAAATTTATTTCTAAGCAGTCGACTATTGATTTATGAACCATAATTTCCATAATGTTTCTAATATTTTTTACTGGCTCGCTTAGTGGCGACATGCTGTCTAATGAAGAATTTAATGTTGACTCTACCGTATTTAGTTGTCCAATTATGGGTTTGAATTTTTCTGGTATGTCTTCTACCAAGGTGTTAGTAATTCCAAGGACCGCAAGATTTATAATTGCCAAAATGTTTCCAATTTCTTCTTGTTCTGAAGAATTATTTTTTAGTAGGTGAGAAATATTTTGAATAAAATCAATAATACTATTTAATTCCTCTAAAACTGAATGTTGTGATGTAGTTCTATGTAATTCTTCTAATACTTTCATATTTTCTTCAAGAATACCCAAATTCTTTATTACAATTATGTCTTTTTTAACAGTTTCTGTTTTTACTACTTGCATCAATAATCGACTTGCCTCTTTTAGGGGGTTAACTATTAGTTCACCAACTTCTGATGATAAATTCAGAGACTGGATCTCTAAATCTAAGTGATCAGAAGCAATATCGATTGTTTCTATTTGTTCAGTGTTGTAGATATCACGCATTACATTAAGAGAGTTATTCAGAACAAGTAAAACATTTTCGATCTGTTCCACATCAGTTGTTTTGTCAAGTTTTAATGGTAGAATTTCCATGATTTTTTGGACGACGCTGCATAATTCATTCATTGGCGATTGATCACGTGTATTAAGTTCTGTTTCCAAAGAAATTAATGTATTATGTAAATCTTCCAAATGTTTAATTATTTTCTCCTCCTTTCCCTTTTCCGTCTCCGTCTCCATCTCCTTCGCCATCTCCTTCGCCATCTCCTTCTCCTTCTCCTTCTCCTTCTCCTTCTCCTTCTCCTTCTCCTTCTCCTTCTCCTTCTCCTTCTCCTTCTCCTTCTCCTTCTCCTTCTCCTTCTCCTTCTCCTTCTCCTTCTCCTTCTCCTTCTCCTTCTCCTTCTCCTTCTCCTTCTCCTTCTCCTTCTCCTTCTCCTTCTCCTTCTCCTTCTCCTTCTCCTTCTCCCTTCTCCTTCTCCTTCTCCTTCTCCTTCTCCTTCTCCTTCTCTCCTTCTCCTTCTCCTTCTCCTTCTCCTTCTCCTTCTCCTTCTCCTTCTCCTTCTCCTTCTCCTTCTCCTTCTCCTTCTCCTTCTCCTTCTCCTTCTCCTTCTCCTTCTCCTTCTCCTTCTCCTTCTCCTTCTCCTTCTCCTTCTCCTTCTCCTTCTCCTTCTCCTTCTCCTTCTCCTTCTCCTTCTCCTTCTCCTTCTCCTTCTCCTTCTCCTTCTCCTTCTCCTTCTCCTTCTCCTTCTCCTTCTCCCTTCTTCTCCTTCTCCTTCTCCTTCTCCTTCTCCTTCTCCTTCTCCTTCTCCTTCTCCTTCTTCCTTCTCCTTCTCCTTCTCCTTCTCCTTCTCCTTCTCCTTCTCCTTCAGCTTCACCTTCTCCTTCGTCGCCTTCTCTTGTTTTTCCTGTAAATGCACTTCCTTCTCTAGCCTTTCTTCCAATTGTTCCTTCTTTACAATTCTTTCTTTCGTCTGCCCCTCCTTATTCTCCGTCAACTCCGTGGCTTGCTCCTTTTTCAACTGTCCCTCTTCCACATTCTCCTGCTTAATGTCTTCCTCTTTCTCATCTTTCTGTATATCCTTTCCCACCCCTACCTTCAGGTGCTCATTTTTTGCTAAATCATCTTCCACCTTACACTTCTTCTCCCACTCTTCTTTCTCACCCTCTCTCCTCCTCCTCCTCCTTTTCCTGCTCGTGCTCCTCCTTTAACTTTACCTCCTCTATCTCCTCATTCAATCCCTGTCCCATTCTTATCTCCTCTACCTTCTCATTATTTTTCTTCTGCTTCCTCTCTTTATTATCATTTCCATCATTCATCTGAGAATCCATAACCTCCTCTTTTTTTCATCTTCTGATCGACATCATTTTCCTTCACCTTTTCTGTGATATTCTCTTTCTCCCCAACTTCCTTTGTCTCCTTTTCGTCCACCCTCTCCTTCTCTTTCAATTCGACCTGTTGCTCATCATTTTCCTTCTCCCTTTTCTTCTTCTCTTTCAGCTGGATGTTCTTCTTTTGTTCTTCTTTCAGCTGCTCCATTTTCACATGTTCTTTATCTTCCTCTTTCTCCTTCTCCTCTTTCTTGTCTTCATTTCCGTCCCCATATTTCCCTCTCTCTTTACCATTATCAACTATTTCTATTAGTGCTTTACTGATTTCTTGGATTATTTCAGATATATTAGCCTCTAGAAAACTTGGTGACCACGTTAAAAATTGGATGTCTCCGACAAACTTTTCTAAATTTGGTATACCTGTCTTCTTTGATATATCATTTCTTTGTTCTTTTACATTAGACTGCTCTATAATTTCTAGTAGAATTTCGTTCAAATTTTGTAAAATATTTTCTATTTGTTGTACGTCAGATATATTGTCGTCTTGTAATTCTGGCAAAATTTCTGGCAAAACATTTACGGCATGTTGCATATGTACTACAAGTGATCGTTGAGAATCTGTTTCCTGAGACTTTTCTAGATGTGTCAATGTCGTCTGTACTTCTTTTAAGTTCTTTATTTCTCTTGGTTCCAACTTATTCTCAAAAATTTTAACAAGTATATCATACATCGCTCCAAAAGGTAGTAATAGCTTAGAATTCACATTTGGTGACAAACTCAGCAGCTCAAACTTTACATGCAACTTATTTATTTCTGATTGTAAGTTACTGATATCCAAGTTCTCTTTATACATTTTTACAATGTTTTCGGATATGTAATTTAGGGTTTCTAAAACATTCCTGACTTGTTCTGCGTCTACCAAATTACTTTGTAATTCCTGGTTACTTTCATCCACTGCTACAAGCATTTTTTCCATCAAAGAAATTATGTCTTGCTGAAAAGGAACCTCAGGAGTATGTTTTAAAGATGATATTGTCTTTTGAAATTTGTAAATGCTTTCCAGATATGGTACTTCTCCTTTTTCCTCAAAATTTAGTTTATTTAACTTTTCGAAAGCGGCTTTTAAAGATTCTTGTAATTTGTTGGTATTATTAATAGATAATTGTTGAGCATCAAATGCAAACTTATCAAATGCTGATTTCAGCTGTGAGGTATTTTGTAAACATTGCACAGGTATGCTATTAATAATCTGAACAATCTCGTTAAGGTCGCTTAATATTATTTCTATTTCGATGACGTCAGTTAATGGTTCTACTTCTTTGATTATTTCTTCAGCTACGCTTAACACAGATTCAATTTCTGTAGCTAAAGATTTATATTGAATGTATGATAGATCTTGTAGTAGAAACTCTTCTTCCCTTATTTTTTTTATTTGTGCCAAACACGTTTCTTTGGCAATTTGCTGCAAAATATTGAATATTGTTTTTCCTGAAGTTTGTAATGGCACTGTTATTTTCTCTATGAGGTATGGGGACAATTGTAAGTTATCACTATAAAATTTTAAACGCTTTAGTGGTGGTTCTATTGCTCGCATTTCTATTCTTCCATCTTGTTTATTTACAGTTAATATAATTTCATTGAGTACTTCTATAATACTTTCCACTTGTTGCAAATCATTATCTTCTCTAATCTCTGATGAAAAGTTTTCTACTACATTTGTAATATTTTCTATTTCCGTAATTAATGGCAGAAATGATATAATTTTTGTAGAATCACAAAGCGTTAATATATTATTTTGCAAATTGCTGAGGTTTATAATTTCGCACTTTTTAACTTCTTGCATTTGATTTATTGTTTGAATAACTGCACTAGCAAATTCAGTTAAAGAAAATGTTATATGTTTTAAATTGTCGTTCACAATATCTTTTAATATATTCTTAAGAGCACTAGTTCTGGGAAGTAACTGTTCAATGATTATTGGAAAATCGTCAGGAGTACATTCCGACGGTATGCACTGTCTTAATTCATTTAATAATAACCCAATATGTTTTAAAATATCCAAATCTTCTGGCTTAATGTCGTAATTAAATATTTCTAACGACAAAATTTCTATTGCATTGTGCAACGGTTCATGTAAGGCAAATAGTTTTATTTTTATCTCTTCTGGGATTTGTTTCATGACCTCTGATATTCCTACTAACGGCTCCCTCACTGCTATAAACGCAGTTCTTCTATTTTCATCTTGCGTCTGAGTATTGGTAAGAGTATCGTTAAACTTTTGTAGAGGTTCCAAAAGTTGTCTAACTTCTGTAATGCTTTCCATAGAACTAGAAGAATCGACTGCAAAAAAAATTTCCACTCTTAACCGTTTCGATGCATTCTATAACCTCAGACGCAGTATTCAATAGTTCGTGAGGGATCGATTCTGTACCTTCCGCTATGGCAGATTCATAAAATATTGCAAAACACCTTTCTAATTCACAAATACTTTCAATAATAGTATGAGCAGTTTCAAAGGAGGCTACGAACTCCCCCTCTAGAGAATCAGACATAATAGGCAATGATAATACATTTGCTGTACACTTTTTTAATTCTTCAAATCCTGGCATAGTATATTGATCCATTTCTATTGCCTGGGTTTCATCTAAGATTTGTTGATGCATTACTGCCACATTGTACTGTAAATGTTCTAATAATTGTCCCGTTTCCTGATTTGCTGGAACTTGTGGCTGAATGCTTAGAAAATCAAGTGCTTCGATAATTAAGTCCTCAAAGATTTCTAAAGGAAAAACGTGCTTTTGCAACAACAGCCGCTCATTATCAGTCAATTCCTCTTTCGGTTTTCTTAACAGATTCTCGCATATAACTTCATTAATGTCCAAGATTTTCGGCAACAATGGTTCTAAAACAGGTTTAGAAAAAGGTTCTGCAGACAACTTTTCAAGTGAATTTAAAGTATTTTTTGTGTCATCCAACATAGCCTGTGACACAACTGTTACTGATGATTCTTCTACTATGACGACAACATTTTCATCGTTGAGGGAATTATTTTCTTGTTTTCCAAAATCAGTTTCGTGCTCACTCAAACTACAAATATTTTCTTTTACTTCATAAGTTCTACCCTTTAACACTGAAAATATTATGCATAAATCCAGTTCTTCTAAAACATTATCATTCAGTATAATACTGTCCTCTAATATATTTAATACAGCAATTATATCTTCTAGAAAATACTTTTCTGTCTCTGAATTCAGATTCATTATTATATTATTTAATAATTGGATAGGTTCACTTAAACTTTCTAAAGCAGTAACTGTCGGTTCTATTTTTATATTAGAAGACTTCTCAACAGTCATTGCCAGATCTTTTTGTAATGAAGAAAGCTGTCTTAGCACTTCCAGAATGATAGTGTTAGCAACATTATTTTGTGCAGTTTCAATGTTGAAAAGAAATTCTTCAACAGATTGTGTTATATTGCTAAACACAATATTACTAACTTGTTCGAAAACGTCTTTAACGACTTCTTGAGAAAATATGGGAACCTCGCTAATAGGCTCAACGTTCTGTTCAATTTTGTTTATGGCATTTATAATTTCTTCCGTAGAATTTGCTAAAGATTCAAGAATTTTTAAGCTAACTATCCCGGTGTGTTTTTCATCTGATTGCTGGGTTTTTATTACATCTATAGATTTTGACATTTCATTTATCGGGCTAGTAATTTGCTCTAGAATAGCAAGACGCAACTCCTGCTGCAATGATTTATCTCCAGCATGTCTAATAGCTTGTCTTTCTGTGCCTGAAATTTCTTTTACCAGCGACTGTATAGGATTTGTTAACTTCTCCAGTATATTTTCACTTAAGTTAGTATACATTTGGTCACTGTCTTCATATGCCACAGTTTTTTCCAAGCTAATAAGAACGGCTTGTAAACTTTTCGCAAGACTAAGAAATCTGTGTAATACTTCGTCATTTGATGTCGATTTTCCGGACGATACCTCTGAGGAAATAGATTTTTCTCTTAAAATTAGTTCAGCCTTATTCAGTTCATTTTGTATTTCTTTAATGGTTATACACACTTCTTGAATTATTTTTGAAGGTGTCATTCTCCCGGATGTTTTTGCAGAATCCAAATCTTTTTCTAATAGAGTAATTTTTTCTACAAGTGTTAAACCTTCTTGAATCTTTGGTCCTGTGGTGTCCAAAATATTTGTACAAGTTCTCTGTATTAAAGTATGTTCCTTCCCTTTTATTGCAAGACATTTTTCAATTACCGATAAACTTTTTTGTAACTCAAATATAGGAGGCGCTATTAACTCAATCGTGGCAATTTCAGGGGATACTTCTTTTTGAGCAAGCGTCTTAAAAACTGTTTGGATGTCCTTAATAGGTTGAGAAATACTTTTCAACACTTCTAAGCTTCTATTTGCTGCCGCAGACGTTGATTTTAAAGTAGATTGAACAAACAACTCCTCTTCAACTGAAAGTAATCCTTTTTGTATACTTTGCAAGTTCTCCTTTAATAGATCTATCACTTTTGACTCCTCATGTTTAAGCTCCAACTGTTTAGCAGCATTTATTTCAGGGTCTATTATTAATCCATCCCCTTCTTCGCCTTGTATATCCCTTTGGAATGAAGCGTCTGTATCTAAACTCATCGTTTTCTTAATCGTACCCCTCTTAAAACCATCCTTAGACATCTCATCTGAACTTTGTGAACTTCGCCTTTTTCTAGGTGTTTTCATTTCTTGGCTCTCACTCCTATTCACTCTGAGATCTGAGCCAATTTCGTGTGTCGTACGCGGCGTCAGTGGCCGCCTATCTTCATCGTCACCAGGTAGACTTGTCGTTTCTGTAATAGCGGCTACCTGAAAAGCTCTTTCTTGATCAGCTTGACGTTCTGAGCTCATGGCACTTTCGTATTCTCCATATGATTCTGTATCCAGTTCAGCTGCTCCTGCCAAACTTTCATCCCCTCGCTCGGAGTCAAGAGAGAGGTTTTTAGATAAACTATAATATGAGTTGTCACTTTTTGATGCATCAGACTTCCTAGGAGGCCTCTTTGGTACCTCGCTACTAGATGTTAAATCAATTTTCAATTTTTCTGAGGTAACGGACGTTTCATTGGTTATTGAAAGTATTTCCTCAATGTCTGCTTCCGTTCGTAAGTCGTCCTCAGCAGACTGGAAATAATCGTCAGATACATCGACTACCACAGCTTCCACAAACAGGTTGCCAGAAGTGGATGTTTCTTTAACAAATCTTAAGGGTGGAAGTTCTACTACGTTGTGTTCTTAAAAAATGTAAATATCTATTAAAAAATGAAATAGAAAGTAGCAAATATTTTATATTACCAGAAACGTGTTCCGACAATTGGTCAGCATACATTTCCACAATCTGAATGGCCTCCTCTTCAGTAAGATCTGGAGTTTCGTATAGGGAAACAGACACCTCCTTCCCTTCAAACGAAAAAGACACCTCACCGTGATCGGCTAGAGTTAGCGACTGATCACTTGCTGTGTCATATAACTGAGATGTTCTTTCTTCATGAATCGTCGATAATGACGGTTGACGGGCTAATTCCATCCTTTGTTGCTGCGCCCTTGTACGCTGATCTTCAAATCCAAGTAGAGATGCTGAACTAGCTACCGTTCCCATACAATTTCTTGCTTCACAAGTGTATGTCCCCAAACAACACGTCCCGTCCTAATGTTAAAAAATGGACAAAACAAAACAAACTACTAGAGGTGTGCAACTAGTAAATTCCCAATTAATAATTTACTTAAAAATGTAGCTTTCGGAAAGTAATAAACACCAAAAATCATATTTTCCTTTATGTGGTAATGTTCCTGGAAATTCATCTCAGAAAATCAATGTACAATACAGTTTCTTATGTATATAAATTTAATTTTGTAAAAATATATTTTATTAATTCCTTGTTTTATTTTAAAAATGATTTTCTTTTCCATGAAAATTTCTGGGTCAAGTTCAATTGTATAAATAACCTAAAATTATTATTTCTTCAACTATTTCATATAAGAGTTGACTAATAATTCACATAAGAATATTGGTTTCGCCATCATTTTTTTTCTGTGAATTTCCGAAAATTTCGGTAACTTTGAAATGTAATTTGCCTGTAAAATTTAATTTTACGTAATTTACCCACCTCTAAAACAGATACTCACCTCTCCAGAAGTTATTCTATGAATATCACCAGGTTTTAGTTCGACCCCGTCTTTGTACCACTTTAACACCGGTTGAGGAACACCAATTACTTTACACTCCAAATTAACCGCACCTTCCTCAGATAGAACTGCTCGTAAACATTCCAAAAACTTGGGTTTTTTGAAATGTTTTGGAATTATGACTTTCAGAAAACATGAAGTGACTGAATGTCCAAACTCATTGGTTGCAACACATTTCCATTCAGCTTGATCATTGAATTCTATTGGTCGAATATCTAAGTGACAAACTCCAAGATTTTCACGATATACGACGTATTTCTCAGGTTCATTTTCTACCGGTTGATCGTCTCTGAACCATGATAATAAAGGCAGAGGCGTGGTGACACTAACTGAAAATATGAATAAATAAGAAGTTTAATATTTAGAAGTATTGAAATACTATACTTTGTACTGTAAACCTGTAAGATTCATTAATTTTCGCTTCTCCGCTTTTAAGACCATGTAAAAATTTAGGAGCTTGACTTCGGGATATAAGCTGAGCTCGTTCTTCGTCATTTAGTTGACTTTGAATGTCTTCAACTGTTAATTCAGCAGAACTTCTGGCTTCACCCATGCAATTCCTTGCTATACAACAATATGATCCTAAAGAATTTGTACCAGTGAGTTGATACACATCCCCTGGTTTTAATTCCTGTCCATCTTTAAACCATCTTAGCAATGGCGTGGGAGAACCAACTACTTTACACTCGAAAGATACTAATCCTTCTTCTGTCAATACTGCTTTCAATGTGTCCATAAAGCGAGGTTTTCTAAAATGTTTTGGGACTGAAAATAATAGAAATTTTTTAGCAAACCTAAAAATAATGGAATTTTTAAATATTGTATTCCGTCTATAAACTTTGTAACAATGATTTTAGAATTGACACCGTTCTGAAAAAAAAGGTATTGTTTTATATAATCACAAATACCTCGTAGTATTTGCTTTTGAAGAACTAAGTTATGATAAAGCATATTGAGCTTGAAATGAATATTTATCCTGTAATTTTAGAAAACAGATTGACTAGGAAAAATTCAAAGAGAAACAGAGTTTGATACTTTTGTACAGAGTTTGTATAGAGTTTGATACTTTTCAAAAGGCGTTTCCGCTTTGTTCAATTTTTGTTTTGCCAAGGTTCCTCTGACCAAGTGTCCGAGACATTTGAAGAATAGTCGTAATCGGAAGATTTATTGATACGGATTTATTTATTGACTTGATAAGAGTTTCCTACTCTTTTCACTCTTTCATATTATTAGTCCCCTAATTAAAACATTTCAAAATATACTGATCATTAAAATAACAACTGTAAAACAAAACAATAATGATTACTATGAATAAATACTTACTGGTCATTTTAACATCACAAGTAGAAATAGACACAACCCCATTCTGGCTCGTGGCGACACATTTCCACTCGCCTTGATCAGCTGCTTCTGTCGGTTTAATTTCTAACATGTATCCTCCAATTCCATCTGCCAATTGTTTGTACCTGCTACCTGGAGTTTCGTCGTCGATGCGACCCTCGGAATTGTACCAATATATCGATTTAGGCCAGGGAGGTACTGACACTGTGAAAAATATAGGAATATTTTACCACCATATAAATCTTGCAAAAATAAACATCCTTAGTCAAGTACACGATGGCTGTATAATGTCATGTATATGTCGGATTAATTAAGAAGAGATTTATACTTTTGAAAAGGTTGTAAAACATTTCAGGCTATATTTATTTATTTTAACATCTATCTAACACATTTCACATATGCTGAATATATTAGAATATATCCCCAAAAATAAAATGAAATGAGGTCGTGTTACCAAAAAGTACCCTACTTTGAAAATGCGTTTGAAGTTCCACATTCTGTCATATTAGGTTAGAATATACTTCGACATCCACATATGTAGTGGAATGGTCAGTCTGGTTGATACGTCTATCCGTCAGAAAATCAAATAAACCACGTAGTTTTGAAATGGGACATAAACATGTTTTCTTTTTTATGGAATACTTATCCTATTTTTTTTCTACATAATATGTATTGCATTACAAGAACATTGTTTTCTCTGATTTGTTTAATGCAAACATGTTTTATATCGGTTTTGCTAGTTGAGAACGAATGTACTGGAAGTACTGAAGTACTACGAAACAAAACAGTTATAAATAATACAAACCCTATGCATTATTTATAATACATGTATACAAAAATATATACAATATTTGTATGTTGTATATATTTATTGATAATTATAGTCAAGGGGATAGCTTTCTATTGAAAAGTTAAACTTCGTTTAAACATTTTCGTTTTCTCTTCCCATATATATTTTTTTTTTTTCGTAACTTTAGTTTGAAGTTTTTCTTATCATAATAATATTCTTCTATTTAGATTTAATAATCACCCTCTGAAACATGCAGATATGAAAATTCTAAATTTATCCGTAGCCTTCCCTGACTTTTCAGCCATAATATTTTTAATTACTTACAAAATTTTGTGACACAGGACTGAGCATTATTTTTGTTATACGTAGGTCATTATTTCTTCTTTTTTTTTCTCTATAACAAATACTATGAATAAGATGTTTATTTCAAATTTTCTAAATACGAGCCCAGGCTCATAATAGTTCGGCCGGCAAACATTTCTAGCTATATGATTGAACATAATGTGAAATATATTTCATAGATAAAATATTTTATCAAAATTATTTCAACTGCATTAAAATATACAAGTTTAACTTGCAAATACTGAAAATTATAATCAAATTACATAATAAACAATATTTATTTAACACAAAAATAACAACCAGCTGATGGGTCAGAATAGTTCGGCCGCCTTTTAATATTGTGTTACGTCACCTTCGTTAGCAATAACTGCTTTTATTCTACTGGGCATTGTGTCTACAAGTCTTGCACACTCTTCTGGACGTACATCATCCCATATGTTTTGCAAGGTCACTTTTAATTCAGGTACCGTACGTGCTGGATTTTTCCGAAGTTCTTTCTTTATGTTATGCCAAAGTGTCTCAATTGGAGACAAGTCTGGACTAGATGATGTCCATTTTAGTGTAGGAATATTATTTTCCTGAAACCACTTGGTAACTGATTTTGCTATACTTGAGTATGGCAAGGTGCATTATCTTGTTGGAAGATAAAGTTATCTTCTTCGGTTGTGCATTTCGCGATGGATGGCAATAAACTTTCTTCCAGAATCTCTCTGTATTTATTCGCGTTGACAGTCCCTTCAAGAAAGTATAAGTTTCCCTACGCCTTTCGCAGACATACAACCCCATATCATGACTGAGGCTGGGAACTTAACTTTTCTAACTAGGCACTCATTGTGATAAGCCTCGCCAGACGTACGCAAAACTCTTTTCCGGGAGTCTCCCACACAAACGTCAAATTTGGACTCATCACTCCAAATTACATTATGCCATTGTCTTTGAGTCTAATTTTGATGTTCCCGAGCCCATTTCAACGTATTGCGTTTTTGCAATTTTGTTAATAATGGCTTTTCTTTTGCCTGTTCAAAATAAAAAGTTACCCTCTAACAAATTCTATCCAAAAAATGTAGAAATATTACCTTATAAAATTTGTATCCTATTTTCCTTATAGTTCTCTTTGTTGTAGATAATGAAATATCTTTGTTTATACTGTCTCTCCATAAAACAGTTATTTCTTTGGTATTAGATCGCCGATTTGTTTTTACAATTTTTCATAACGCTTTTTTATTTGCGTTCGTAATGTTAGATGGTCGGCCGGTTTTGGTTTTCTGATTGACTCCTCCAGTTGCTTTATACAAATTAATAATGTCTTGAATAGTACAACGCGGTACTGAGTGTGAAACTGAGATCCGACGTGCCGAAATGCCATTTTTATAGGCTTTAATAATTGATAATCGAAGATCTTCACTTAAAGGTTTTCCTCGAGACATTCTGCTTTAAAAATGAATTATAACTAATTTTGACAACTGTCTTGTTGATTTATTTAATAAGGGTTTTGTTTTAGCTAGCGTAGTCGTTTTCAAGGCAATTACGGCAAGTGGCCGAACTATTTTGACCCATCAGCTGGTTGTTATTTTTGTGTTAAATAAATATTGTTTATTATGTAATTTGATTATAATTTTCAGTATTTGCAAGTTATACTTGTATATTTTACAGCAGTTGAAATAATTTTGACAAAATATTTTATATATGAAATAGATTTCACATTATGTTCAATCACATAGTTAGAAATGTTTACCGTTCGGCCGGTAAACATTTAGGTATTATGAGCCTGGGCTCGTATATACTTAAATGTTTGCTTTTAATCAAACTTTTATGTCCAGTCTCAAAACTATTTTAGATAATTAAAATAGATAAAGTACTTATATGACTTTATTAACGATATTTTTGGTCTAATCATGAACATATATGTATGCTGATTTATTTTTATTTTTGTATTAATTCCCTGATGAAAGATTTAAAAATTCCCTCTCAGTCCGGAAAAGGTCTGAAATATTTTTAATCATTTGTTTTATAGGAAAGTTTTTCAAATAAAAGTTGTTTAACTTTTTTTTGTATATGTTCTTTGTTATATAATATTCAGGTCTTTGTTTTTAAATAATATCTGTTTTTAAATTTTGTTTTGGAATTAACCCTTAAAAAATGTAAAAAATTGTTATAACCTTAAAAATGGTTAAACAAATAAAAAAAAATATTGTTTATAATAAAAAAAATGCTGAGAATTCAATGTTCTCCATCACTTATTTAAATTTTCTTTTTTTCTAAATACTCGTTATACATTTCCAGATATTTAGAGAAAAAAAAATTTTTGGGATCGCTGTTGAAATGATAGATGTGCTGTTTAATAAACTGCACCCTGTTTTGTTGGCCGTTGCAACCGCGCGCGAGTCTGGCGCTGCGGCTACTGACAAGCGATAGGTATTTAAAAAGTGAAACTTGTTATGCTGAATCACTTGTTATTAATAATATACATGTTGATGATGAAGAACACCGTGAATGAGGGCGAATTTGTCATCAGTCTCGACTTTGCTGAAAATTACACATTCAAAATCCAAGATTCCATACAATCGTACTATTTTATCAATGCACAGGCTACAATTCACCCATACGTTGTTTATTACCGAGTAAACAATGAAGTGAAACATGAAAATTTCGTAATAATTTCAGAGTACAACAAGCATGATGTTTCCGCGGTTTATTTATTCAACACAAAACTAATTGCCCATTTAAAAAAAACTCACGGTGCTGAAAAAGTAAAGAAATTGTTCTATTTTACTGACGGAGCTGCTTCTCAGTACAAAAATAAATACAATTTTTTGAATTTGGTAAAGCATAAAGAAGATTTTAATGTAGACGCAGAATGGCATTTTTTTCGCTACTTCGCATGGAAAAGGTGCGTGTGATGGGCTTGGTGGAACTGTCAAGCGACATGCTTACCGTACGAGCTTGCAAAGAACCAATGATGGGCAAATAGTCACAGCAGAAACTCTTTTCCAATGGGCTAAAACATTTTTTCAAAAAAATCACTTTCGATTACTGTACAATACAAGAACACGAAGCCGAAAAATGTACACTTCGTGCACGCTGCGATACTGCGCTGAGTATTCCAGAAACTCGTCAATTTCATTGTTTTGTACCACTCAACGAAACAAATGTAGCTTGTAAGATTTTTTCATATTCCATAGTTTCGGTAACAAAGCCAACATTCCGTTAATTCCAGGGTATTAAAGTTATGAATGTTCAATATTCATTTGGAATGTATTTAATACAAATATAATCGAACATAATATATATTGTTTAAAAAAGATTATGGAATTTCTTTAAAATCATCAACATGTATATTATTAATAACAAGTGATTCAGCATAACAAGTTTCACTTTTTAAATACCTAACGCTTGTCAGTAGCCGCAGCGCCAGACTCGCGCGCGGTTTCAACGGCCAACAAAACAGCGTGCAGTTTATTTGCAAACAGCGATCCCAAAAAAATTTTTTTTCTAAATATCTGTAAATGTATAACGAGTATTTAGAAAAAAAGAAAACTAAAATAAGTGATGGAGAACATTGAATTCTCAGCATTTTTTTATTATAAACATTATTTTTTTTTGACCATTTTTAAGGTTATAACAATTTTTTCCAAAAAGTTCAATGCCTTTCGAAAAAATGTTGTCCTATAAAATTTTTCGATTTACGAATTTTTTTATAATTTTATAATTATTTTTTTTAATATAATACTTTTTCTAATTTGAAAATTCAAATTTTTATTATCATTAGTATTTTAAAAAAAAAAAGTTTTTCCGCAATTTGGTTAATTTGATAAGTCGCCCAATATAACCAATAATTTCATATTTGATGACTCACAGTGTACAGTAGTTACAGTGAAGACTACCTTGCCTGCCTCACAATATTCATATACAGGAAATCCCAGAATAATTTATTTAAGCCAACTCCTCTACTAATAAAGCTATCAAAATAAAATAATAATAAAAATTAGCCAAACAGCTTTTATTTGAAAAAAACGTATAAAACAAATAGCTAAAAATGTATATATACACTATTTCAGACTTGCTGGACCATGTACTAGTATATACAATTCAATATTTTCTACCACATACCTTGACAGGATAATAACAAGGGATCGCCAATTTTAATGGCGGCATCTTGTATATCTCGGGTAAATATCGGTGGAGGTCCGGTAGGGATGGGGCTGTAAAAAAATGTATAATATTAGGGATATAAATAATTGTATATGTATATCTATTATAATGTACGGCAGTATAATATTTTAGAATACATTAAAAGCGCATCCATATTATACTGCTGCATGTCGTTGGCAAGGCTAGCGGCAAAAACCCACCGGTAAAACCAAAATGAAATAAGACCCGATTCTCTGTCTTCTGTGCGAAATAAAATAGCAAACCACAGATGAGAGATGCAACAAACTTGAGCAACCAGCAAATACCGTAGTACTGAGACAAACCATTTAAAAATCTGCTCTGCAGCAAATACACGGGGATATTTGTTTTTCTACGGGGTTATTTATATACTAATGTTGACATTTGCTCATTGCTTCCAGCTACCTATTCAAAACAGAACATATAATTAGTAGAGCCTACATTATGCTAATGAAAGCCATTGCTTGCCATGAATCTGTTTGCCGGCAAGCTAAGGCTTGTATAAGTACTTGTATAAGAACAGTGTTTCCAAATGAGGTAGCACAAATACAAATGATACAAGTGAATCTGGACGTCTTCTGAAATAAATCGATTGAATAAAACATATTTGGTATGTTGGACAAAGGTCCAATGTTGCCTGTGAGTCCTAATGTTCCACAATGAAACACACAGTTTCATTAAGGGGGTATTCTAGTCTAGAGGCATGAATTTCGGGCGGTTTTTGAAGCTCTGTACAAACGAAACAAAAAATATTTTTCCTATCCATTTTTTTTATCATTAACAAATTTTGTTTATTGATATTTTAAAATAACATAAAAATTAAAATTAAAAATTAACTTTAAATTATGAGCTGGCAAAGTGGGGGGTCCAAAAAAAAGGGTGACCTGGCGTGCATGACTTCAACCCTTCTGGTCAACTGAAACAAAAAAGCCGAACGGATTCTTAATTAGTATAGATGCTCCTATAGCCCGAACCTTGGAAAAGTCAAAAAAACATTTTTTCATAAAATGGCGGCCGTTTGAAAAGAAAAATTGTTTTGCATGTTTTTAACAATTCCGATTTTTTTTAAAAATAGTAAGATTAAAAATTTTTATCTGAGCGTGCTTGAGGCGATAGAGGAATGTATAAAGAACATTCACACCAAATTTCAAATAAATCGGTTCATTAGAACTTGAGATATCGTGCACGCCAACTCGAAAAAAGTAGTTTTGAGAAAAACGCGTTTAAAGTTTTGAGACAAGTTTCTGGCAATTTTACTCAGTTAGCACGTCCACGTTGCTTGAAGGCTATCTCAAAACTAATTTGAAATAAATACTAAGACGAAAAAATTCCGACTAAATACGTTTCGTGTTTCGTAAGTACTCGGGCAGCGTCTACCGTCTATTGTTCATTTGTTCCGGTCGGGCCGGAGCCGATGCCGCGTCACAAAAATGGCTGTAACTCATAAAATAATTGAAATTTTAAAAAACCCTCTTAAGGGCATATTCTTGAATATCTAAACTTTGGAAATATGAACAAAAAAAATATCGATTTTTTTCAAATTTGTAGACTAGAATACCACCTTAATAAATCAAGAACACGAACTTATATTTGGTATGAATACTCTCGTGGTAGCAGTTAGTATTTCAAGGAAAAAACTGCTGCCTAAGGAATCACCACTTCCACATCTAATTTTTTTCATAATTTTAATCACATAAATCTCTAAAAAACGGAGTTTGTATTTTTAAAAGTGTTAAATTTGGATATAACCTTTATGGTCTTAATGATTTTTGCAGTCTTCATGAAATATCTCTATGACCTATATGACTCATATCACAAATATCACCTTAATAACATTTACAATAAATATGACCTTTACGACCTGTAGGTCCTATATGGCCAAAATGATCCTTATAACATAACTTTTATGATCCATATAACTTTACAACCGATATTATGTCATATCGGTCATAATATTATCGTGCACGTTTCGGATTCTATTTTGAGAACTCTGGATACATCTATTTAAACTGCATTTTTTTTGATAACCTGTACTGTTTCATTTCAGTTTACGGGTTTTGAAAATAACGCATAAACCACTACCATCCCCCTTGTTTTAGGTAATTGAGCTTAATTTATTTTAAATATCATGCGATGCTATGGAATCAGACTATTAACCAAATATACTTATTTTCATTTACATACAGACTGTTAATACGATTGTAGATTAATTATTTATTAATTAAAAAGCATATTAACTTTGAAATAACTTAATTAAGCATATTAACTTAAAATTTTTCGAACTCTGTATCTCAAGAAGGGGTAGTATTGGACAAGTGTGCAAGGGCGTAGCCAGGGGGGGGGCGATGGGAGAGATCCCCCCCCCAAATAGTCAAATAAGAACCAAAATAGTCGGGGGATTGCGCTTTCCGTTGCTTCCAATGACCTTTTTTTTGCTTTTTGTTTAATCTGCATTGGACCGGTCCCCCCCCCCCCAAAGGAAAATACTGGCTACGCCCTTGCAAGTGTGTATTTAATTCAATGAACTTATTTTGACCTCTATTATTTACGGGCATGATTTATGCTACTTCATTCGAAAACACCTCACACATTCAGCGGCATAATATCAACAAGCCTTTTGTTAGGATTAAAAAGATAACGAACACATTAGTGGATAAGACGAATATTAGTTTCTAAGAAGTGCGTTAAGTGCCATTAATACGTTTCGATTGGACTATATGTAACTAATCCGGCTCGAATGGACCAGATGTAACCTTTTCAAATCTACGAATTGAACACGATGACCTTCGGGACAGCTGCAGCACCGTATTTAGCTACTACGTACATGTTTATTTGAGCTCGCAGCTGAGTATAAAATTAAAAGTCCTAAGATTAGCGAAATAATTAAACGCGATTTTTATGTGGATGATTTACTTAGTGGGGCCGATAACATTAAAGAAACCAGTGAAATCTGTCGAACCATATCGAAGTTTTTGAATAGGGGAAAACAAATTATTGATAGTGTCACGTTTAACGGCAAAATTTGGAAATTCATACCCACCTGCTCACCGCGTTTCGGGGGAATATGGGAGGACGATGTCCGTTCTGTAAAGCATCATCTAAAACGCATAGTGGGAAATTCTAATTTAGCATTTCAAGAATTGTACACGGTTCATACCCAGGTAGAAGCAATTCTAAAATCAAGATCCCTTTTTCCAATTTCTACCAATCCCGATAATCTTAGTTCCATTACTCCGGCTCACTTGCTATCGAGCAAATCGCTAATGGCTATACCTCATCCGGATGTTCGACATTTGTCCGAAAATCATTTGGTACGATTTCAACCCATCCAACAACTGATTCAACGCCTGTGCGAAGGTTTGAGCGAGGAGTTCATCGGTCAATGGCAACAGCGCTGTAGGAAACAAGCATAAGGCGACCTCCAGGTGGACAGTTTGTGTAATCAACCACCTAATGTCATTGCGTTTAGACCGGGTAGTGGAGTTATGTTTCAGAAAAGACAAAGTGAACATTGTGGTGACAGTAAAAAGCTTCCGAGTTTTAATTCGTAAAACGCACTTTGTCTAAGATTTGTCCCTTGTGGTTAGTGACATTTAGTTTTTATTTCGAAAGTAGTATATACTTTCAACGAGGGGGGCATGTTAAGATTTTAAAGATATGTAACGAACACATTAGTGGATAAGACGAATATTAGTTTCTAAGAAGTGCGTTAAGTGCCATATGTCGAGGCGGAAACACTTGAGATGCACCCCAACGTAACACGTAAAATAGTCATTCTGCATAGTTCTACAAAAACCTTGATACGACGCAGTCAAGGAAAGGTTAGCACCCCGCTTGCTGTCCGACGATACAGTAAATGTCTAGTTAGGTGTTAATTTGCATAGTTGTAAGCGAAACAACAAACATTTTTAATACAGTCCACTTTTTCACTGCAACACACGGTTACACCTTTGATAGAGGATAGTAGTTTTTTAACCATGTACATGTACATGTACATATGTATGTATTTATGAGATACTTACACTAATGATTTTTCTTTTACATCCACATCGAAAAGTAGGGATATACATAAATGAAATTTTTTAATGTTCTGTACTTGAATAGGCTTAAAATTATTTAAAATGGAGATTTTAAGCTTGAGGGAAAAAAATCGTATAATTTTTCATTAGTGCTGACTAATGAAAACTCATAAAACTAGAAAGCCATTTTCACTAAAGCAGGTCAATTGAGCAAATTTATTTCTTATAAATGCTTAGAGGTGGCAAAATTCAAACATGCAGACCGACAACAAAGCCAAAAATTCTAAATATTTAAGATGAAGAAATTACCTGTCGGCTGGCTTAAGTGAACCCTCTCTACTTCCTTTTCCCATAACGTGCACTTTGGAGCTGGATATTGCCTTTCCCATACAGTTAGAAGCCTCGCAAACGTAGATGCCCAGCGAAGTCGGATCATCGGGATTCGCAGTGAGAGCGAAGACGTCCCCGGCCCTGATCTCCTTCCCATCCTTAAACCAGCGCAGCGACGGAGTAGGCACTCCAACCACCTTACACTCCAATGAAACAGTCCCTTGTTCGGTGAGAAGAGCGCGGAGTTCTTCTAGGAACTCAGGAGGTTTGTACGTTTTCGGTACTGAAATCATAAAGCACGAGATGCAGAAAGATTTTGACATAATCTACTTACAAGGAAACCTCCCCAACCCGAACACTCTGATTTCCTTCATTTTTATATATGTTGTAGGGCATCTAAAATTAAGACACGTTTTTTTTTTTTCGGCGGAAAAACATATTTAAGGGGTGAAATTCACCCTCAAAGTTCACCCCCAAAAAACAGTTTTTTTCTAAATATCTCGGGTTCTAATCAATATTTTTAAATGAAACAAAAAAATTATTAATTATATAAAAACTAATGTTGTGCAAGTGATTCCGACTGTAGGGGTTGCAACCCCTATGTTTTGTTTCGGAAAATGATATTTTTCAATCGTTTTTTATAAATAAAAAAATCATTTTGGTTCAAAAAATAATACAAATTATATTTATGTAAATGATCAAATAAAATAAAATGAAGTTGACATATTTTAGAGCTTTTGATAAAACCCCTTTTAAAGGGGTGAACAACACCTTACTGTTGGGAAAACGGCAATATGATTAGAAATAGCATTTTAAAATAAAATGTTTTTACTATTTAGGTAATCATACGAATTATTTATATTATCAGTCTTAAATGCGATGAAAGGGGCCTTAAAAATAGTAAAAATAATATTATGAAATAAAATAATAATAAATATGATGAAATAAAATAATAATAATATTATATAATAATACATACGTGACCATAGCGAAAGCGGATAACAGATATCAAACGTATGACTTCCGTTTTTTTTCCAAAGCAACAACTGTGTTGCATTTCAAGTGTTTTCATGAAATATGATCTCAACATAAAACAGTCGTATTTTTAATGACTCATTTAAAAACATATTTTATCACTTACAATTAAACAAAAAATTCTTTATTGAAAAATTGACCCAATTTAATTGATTAAATAATTTTCCTTTTTCAATATCAATTCAATCAGGTGATTTTTTATGAATGATTTTTTATTGTAATTAGTAAATGATGTAAATTATGGAAATACTGTTTTTAAGGATGAGCCTACAAAAAGCTAGTAAAATGAATACAAAATACAATAATTCGTATGATTACCTAAAAAGTAAACACTTTATTTTAAAATGGCATTTCTTATCTTATCGCCGTTTTCCGAACAGTAAGGTGTGGTTCACTCCTTTAAAAGGGGTTTTATCAAAAGCTCCAAAATATGTCAACTTCATTTTATAGTATAATTTACATAATTATTATTTGTAATTTTTTTTGAGCCAATATGAATTTTTTATTTATAAAAAACGAGTGAAAAACATCATTTTTCCGAAACAAATCATAGGGGTTGCAACCCCTGCAGTCGGAATCACTTGCGAAACATTTGTTTTTATATAATAAGTAATTCTTTTTTTTGTTTTATTTAGAAAAAACTGTTTTTGGGGATGAACTTTGAGGGTGAATGTCACCCCCTAAATATGTTTTTCCGCCGAAAAAAAAATACTTGGCTCTTAATTTCTGATGCCCTACAACATATATAGAAATGAAGGATATCAGAGTGTTCGGGTTGGGGAGGTTTCGCTCAGCGCGCCAAATTTTCAGGGGGGTGGGTTGGAGATGAAATAAATGTCACATTTGGCACTCAATCGGTTATTTACAGTGGGTCCCGTCAACTTCTCCGTCTTCAAGTAACGCCATGACATGAATTCGAGAAAAATAGACATCCCATGCAGCCTTCTACAGGGACGGAACCAGAGGGTGGGTGGGGGGGTCGGAGTAGATGAAGTTTGGCTGGGTGCTTGGGTTGTTAAAGGGTAAAAGCGAGTTGTGGTAAGATGTTATAACTAACAGAATGAAATACGTGTACAAAGATATTTTGGGAAGCTCCCAAATTGAGAACCCGGAAATTACCACTTTCGTAAAAAGAAAGGCAAATACTTTACTCAAGGCAAGTACTCACCTAGTACGTTGAGATGGCACGAACTAGATGCTTGTCCCAATGCATTTTGAGCGGTGCAGGTCCATCTTCCGGTGTCGTGGGCCGTAACTGGAGCCACATCAATACAGTGAAACCCTCCCTCATTAACGAATCTATATCTCTCTCCTTCGTGAACTGTCTCTTCATTTTTGTACCATTTAATCTAGGAATACAAATAATTTTGCATTCAAGTTTTACTATATTTTGCAGATAAGATTAACAATAAAGGCGCCATCTCCATGCATAAATCAGGACATAAAAACAAGTTATTTTCAGTAGCTTAAATGTAAACATTTTGATTTAAATACATACAGTACGATTGTTTCAGAACTTTTCTTATTATAGATATCTGCTGGTCTGGTATATCTTAAGCATTAATAATGCAGTTTTATATCATGCTATGGTGCTATAAATACAGTCTTGAAATTGGTCCAAAACTAAACAATGTTAACGTATAAAACCTATTTCTTCGAGAAACACTAGGGAATATTTTGGTTCTAACTGAAGTTAGAAATGGTTTATTATTTTTGTCATTAATGTTGTAAAATAAAATAAAAACCGCTTGGAAATACATATTTACCACCTTGATATTCTAATGCCTCAAAATGTAAAATCTGAAAGAATACGAGAATATATAACATATATAAATTTTGATGCCCTACAACATATATAAAAATGAAGGAAATCAGAGTGTTCGGGTTGGAGAAGTTTCGCTCAGCGCGGCAAATTTTCAGGGGGGGTTCATGTCTATTATCGCGCATATGTAGGATTTCAGAAAAATAATTTTCGTTTTGAGAACGGGAATTATATAAGCATGGAATAAATGAAAATATTAAACTTCGGAAATAAAATCGGTTTAATTAAATTTCGGAAGTCCCCTGATAGTTTTATATACAAGATGCGGCAAAAGTCGGGAATGTAAAGAAGATACAGGCATTGTATATTTTTAATGATTAATTTTATTGAAAGTTGTTTAAATGAAATGGCTACTTTGAATTTTTTATTTATTATATTGCTTCAATGCTGTGGCAGCCATATTTATTTTATTTTATTTTTTTTCAAATGGCATGCTATGTTTGCCAAAAGTCTGGAAACGGTGCTATCACATAAAAGCGATTGAAGCTAGGACATCGAATTTTGATTTGTTATGGTATGATTAGACGTATTTTTGTATATTTCACTGCACGTTATATATAACTTGATTCGATTGTTTTTATATATGGCCTTCCATTTTTTTTTAAATGGAGACACCACAAAATACCTACCCATAAGTCAAAAATGACTTTTGACATAATTCATTTCTGATTTCAGAATCGTAAGCAGCAACCCAAAAAATTTAATAATATGCATTTAATATCAACTTTTTACTTTTTAGTGAAATTTGACAGCTTGTTGACAGCTGTCATTAAGTCAAATTTTATTCTGGACTTCAGATTCGTGATCATCGACCCAAAAAAACCAAAATTTATTTTGGTTTAAATTGTTTTAAAAAATTTCCTCTATAAGAGCTTATGGGGGTTATATGGGGGTGGAGAGAAAAATTGATGCGGTAGAAAAATTGTTTTGCCAAATTTGGTTTCAGTGCATCAAAATACATAGGAAATGATGGGTCTGATCGCAAAGACATTGGAACTATTACTAGCATTTGGCATATATTTGAAGGTTGATTTCAAGGGTGGTCAAAGAAAGCGAAAAATAGCTTATTTTTAGGATCGCTTTTTGTTTTTGATTCATTAACATTTTTGAAAAGTAATGTAATATACATTTCAACTCGAAAACTGTACATTTTAGATACAAGTGCATCTTACTTTTGAAACCTATTCCACCGCTAAGTCCAAAAAAAAGGTATATTTTCGAAAAGAATAAACGGTGGTCCCGCTCACCACCATAATGTTATTGGTCTGTAGCTTCCCTCTAACCAATTAATTATTTACATCAATTTACCGAGGAAAGATTTGCATTTGCCAACCGTGTATAAATCGCACATGTACAGAACTATCGAATAATTCTAGTAGTCTAGTATAAATCGCACATGTACCGAATTATCGAAAGTACTCAGTACTTTCTAACTTTGTGCTAGCGGCTAGATTATCAATGGTCAATAAGTTGGCAATGGTCTTCCAATTACAATTCGGTTCGCAATTATTTTACATAGAGTTCGAAAAAGTAAGATTAACGCACTTACTTCAAAGTAATAATTCCCATGGTAACGTATGGCTCCTTGATCTGGTGGCACAAAGCAAGAAAAAAGGGAACCAAGCAAAATTAGGTAATTTGCAAAGACTTGCCTGCTTAGGAATAGCAGGGGCCATTCAAACAATGCCCACTGCAGCTATGAAAGCAATGCTGTGTCCTACACCTCTACACATTGAGTTGGAGGCGGAGGCTCTGACAGCAGCGTAGAAATTTCCGGATACGGAGTAACCACCCCAAGAAAGGGCTTCCATACAGAGACATTCAAAGAATTAAAGCAAAAACGCATGTTAAACATGCTGTCGAACAAAGTCAGCCGAGTCATAGTCTTCCACATACCTTAATGGGTGGTTATATCGAATTAGAGAGAGGAAGACAACAGACACACGCCAGTTCAGCAGAACGGAAACATCTGATACACAGATGGGTCCAAAACGAAAAAAAAAACACTGGAGCGGGTGCAACCAGTTGACATCCAGGGTGCGAAATCAACAAAAACCTGGGGAACGCAGCAACCGTATTTCAGACAGAAAAAAAAGCTCACGAAGCTGCGCACGTGAGGCCATGAAACATTCTATGTGTTTATTGTGAAAGAGGACCCAGAAAGAGGACCCAAAAGGCAAACCATCAAGACCCATGACGTCATGCGTCACATACCTGATGCTCGATAGAGTTTTTCCTTACCCCAGATTTTGCTCCTTCAGGTTAGGCAAACCATCTTTACCAAGCGTGACGTGACGCAAAACCATGACGCAGATCGCAATATTTTCCAGGGACAATCCCATAATAAAGACATAGAATGTCAGTAACTGCAATATCCTCTTGTGCACAGGAAATGATCAGGAGGTCTTATACAAACAAGATGAGCCAGATTATCACTGATAGCCAAGCAGCACTTAAAGCCCTGGAAGCAGTGGAAATGTATTCACAGGTAGTCAAAGACGGTATGGATTCGCTAATGTAACTAGCGGAACACAACAGTATCACTCTCAAGTGCATCAGAAGACACCAAGTCCACGAAGGGAACGAAAGAGGGGATTTTCTCGCAAAAAATGGGCTGAGGTTCCACTGATAGGGCTGGAACCCACCTGTGGTTTGTACTATCTGACAGTCAGGAGGGCCATAAAGCATATATTAAGAGAAAAACATATTCCTAACTGGGCGGAAATTTCCGGTTTGAGACAATCGCGGATGTTCATTGATGAATCATCTTGGGATAAGACTGATGATTATAAAACTGGGTAGAATCCAGCTGATATGGACAGTAGGACTGTTCACAAGACACTGTCAACTCATACGACATCTCACTACAATTGGGGTGAAAAATTATTCCGATTGTAAGAGGTGTGGAGAGCAGGAAGAAATCCCCTTCCACATATTGAGCGAATGCAGACACTAACAGCTGTTAAGCATTCGAACTTTGGGGCTACAACAATAGGACCAAAAGAACTAACAGGGACCAGTCTATGGGGGAGCAATAAGCATCGGCTTAAGTGCACAGGGTTCGTACCTACCCCATACGTAATTGTAATTGTAAGTGCACGTTATCGCACAACCCGTATGTCGAAGTATGTTGTTCACAGCAATGACGTCATATGACGTAATATTTTACCACCAGAGCATTGGACCTCCGTTATAATGTGTGGATATATTAATCATCATTAAATTATGGTCATTATTTATATATTTTTTGCTTGAAGGAACAGCAACGTGCTGTATTCGTCAAACTGAAGCAATTCGTCATTTCGCCACTGTAATAATAAAATATTGTTACGTATTTCTCTCTAAATAATTTACTTCTTCAATTAAAACACGTTTATTTAATACTCTACAAGTCTGCGATCTTATCTCTTCAACATTCAAATCACAACTAATTAACTCTCCTAGCAACCACACCATATTTATAGATTTTACATTTCTAGAAAATTCATTTGACATCTAGAATATTTAATATGACATTCCATACAATTCTTTACTAACAGCTAGTGTATAATCTAAATAGACTTAATATATAAACTATAAAACTTAATAAATGTCAGCTGTCACAAATGTCACATTTACAAATGTCACATTGCTCCCCTCTTTAAGGTTATTCGTCCCGAACAACACTGTCTTCAGTCCTAGGCGGTGGATCCTCGACGACGAACCAATTGGGTGGGTTATGTCCTGTGTACTTCGCGAGCCTTTCCAGATGGACCACCTTCGCATTGCTTCTTGGAGACAGCTGGATGCGGTAGACCAGGTCGTTGATTTTCTTTATTATGGTGTACGGGCCTTCCCAGTTGCTCTGAAGCTTTGGACTTTTTCCTTTTGTCCTTTTTGGGGCGTACAACCATACTGCGTCACCAGGCTTAAAGGCAGTCTCTGTTGATGTAGTGTCGAGACGCTGCTTCATTTTGTCGCTGTGAATTTTCAGCTTCTCCCTGGCAAATCGGTGGATCCGGTCCATTCTCTCTCGCAAGTCATCCACAAATTCTGGCAGAGATCGCTTTTCGGTTTCTTCTAGTGGACGGCCAAGCATGAGGTCAGTAGGCAGCTTCATCTCTCTTCCAGAGGTCAGCATAGATGGAGTGTAGGTGGTTGATTCATGCTGGGAACTTCGATATGACAGCAAGAATAGAGGCACCAATTTGTCCCAGTCCCTTTGATTTTCAGACACGAATTTAGACAGGTAGTGGCATATGGTCCTGTTATGGCGTTCAACGACATGCCATTCGACTGGGGATGAAGCGCAGTAGTTCGGGTTTTCTTGATGCCCATTATTTTCATTACTTCTTGCCACAGCTCTGATTCGAAGTTTCTTCCTTGATCAGAATGCAGCTCGAGGGGTACTCCATGCCTAGCTATGACATTCTCGATGAACGCTTCGGCTACTGTTTCTGCTTCTTGATTGGGGAGAGGTACTGCTTCGGGCCATTTCGAGAAATAATCCATTACCACCATCAAGTACTTGTTTCCACGGTCGGTTACAGGTAATGGTCCAAGAATGTCCACTGCTACTCTCTCGAATGGTGCTCCGGATAAGTACTGCACCATTTTACCACGGCTTCTTGTTTTTGGTCCCTTTTTGGCAGAGCACAGATCACATCTCTTGCACCATTCTTCGACGTCTCGGCGACAGTTTACCCAATAAAATCGGTCCCTTACTCGAGCCAAAGTCCTGGTTACTCCAAAATGTCCTCCGGATGGGCTGCTGTGCAGTTCATCTAACACTTGGTAGATTCTTGCTTTAGGCAAGACCAACTGGTAGACTGTGGATACTCCATCGGGGCTCTCCCACTTCCGATGCAATAGGCCATCGCGAAGACAAAGGGAACTCCATTGAGCCCAGTATCCCTTTATAGTCGTACCATATCTGGAAACTTCCTGCCAAGTTGGTCGAACTCCATTCTTTACCCAGTTCCGGATTAACCTCAGATCATTGTCTTTCTTCTGGCTTTTCATCATTTCCTCCGAGGACCATTCATCTTCGACTTGTACGGTTGTTGTCATTAACAGTTCATTGCAGGTATCTTTCGAAGAATCGAGTACATGTAGAACTCCTTCAGTCTGTCCATGACGTCCACGCAAATGGACCTGTTCTTGTTTCTTGATATCACCGACTCGTTCATCATGCTGTCCACAAAAAGGTGCTGATCGGACATCTCCCGCACCTGCGCGTCCTGGTTCTCTCTCTGCATCGCCACTTTTATCTGAGATAGAAATCTTGGGGCACTGAGTATAAGTAGTCGACACGCGCCCCCTAGCATCGACTAGTTGTCGTTTTCCGAATCTCTCGCTGGTGATCTGCAACGAGATTCTCGCTTTGGGGAAGGGAAGCGACCATTCCTGTCCTGCGTACTCGTCGGTGTCCTGCTTTCTTCTCTCCAGTTCCTTTCATTCGGGCTCCTCGATCTCGACCTATGTCCCGGTTGTCGATCTGGCGAATAAGATCTTGGCTGGTACCTTGTCTTGGCTCTGCAAAAACGCTGTAGATGCCCAATTCTCCCACAGTTATAGCAGCTTCTCGTCTCCTTTGGTGGTGAGTTTGAAGGTCTCCTCTCATTTAATGTCTCTCGTATTATTTTCTTTATGGTGTCTTCAAGTGACTGGCATTCTTCAAATTTTACTTGCCTTACTAGAGGTTTATAACTCCTAGAGGCTTCTTTAGCTGCTTTATATTCCAAGGCAGCTACCAGTACGTCACAGATCGTGGTGTGTCTCCCAAGCCGCAAAGCTTGCTGCATCTCTGTGTCTAGTAGTCCATCAATAAATGTCTGATGCCAATTTGTTCTAAAAATTCCTTCGGTGCCTAGGGTATGCCAAATGAATGAGTAGTTCGTGTCACTTCATTTCTTAAGAGACTCATTACTTCTTTGCTGTCTGCTCTGATCTGGGCTGATAAACTTGGCGGAGATATTTGTGTCCATAGCTTATTTCTAATGCGCCTATAATCCTGTCAGTTTTTCTGCTCTTCGTTAAATCTAAAACCCCCTAGACTAGGAGTGTCATTTCTTCTGGAGTCCATCCGTTGGCCTTTGCGGCAGCCTCAAACTGTCTGCGATACATGGCCCATGATGACTGTCCATCGTACGTAGGAGGCTTAAGCATTTTGTGTACTGACCTTTCAGTATGCATAAGGCTTGAATGTTGTAACGGAATATCTGGTGAGGTCGAACCATCTCCTAAGCCGGTTATCGACGTACGATGCAATTGGTGGCCCAGTCCTTCTATCCTTTCCAGTATTTATTTTTGTACTTGCCGTCTGGTGTCTTCTAATTTTCTCTCGATTTCTTCTTTATTCTCCTGAAATTCCTTCTCGATTCTATTGAATTTTAGGCCTACCTGGTCAATCTGTTGTTCCACGCCGTCGATTCTTCCAGAAAATTCATTCAACCTGGTGTTTATTACTTTTTGGGACTCACAGATTTCCTGATGTCGCCTCTCAGCTTCTTCTCGGTCCTCTTGTCGTCGCTTTTCGTCTCGCCTTTCTGCCTCCTCACGGTCCTCTTGTCGTCGTCGTTCTGCCTCCTCACGGTCCTCCTGCCGTCGTCGTTCGTCCTCCTCTCGTCGCTTTTCCTCTCGCCTTTCTGCCTCTTCACGGTCCTCTTGTCGTCGTCGTTCTGCCTCCTCACGGTCCTCTTGTCGTCGTCGTTCGTCCTCCTGTCGCCGCTTTTCCTCTCGCCTTTCTGCCTCTTCACGGTCCTCCTGTCGTCGTCGTTTGTCCTCCTCTCGTCGCTTTTCGTCTTCTTGCCGTCGTTTTTCTTCTCCTTGTTGCAAAAATTTTAGTATTTCACTCACATCCATGATTGTCGTTTCTTCGTCGTATCTTGTTGACCTCGTATTCACCATATACAATTTTCTTCTTCAAATTCTTCGATATCCCACCGCTGTCACCAAAATGTTACGTATTTCTCTCTAAATAATTTACTTCTTCAATTAAAACACGTTTATTTAATACTCTACAACTCTGCGATCTTATCTCTTCAACATTCAAATCACAACTAACTAACTCTCCTAGCAACCACACCATATTTATAGATTTTACATTTCTAGAAAATTCATTTGACATCTAGAATATTTAATATGACATTCCATACAATTCTTTACTAACAGCTAGTGTATAATCTAAATAGACTTAATATATAAACTATAAAACTTAATAAATGTCAGCTGTCACAAATGTCACTTTTACAAATGTCACAATATGTTTACACTTTCACAATCACCTGAAGGAATTGATAAGAGGCAGCATTGTGGAACATTTATGGCAAACTGTGTGTTGGTATCTTTATTTTTTTGAAAATATGCCATTTTTTCGGACTCGGGTATTGGAGGAATCCAATTTTAAAGGACGGTCATTTCGTGCACCCCTACAGCTGAAACTGGAGATTGAGACATCGGGCTCATGATTTTCGATCCTTAATATACTCCACTACATTCCTATATAGGACACTCCTTTCAAATTAATACAGACATACAGAATGTAATATGCGATTTACTTTTGGTATAGTTACCCACTAATGAGAGTATGTTGCTATTATCTTAGATATGTGATTTATATATCTTTCATATCCTTGAAAACCTCAATTGATACAAATTTTCGGATACTTGTTGTTTATATATACTTCTCCCAAAATATTTAATAGGTTACTCGTCGTGAAGCAACCTGTATGTATATTTTATAATGTGTATATATATAACTCGTAGAACACTATTATTTATTATGAAAAGAGGAGAGGCAGAGAAAGTTGCTGGATGGCGCCGATTCATCGAGATTGACTATAAACCAGACCCAAGGATGTCTGTTGCTGGTTTCAAGAAGTAGCTATGAAGAAATGCAAGAAAAGGTTCAAGCAAAAAAATTGGGCAGTAGGTAAATACACAAAAACTAAAAAAATACGACGGGTAGGGCATTAGAAATAAGGTATGGACACAAATACCTCCGCCAAGTTTACCAGTCCCAAATCAAAAGTAAACACCAAAAAAAACTATGAGTCCCTTCAAGAATACGAAGCTGTCTTGGCATACCTCAAAAAAAAACAAATCATCCGGCTTTATTGATGGCTTGTATTAACTTGCAATGATAAAAAACGTACAGTGATTAGAGAAAAACACAGACCTTGAAATTGTTGGAGGCATTTGTGAAAAACAAAAGGGGAACTTATCACAGACTTAAAACTGAAAATTGGGCACCTACAGTTTTTGCAGGGCTAAGTCAAAGGCCCCAGCAAAAAAAAAAACCCCCGGCAGCCCCAGATTCGAGATCAAGATACGAGTCCAGACAAGGAGAGAGAAGAAGATGGGAATTGAAGACTTCACAGCATAGGACTGGTCGTTCCCCAACCCCAGACCGAAGACCTCGTTCGAAGACCACCAAAAAGAAATTCGGGAACAATTAATTAGACGAATATTTCTAAAAATGCCCCAAGTTTATTCTTAAAAATAAGTAGCGACGAAAAAAGCCTTTATTTTTCTTTGAATTTTTGGGGAAAAAATGTTTTTTTTTTTTTTTTCACTGCTACAAGAACTATTCTGCCTACATTATGCAAAAATCATCAAAGGAATTATCCAGACATGATATCTATCACCGTTTAACAGCTATATAAACTGATATAGGTCTAGCATATGAAACGGTTTTGTGGATGTTAGAAACAAAACTATACAAATCAAAATGAAGAATTGATCTATGGCAAACCAAGACTACGAAGATCAAGAAGGAACAAAGTTGAAGGAGAACTACAAAAACCCCCAGAGAACAACATCATCGCAATTGGATGGAAACGGTCTGAGTACGGAATAGTCGAGGCGAGCGAAGGACGATGGCATTGGTCGTAAATTGATTAAAATTTATTCTTAAGAATGAAGTATTGGGACGTTGTGAATAGTTACCAACTTACAGAACCTTTCTAAAATGTCTGCGCGAAAAGCGCAGTTCCTCGCGAGCAAGATGTATTTGCCAATGGAAACATCACCGGCAGAACAAGTCTGGTTCCACCTCCTCCAGACCCCCCAAACTCACCAAAACCTTAAGAAAACCAGCAAAAGAAGACAATGATTGCAGAATATGCTGAAAGAAGCGGCCCCTGGTCCCCTTATGGCACACAGCTGTGTGGACTATCGAAGCTAACAGTGACTAGGAGACAGTTATCCTCTACCTCGATTCGACGACTTTGGACCATATCTTGCATCATTTGCGTCTTTGCAATGCACCGCCTTTTGGGGGGATGATGGAGTTAGTACTCAAGGGAAAAGTGAATTATGAGATTGGGGATTTGAAGAACATCTTAAAAATTTGGGGATATTCGGTAGATTCAGAAATGCCAACCTACAACTGAATCCAATCCCTTCAAACAAGTAGAATTTCTAGGAACATAGTATCCGCCGACGGAATTCAAACCGACCAGGAAGACCAAAGAGCAAAGAAAATTGAAGTTTATATCTCAACGTTTTCAGTTGTAATCAAAAATTGTTGCCTCCCACATTCCCAGCAAGCGAAGGGAAAAGTTATCGCATATTTCAGCAAGACACTAGGCAAAGCAGAAAGAAATTACTGTGTTACAAGGAAAGAATTGCTGGCCATCATCAAATCGTTGGAGCATTTTCAAAGTAACCCTTTATGGAAGACTCTTTAATTAGGACCGATCATAACCCCGCAGTGGATTCATGAATTTTAAGAACCCGGAAGGACAAGTTCCTAAAAGGATGGAAAAAAACAAAAAAAATAATTTTCCAAAAAAAGCCCCCCGTGGAAAAACCCATGTAATCTACAAGAAGACCTTGTTGTAGATCGAAATGTAGGAGACCAAGGAATATTCAAATAGACACAATGAACTGTTAATGGCAACAACAGTACAAGTCGACGATGTCCTCGGATGAATTAAAGAAGGCCAGAAAAGGACCATTACAGCTTCGACAACTTGGCAGGAATTTCCAGATATGGTACGACTATAAAGGGATACTGGGCTCAATGGAGCCGTCTTCGCGATGGCCTACTGCATCGGAAGTGGGGAGCCCCGATGGGGTTTCCGCCGTTCAACCGTTTTTTTTTTCCCCAAACAAAGAATCCACCCGATCTGGTATTGTCGTGGAATCCACCGCCCCTAGGACTGAAGACAGTGTGTGACATTTTTAAGTTATAGTGTACATACTTAGTTTATTTAGTTTTACACACTAGCTATTAGTAAAGAATTGTATGGAATGACATATTGAATATTCTGGATGTCAAAAAGCTTGTTGCTAGGAGTTAGTTAGTTATGTTTTGAATGTTACATGGTTAAACCCACGTGAGATAATTAAAAAGTTTGGAAAGGGATTTGAAGATTTTCGATACCTCACTATTTTTTATTATGTACAAAGGGAGTACGGCAGAGAAAGTTAGCTGGATGGCGCCGATCCGAGTTGACTATAAACCAGACCAAGGATGTCTGTTGCTGGTTTCAAGAAGTAGCTTGAAGAAATGCAAGAAAAAGGTTCAAGCAAAAAAACTGGGGCGTGGGAAAAAAAAAAAAAAACATGACGTCATGCTGTTAGAAAAAAAAAAAAAACGGTTGTTTTTTTTTCTTCCTTTTAAAACCCAACGTACTCAGTGATTAGGGAGAAAACACAGACTTAAAACTTATCACAGACTTAAAACAAAATTGATGCCCATGGAATCACTACTTTCGAATTTAATTTTTCAACATTTAATTAGACAATATTTCTAAAAACATCAGGTTATATTCTTAAAAATGTGATATTTGGATATGATCTTTATAACATGATATCTATGACCTTTATAAATAATCTGTTTCTCCCTCATATGACCTTTTGCCCAATATGATCTTTAGAAAGAGGCTTTTTATTTTTTAAAATTACACTTTGAAGCATGTCATAGTATTAAATCTTTTTAAAATCCCCTTTTTTTTTTTTTTCCCCCCCCCCCTCCCAAACCCCCCCCTTTTTTTTTTTTTTGGTTTTTTTTTTTTTTTTTTTTCTTTTTTTTGTTTTTTTTTTCCTTGTTTTCCTTCGCATCATTTGCGTATTACTTGTGACCATTTGTTCCACAACTCAACCAATTAAACTCAAAATCTATCCGGACCGACAGACAACAGACAGAAGTTTATATCTCAACGTTTTCAGTTGTAATCAAAAATTTGTTGACGGGTTATAGTGATTTTTTATACTCTTTGTGCGATAACGGTTCATAACTCGCGCAAATGTTGAAAGTATATCGAAAAAATATTTTCCTCACCATCCCACAGCTTCTATTGGCATATTTCCATCTAAAAAAAAAAGTCTACGAAATATCCCCTAAATTTATTCGCGGATTTTCCTGTGGAAATTCCTTTCTTTTATTTTTTCAATTTAATGGAAGTACGGTTCAATGGATTTTCATTTTGTAAACGGACGAATGCCCATATTTTATACGCCCGTTGATTTACCCACTTTTCTGTTGATTTACCCACCAATGTACTGTATGTGGTAATGTAATGTATGTAATCACTTTTTAATATGTTGAAATGGACATATTTTCAATATGTCCATCTGAAGGCATTCTGTAATTACTGCGCATGTTTTTTTTAAGTCTGTGACGTCATACCTCTCTGAGATCCTCCGACAGAAACTCTAACAGCCTTTAGTCACTATCAACGACTCCTTACAGCTTCCTTCACCTTATACATTCCTTCAGCTACCTACTACTTGCAAATCACCAAATCCGCCCCCCCCCCCCCCATTATTTGGTCACTTTCGATGTACAGGTGCCATCCAGTTCACTTCCTCTGCCATACTCTCTTTGTTTACTATTTAAGTATTACATGGGAACTAGAACAAAATACTTACGATTAATTCGGAACTGCTTCTAATTTCGACAAGAAATCTAGTTCGTGTGCCAACTTTGACAGATAAATCGTTCAGTCGTCTGAGAAATGCCGGCGGTTCATCTTCCTCGGAATTCGTTGTGCGACCTCCAACCCTGAGCTCTATGTCTCTGGAAACGGAGCCGGTGGACGACTTCGCCGTGACCGTATACATGCCGGCATCCTCCTTTTTAACGTTGTCCAGCACTAGTTGAATCGTGTTACTAGTAACTTTCAGTCTTCGTCTTGTGTCCGGAACAACTGGCGCTCCGCCGTCTTTGGACCTACAAAAAAAAAAAAAAATGTTTATATTTTACATTACTTGAAAATACATCGGATGATTCTTAAAAGTGGCTCACCTCCATAACTAAAAAATAAAATAATGAAATTTTATATTTAGAAATTAGATAAGACTAAGATATATTTGATATCATATTTTGATAATTATCATATTTTGACATCTGGTACTATGTTGCCTACTTTTTTTTCTAATTTCACAGGAGGCAACACATTTTTCTAGCATTGTGATACCGTATTTAACCACATAAAATTCCAATGTGGCAAGATATAATGGGGTTAACTAATAAACAAATGACAATAGAAATATTTTAACAATGCCAGCGAAAACATCTCACCTAACCATGTACTCACTAATATCACAATTTCCATGGGTGCAGGTTTTTCCGTAAGAACGGAGCGTCGGACAGGAATTTCGCGAACGCCATCGTTCTTCCCGTACCCGAATTGGTCTTGGTGAATTATTGGTCGCCCAGCGGAGCGATTTCGATTTTCGACAAATTCGATAGGTTCAGGTTTTTCCAGTTTTCGGTAAGAACGGAGCATCGGACGGGAATTTCGCGAACGCCATCGTTCTTCCCGTACCCGAATTGGTCTTGGTGAATTGTTTGTCGCCCATCGGATTGATTTATTTTCGACAATTTCAATCAAGTCCAGTATTTGGAACAGTTTTTATACATATGTCTGTACATTATAATATATAACACATAGAAATTGTGGTATTATAAGTGTTTTATGAGATATATTATAGGAGTGTTATTAAATAGAGATGATGCAGAGATAAATACATATGTGAAATATGTATAGTTTTTGCATTATGCGGGCTTCAACATATTGGGGCATTAACCACACATGCCCACAAAAAAAAGTGTCTGGTTCTCGGATGGAGACTAATTTTGTCTTCTGTATTTTGTACTGCTGAATCCAAATTCGTCATAAAAAATAGGGGTTCCGCAGCTAATTTTGAAGATAACCTCAAAAAACTGTCGAAAACGACGTGATTGTGTGGTAAAAGCTTGAGAACGAAAAAAATATTTGCTTCTACGTATTTTTTTCTACGTATTTTGGCCTGCTGAATCCGAATTTGCTATGAAAAAAGAGGTTTGACCAACGGATTTTTGGAGATAACCTCCAAAAACTGCTGAAAACGACGTTTTTTGTAATAAAAGCTTGAAAGAAATGGGAATATGATTCGCGTCACATAAAAATACCGTATTTCTATGTATCTTAATTTCTTAAAACCGAATGTGTTATGAATAAAAAATTTGGTTTAACAAGTGAATTTTAAAGATCATCCTCAAGAATATGTAAAAATTGCGTTTTTAACGGTAAAATCTTGAATAACATGGATTGAATCAGTCTTAAATCAAGACTAAGTGGAAACTCTTTAGTAATCACATGAACATACTTGTATTTGACTTTCTGGAATTCAGACTACGAAAATAACTTAAAACAACAGCAAGCTGAAGACAAATCTGAAGATTGTTGTATCCCTGAGAGCTGAGAAATCTGGGAATATTCGAATAGATATTACATTGAGTTCAATTTGGTGATAAGAAAGTCAATGTAAACAAAAGTTAAGTGTTTGAAAAGGGCTTGAATCTTCTCATGCACTTACTTACTTACTTCTCATACGTCTTTGTAGTGTTATCTCGTGTACATTATTTCTGTTACTTAGTGACTTTAAAACTTATTTACCAAATTCTGCATATGTACATTTGAAACGCCACTTTCTCGATTCGCACATTGATGAATTTCCACCAAACCTTGGGAATTTCAGTGAAGAGCAAGGTGAAAGATTTCATCAGGACATGAAGGAATTTGAACGTAGGTGACAAGGAAACTGGAGCGTGAACATGATGTTGGACTATTGCTGGATGCTAAAAAAGAGATGCACAATCTAATAACAAAAAATGACGTAGAAATCCTTTATATAGGTCGTTCGATGACAAACGTGTACGCAAGCGTAAACCAATTTAGTTCTCGAGCATTAGATTTTTGAGCAGTTTTTTGAGGTTATCTCCAAAATCCGTTAGTCAAACCTCTTTTTTCATAGCAAATTCGGATTCAGCAGGCCAAAATACATAGAAACAAAGTGTTTTTGATGTGAAGAAAATTTTTTTTGTTCTTCTCAAGCTTTTTCCACCGAAACACGTCGTTTTCAACAGTTTTTTTGAGGTTATCTTCAAAATTAGCTGCGGAACTCCTATTTTTTATGACGAATTCGGATTCAGTGGCACAAAATACATAAGAAAAAGTTAGTCTCCATCCGAGAACCAGATACTTTTTTTGTGGTCATTTTTTTGGTCTTCTCAAGCTTTTACAACCAAAAAACGTCGTTTTCGACAGTTTTTCATCATCTTCAAAATTAGCTGCGGAACCCCTATTTTTATGACGAATTTGGAGTCAGCATAAAATACATAAGAAAAAGTTAGTCTCCATCCCAGAACCAGACACTTTTTTGTGGGCATTTTTTTTGGTCTTCTCAAGCTTTTACAACCGAAACACGTCGTTTTCGACATTTTTTTGAGGTTATCTTCAAAATTTGCTGCGGAACCCCTATTTTTATGATGAATTGGCATTCAGGGGCACAAAATACATAAGAAAAAGTTAGTCTCCATCCCAGAACCAGACACTTTCTTTTTGTGGGCCTGTGCGTTTTGGAATTATCTCGAAACGATTACAGATAAATCAAATTAAAGAAAAAAAGTCGAAGAGGTAATAAAGTCCCTATAAAACGTTCCCTATTTAACCATTTTTCTATCTCCAACAATAACCGAGGTAACAGATGACAGATAACCGAGATAACAGATAACCAATTTGGGACAGATTTTATAGATATACATTGTGTACAATATAATATATAACATATAGAAATTGTGATATTATAAGTGTTTTATGAGATATATTATAGGAGTGTTATTAAATAGAGATGACGTAGAGATAAATACATATGTGAAATATGTATAGTTTTTGCATTATGTGGGCTTCAACATCTTCAACATCTTCAACATCTTAACCATTAATAGATAAGTCTTTTTTTCACGAAACACCGAATTGCTATACTTTTCTCGACGCGCGTTTCGCCAACTAAGTTGGCATCTTCAGGAGAAGATTAAAACTGAACTTTGCCCGCGAATTGCTCACAACGAACGTAGTACGAGTAGTACGACCATACCTAGACATAAGAGATACCCACAAACAAACTATAACAGACTATACTTCTCGAAGCATTCACGGCTGCAGCTACAAAGGAAATGAGTACAAATTCAGATTTTGTCTATTGCTTTAATGAAGATCTTGCGAGAGTAGTGGTCTGGAAAAAATCTTGTATTTTCATACCTACCCCCCGAGTTTAGCAATCTACGTTACATTTTGGCGCGCAACGTGGGGCTAAAAAGATTTTTATTGCGAGCCGAATGCCGTGAACAACAGGTGTTTTTGACTCAGAATTTATTTCGCTGTGTGCGCCGTACAAACACTCGCGTTGCGTATTCACTAACTGAATAGTGCTTTGTTTACATAACTTTTTCTAGACCGTACCGAATTCTGAAACACAGAACTGTTTAAAGAAAGGTGTAGTGTAACATTTCAAGTCGGATTTTCACAATTTAAGAAGCAGATGCATTCCGAAGGGCCAGAGGGAGTTTTTTCGAGAATCCAGCCTATCGTCACCGGACAAACAGATAAGTACAAATCTTTCCAGCATGCAGGACAGTTCGCGAAACGATTCTCCAGCTTCGACAACGTCGTATGCTCTGACTGACGAACAGTTGAACAGTTTATTAACTAGGGTACAACAAAATCAGTTGCAGTTAATTAATGAGTTCATCCGGAGCAACGGTTCGTCACAAACGCGAAACGGTAATTTTGTTGACTGTACCGCTCGTTTTAACGGAGAAAAAGGATCCGATGTGGAGACATTCATTGACGCGATTTGTATTTATAAAGACTGCACCCAGGTGTCCGACGAAAATGCTATTCATGGTCTGCCGATGTTATTAAAGGATGAAGCCTCAACTTTTTGGTTAGGAGTAAAATCATCTGTACAAACTTGGGACGATGTGCTAAAGACACTTTGTCGGCGTATAGTGTAAAATTAGCACCTTACCGAGTATATCGTGAATTATTTTCTCGCGAACAGACTGATGATGAATCAACTGAACTTTTCGTGTGCAAAGCTCGTTCGTTGCTCGCGCAGCTACCCGACACCGACGCGTTAAGTGAGAAAATAAAATTGGACATGATTTACGGACTTTTGAACATTCGAATTCGTAAAAGACTAATTCGCGATAGTGTACAGACTTTCGATGAACTTTCGAAAAGTGCGCGAAGTATTGAACAGTCTCTCGCCGAATCAAAAATAAAATCGTGTGACAAGTCTGAGGAAATTGACAAGCGTAAAGTAAAGCGTCCAAAATGGGTGTACTGTAAATCTTTTGGTCATGAAGTTTCGGATTGCTTAGCAGTAAAACGCAAAAACGAGAAGTCAACTCAATCGACTATTGCTAATACAGAGAAAACCGAGACTACTGCTGCAGTACGTTCAACAATTTCATGTTATGGTTGTGGTGCATCAGGTGTGATCCGATCACGGTGTACGAAATGCAACCCTCCGTCATCGTCAAAATCTGAGACACCTACACAAGAATCAGCTAGATCTGCCACCATTAGTCAATTTTATGCTGCTGACGTCACAGAAAGCAAATGTAAACGTCCGATCTTACCAATTAGCATTTGTGGGTTAAATGGTACTGCTTTTGCGGACACGGGAGCGTCATGTAGTATTATGGGAAGCAACTTGTACCATAAAATAAAAAGACCAATGTACATTCAGCAAACAAAAAGTGAATGTAATTATGGCTGATGGTATGGAAGTGTCGAAAGAAATCTTATCAACAACGTTAGACGTTACCATCTAACAACGTGTTGTACGCACTAGATTCGTGGTTTTATCCACAGAAATGGACAACAGAATGTTAGTAGGTGCTGATTTCCTAAGAAATGCTTCCATAATTTTGGACATGGGATCAAGCACGTGGTACTTCAGAGAGGACACTCATACCACGTATGAATTTCTAGATGACGTCTAAGACTCTGCAGTGGAACAGCCTACTGTCGCCAGCTTTCATGTTGAGTTGAGAGAAGATGAGGGTTCTGGCTTGGATGAGGAACAACGAGGTTCGCTATTGAAGCTGCTTTCCAACTATTCCACCACCTTTGCACGACGGGGAGCTCCCACTCCCTCCGCGGAACACTGTATAGTTGTAAAAGAAACCCAGAAACCCATTGCTGTAACCCCAAATCGACATGCTGATCCAAAGAAAAAAATCTTATTGCCGTTGTATCTCCAGTTGGTACCGCATTTCTCAGAGGTAGTGAAACCTAAATCATCAATTTTCTGAAGAATTCGAAAAGACAATTGGAGACTGAAGCCGATGAACTCTTGAAACGTGTGAGAAGTATAGAACATCCCCGAATCAAAATAAAATCGTGTGACAAGCCTGAGGAAATCGATGGGAAAGTAAAGCTCCAAAATGTGACTGTAATCTTTCGGAAATGAACCCCGATTGCATAGAGTAAAACGCAAAAACGAGAAGTCAACTCAACCGACGATTGCTAATACAGAGAAAACGAGACTACTGCTGCAGTACGTCCAAGAATTTCATGTTCTGGTCGTGGTCAGGTGTGACCCGATCACGGGCGGTTGCAAAAACCAGAGGGGAGAATTGTAACGCCTGGACTATTCACCGATCGCCGATTTTGTCGGTTAAACGTCGTCGTTGCGCGCCGACACGGGAGCAACAGGTGGTATGATGGGTCACGCCCAAGTAGCTCTACCTTCCGTCGTCTCGTAGGGACCGCGTTAGCCCTATGCAAATGTGTTAGCACTCTCAATTTTAGTTGTTACCACGTTGTACTCACCTTCGGTTTAATCCAAAGAACTGGACAACAGAATGTTAGTAGTCTGGTTTTGAAAATCTGTATTTTGGCATGATCTACCTCAGAGTTTAGGACAATCTACCCGATTACAGATGACTTTTTATAAATATAGTGAACTGCCTATCGCTAGTTTTAATAAGTTGAGTAGAGAGAAATGAGGGTTCTGGCATGATGAGAACAATTAGTTAAATACATTACAGCATTTATAATAATCCCCCTTTCCCGGAACATGTATAGAACTAAAGGAAACCCGAACTCGTTCGGTATCCCCAAATCGACAGGGATCCAAAGAAAAAAATCTGCCGCCTCCAAGAGCCGCATTTCTCAGAGGTAGTGAAACCTATCATCAATTTTCTGAAGAAGAAAAGAGGGAGACTGAAGCCTGAAGCCCTTGCACGTGTGAGATTTCTAGACAACCCAGAGTCTCTCTAGACAACCCAGAGGAATCGATGGGAAAGTATCACGCTTCGGAAATGACCCCGTTCATAGGAGGAGAAGGAACCCTCCCGATGATTCCGAAGAGGAGAAGAGGAAGGCCCAAGAAGTCTGGTCCTGGTCCTTGCCCGAGGGCGGTTGCAAGAACCAGAGGGGGAGAGTTGTAACGCCTGGACTATTCACCGCGCCGATTATTGTCCGAAACGTCGTCGTTGCGCGCCAACACCAACAGGTGGTGATGGGTCACGCCCAAGTAGTCTACCTTCCGTCGTCTCGTAGGGACCGCGTTAGCCCTATGCAAATGTGTTACACTCTCATATTTTATTTGTTGTGTACTCACCTTCGCTTTAATAAAGATCTTGCGAGAGTAGTGGTTTTGAAAATCTTGTATTTTCATACCTACCCTCCGAGTTTAGCAATCTACGTTACAGATTACTTTTTATAAATATGTACTACCTATCTAGTTTTAATAAGTAGTAGGAAATAGCATGTTAAAAAATTAGTTAAATACATTACAGCATTTATAATAATCAAGAAGTCTAGAACTAAGGAGACCGAACTCGTTCGGTATCTAGGGATCAAATCTGTCCGCCTCCAAGAGGCGCTGTAAACAGTAATGTACTCGAAGTCACATGATGTGCAGCGGTCCACATGTGGATGTTTATCATAGAAAACCATGCTATGGTTTTATATGACATTTATCATTAAGCTGTCAAAGCGTATGCTTACATGCCGTTTGGCTTTAACAAAAATACATACAAAAATAAATATGGTTCAAAAGTACTGTGTTGCATTGTGTGATATAAGAAGCGGTCTGAATAACCGGACATTATTTCAAATTACTGATGTATGTATGAAACGAAATATTTTCCTTTGTTGTATTGTTAACGTTGAAGCACGTAACATGAAATGTTTTGAGTACATTTTCATATTGATCATTGCGAAAATTTGTAATTGCAAAGACATTACTTGTGCAGATTCAATATAATATTCAATAACAACAAATTAACGAAAAATATCGAGCGTCTGTCAAATGTATTCGCACCACGGACATTCACACGGACTCTAACCTCTAACGCACACAGATTAGTACAGAACCATGGTATACGTTTATATATATATCTGTTTATATTCCGTAGCAACCAGGGTCTGTTTACAGCGCCTCTGGAGGCGGACATATTCGAGCCCGTCGCGTTATACAGCGAAAAGTCGCAGTTCGGTCTCCTTAGTTCTAGTCTTCTTGATAATAATACATATTTTCTTAGTAAGCAATGCAGGAATGTTATCTGAACCTGAAGATTTTTTTATGTTTTAGTTTATTCTGTAATAATAGAAAACACCTCGTTACATACAAAAGGGTCTAAAAAAGGAAATACTGACAATTTTTTATATTCTCAATTGGCATGATGCCAGTAGGTATATTATTCGGAATATGGTATACGTATATATATCTGTTTATATACCGTAGCAACCAGGGTCTGTTTACAGCGCCTCTGGAGGCGGACATATTCGAGCCCGTCGCGTTATACAGCGAAAAGTCGCAGTTCGGTCTCCTTAGTTCTAGTCTTCTTGATAATAATACATATTTTCTTAATAAGCAATGCAGGAATGTTATCTGAACCTGAAGATTTTTTTTATGTTTTAGTTTATTCTGTAATAATAGAAAACACCTCGTTACATACAAAAGGGTCTAAAATAGGAAATACTGACAATTTTTTATATTCTCAATTGGCATGATGCCAGTAGGTATATTATTCGGAATATTTAAGAGTGTTTTTACATAAATGCTGGAAATTGGAATCTACATTTTCAGGCCTGTCAAACAATTTCTTATTTTAAGCATAATATTTAATTATATTCATTTCATTTTTTCCTGACGATTCCGCTAGATGATTCCAAGCAGTTTTAGTTGGATTAGAAGAATTCATAATATTCTCTGATAATAATGCTTTATAGTGTCTGTAATTAATAAATTATATTTCTCTACTAACAATAAATTATCCTTCTTTACTTTTTATGTATATTGTTTAATTCAGGATATATTTTTCTCACACCTTTTTGTGATTGCCTTTGTTTGATGTTTATGATTTGTAAGAAGTATTTATTAGTATTTATTCAAATTAAAACTGAAAAATATTATGGAATACAACATACACCTCATCTATAGCAAGTAGCTGCATGTTGCAGGTAAATTCACCTAATTTTGACACAGAAATGCAGCAATTAGGTAATATCTTCTTATGTACGTAGAACTGTAGGTAAAAAACTTGTACTGTTTAAATCTAGCATTACAACCTTAATAATGCATCTGTAAAACTTCATATTTTAGTATTTTTACTTATTCAGAAGGAATATCTTTCAACCGCCTCCCCAAGGGAATCACCTTCCTTTTTTTTTTTTTTCCCTTTTTAAAAAAAAAAAAAAAAAAAAAAAAAAAAAAAAAATAAATTTTATTTTTTTTTTTTTGTTTTGGGTTTTTTTTTTTTTTTTTTTTATTCCCCCCGTTCGTTTGGTTCCCCCCCCCCCCCCCCACAACCTTTTCCCCCTTTTAACATTTATTCACACGTTCTTTATGTAAATGCCATAATTATAACGATATGACATTTATGACCTGTTAGACCTCTGTGACCTTTATGGTCTCTATGATTAATGTGACTTTACCTTTATGAACTTCGGGACCTTTATGACAAGTGATTTTTATTTTTTATGACCTATATGACCTATATAGTCTTTGTTGCCTATATGACCCTTATGATCCATATGATCATTGTGAATTTTATGACCAATATGACTTTTACGATCAATTTGATCTTTATGACCTATAAGACCTTTATATCCAATATGACCTTCATGAGCAATACGACCTTTATGATCAATTTAACTCTAATAACCAATATAACCAATTTGATATTTAAGACCTAAAAGACGTTTATGACTCGTATGACCTTTATGACTTTTATGACCTGTGTGAATTATAATGATTTATAACTACGCTTCTCAATGTTTGTCAGCCCGCATGTAAAACTGTGTAAGAATATCCCGCGTTTCTCCGGCGGGATGGCGTGATACTGCGCATACGCGGGCTCTGTAACGTTTTCGGGAAGGGTCAATGCCGTATGTAGCACGGGCAAGAAATACACGCATATGTAATACACAAGACGTTTAAAAAATAAGGTTTATACTTTCATTGTCATAGAGTTTTATAGTTCCGAGCCCTGCGTTGCCGCACACATTTCCGGACCCTACTTATAACTGGGCTTCGGAATGTTTGTCTGCCCGCGTGTAAAACTGCGTAAGAGTATCCCGAGTCTATCCTATGTCACATTAATCATAATTATTGTATTGGAAATAAGTATAGTAGTAAACAATATAGTAAAATTTATTATGTGATATTTGAATTCATCTGCCTCAAAAATCTATGAAACGACACGTCTCATGGATATCTTTCTCAATTCACATTAAAATATAACCCCCTTGCCCCCACCCCTACCGTGGGACAACAAGTAACACCTGACGACAACAAGTAACGTCTAATCAAACGAAATTCATAATTTAGCTTGGCCATACATATACGTTTTCACATTTTTTTCGCATTTTGCTTTAGTTCGAAACATTTTGATATAGTTACCCCCGTAGCCGCTGAGGAGGTGGGAACGAGGAAGAGTAGAATTTTTTTTAGAGCTCCATCCACTGTGTAATTACTACAATTAATATTAAAAAAAGTGTATTTAACCTAATTTGAATAGTTACCTCTTTCAACCCCCCACCATATTAAACTAAAAACCTTTACATTTGCAGACTATGTTGAGTTATGTATGTGTATAAAACATAAGGTGTATTTCTTGCATCGTTTGCAAATTACCTGTTGACAAAGAAAAATTGTATTAACCCCTTAACCGATTAGACTCAAAATCTAATCAGCTCAAGACCTTGTCATGGCAAATAAATGGTAGATATTTCAAGTTTATATCTGAACGCGTCCTAGAGTTATCGTGTAAACAAAAAATTTTAACAGACAGGTAGACAGACAGACTGACAGACAACATTTTTTCCGCTTAAACTTAAAATCCCAACATTTCAAGCCATTTTAGGATTATCTAGCCAATAAAAATTTTGAAATTATTTTTCATGAGTACTAAGTAATACTTATATAAGTCAATATAGGCCATACAGATCATAAAAGTCATAAAGGTCATATGAATCATAAAGGTCCTTCAGGTCATAACGGTCAAATTGGTCATACAGGTCATATTTATCATAAAGGTCGTATTCTACTTCACTATGTAGATGTGGAAATAATTTTAGGGACAATTTATATTGACTTCGTATTTCAAATTAACCCCACAGAAAGTATCCAGTGGGACTAAAACTGGAGAAGAACGTTTTAATTAGCCCTCTTCTGACAACCCACTTATCAAGTTCCAAGTACCAGGTTCAAACAAATTTACACACAAAAAGTTCTAACTGAAACTTGATTGTACGATGGTTCATTATTTCATCATGTTTATAACATAAAGTAAACAATTTGATAAGGAAGCGTTTCATACGACGTCAGATTACAATATAATATGATTGGGTAGTAATTGTAAATATCTGTGATCATCATCATAATCGTCATTTATCAGTATTTAGTTAATTAAGGTCAGTAGTTTATTTTATTAGCTATGGTTATTTTATTATGTAGAAAATTATTTTAGAGTTATTCTGTAATGTGCTGCAAAACATTCAGATTAGATATAAATTCCACAGTACTTACTAATGTTCTCTCCATTCTGTGAGTTCATCCGCGTTTTATCTAACAAAACAGCATAATACAGATTCATTTTTACATATTTTCTAGTTATTTGGCATTATCGCAATTTGAAAAAAAAAAACTAATAACACGAATTGCGATGAAGATTTCACTCCAACAAAAAAAACAAAAAAAAAAAAAAAAAAAAAAAACAAAACCAAAACCCCAAAAAACCCACCCCAACCCCCCAAAAAACCAAAAAAAACACCCCCAAAAAAAACCCAACCCCCCCCCAACCCCAAAATAAAAACCCCCCAAAAAAAAATTTTTAAAAAAACCCCCCCCCCCCTCCCAAAAAACCCCCCCCCCCATTAAAAAAAACCAAACCCCAAAATATTAAACCCAAAAAACTTTTATTTCCCAAAAAAAACAAAAAAACGAAAAATTTTTTTTTTTTAAACCAAAAATTTCCCCCCCCCGGGGGGCAATTCTATAAAAAAAATAATATTCTCTTTTTCACCAAACCCCCCCCCCACCCCCCCCCCCCCCCCCCCCCCTCTCCCCAATAAAACCCCCATTTCCCCACCCGGTTAAAAAAAAAATAACCCCCCCATTTCCCCCCCCCCCAAAAAATCCACCCCCCCCCAACCACTTCCCCCAAAAAAAACACTCCCCCCCCCCCAAAAATTTTTTTTCCCCCCCCTTTTCCCCCCCTCTTTTAAATTTTTTTTTTAAATTTATTCTTTTTTTTTTTTTTTTTTTAATTTTTTTTTTTTTTTTTTTTTTTTTTTTTTTTTTTTTCCCTCTTTAATAATTTTTTTTTTTTTATTTTTTTTTTTTTTTTTTTTTTTTTTTTTTTTTTTTTTTTTTTTTTTTTTTAAAAATTTTTTTTTTTTTTTTTTTTTTTTTTTTTTTTTTTTTTTTTTTTTTTTTTTTTATTTATTATTGTCCCCCCCCCCCCTAAGTCATCAATTATTTTAGATTAAAAATCGCTGATCGCCTTTATCGTTAATTATCCAATACACAACTACAACAACTGCACTGAAATTAACTTCAGAATATTTCTGAAATTGCTGAATAATTTGACAACCTCGTATCTCTTACGATTTAGAAGTTTCTAATGCAGTCCCATCGAAATAATAGACTTTACTTTTTTATATATTTACTTTTTCTATAGTAAAAATGTTATTTGTACTATAGAGCCAACTATAAACGAATTAAATACATAAATAAATAAACTTAAATATTCATTTATTTAAAAAAAAAATTAAATCAGGTTAATAGTTATAATATATAAAAAAAATAAATCGAATATTAAAAAATAACTACTTTTTCTAACCTATGCATTTTTTAAAAGTTGGTATGCGTAGAACACTACTGGTTTCTACGTATAAACCAGTTCAAGCTTCGAATTTTGTATCTTTTAAATGCTTTTTTTTCAGGATTCCCACCGCGAAGTATTTTGTTTAATTTTCCAACCTCTCACCATTTTGAGATAATTTCTAGAAACCCGTATATCATACAAAGTATACACATACATATGTAAATAATTCACATTTAACAATTTTCCATTTAACACCGATTCACTTTTTTTAATTATCTCCCAATGATGCTACTAATATGGTTGGCAAAACACGCGTTGAGTGTAAAAAGTGTTTCTGTGTTATGTGGAAAAGTGTTCAAGCGTAAATTGTTTCAACACCGAAGGTTCCAATTCCTGTATAAGTCCTGTATATAGTATATCCACGGTTAGGGTTTCAAAGAGGGAAACAAATTATTTTTCATTTTATCGAAAAAGTAATTCTTGACAATAAGTTTTTCATGTTTATGGAAAAAGATTAACATTGAACTACTATTAACATGTATTAACACCTACTACATTATATGTTTTTTAATCATCTTTTAATTTTAATATCTTCCTGAACATGCCAACTTAGTTGGCGAAACGCGCGTCGAGAAAAGTTCAGTGTTTCGTGAAAAACGTCGTTTTTTTATGAATAATTAGTTCATGAAAACTTGTTCTAATATCTCCTAACGATATTGAAACAACTGTTCCCTAATACTATTCTAACAGATCAATATAATTTTCTAGAAGTTTGCTGAAAACGATTTGTTTCAGTCAACCGTTAAATCCAGACTCCGTGGAGGTCACTCACATGGCCCGTGCCTTGTAACTCAAATGTCATTGTCACAACTCACAGTCACTTACAAACTGTAACTATGTAACTATACTTTAGATTGTATAAACCATCAAAGTAGGCCAATTTATTCACAAATTGCGATTTAGACAAGACTTTTAATTATAAGCAACTTTTCCTAATAACTTCTTTTCACAATTTTTTATATTAAAGGTGGTGAAATCTTTACCGTTTTTCGACTTCTCGATTTGATAAACACCCAGTACATATGCTGTTATAATTGTAGATGTTAATTTCATTTTAAAAACAAGCAAAACCTTTTGTCTAAAATAACTTTTTTCGGTAAAATGAAAATTAATTATTTTCCTTCTTGGAAACCTTATCCATGGACATACTGTTTAGGTACACACCTAACTAATTAAATCTCTGCTGAGTTTAAAGTTGACTTAGACTCCGAACAGATTTGTTATTTGATAATGTCGATTACAGTTTACACAACACTGTTGCCCTGGCCATGTACTAGAAAATTAGATTTCCATCTGGGCAGGTAGCCAGGATCAATATGTTACATATATATCTGCTACATAATGATTGTTGGTACGACACGATTTTGATATACATATGCTATCTTTACCGTTACCTAACCGAAAGTAATTGTTCATCTCTTATCAAATTCTTATTGTGTTGAAAACCAGAATCGGGTTCCTGGATATTCCTTAATTTCATTGCAAAAATATCGATGTAAATAATACAATGTCACACTGTTAACAAACGAACTTCATGGCACTAAGGTATGAGTATACATTGCAGTTTGCTGATATCCAGAATCTTTGACGTGCACAAATATGTTGGTGCCAGTTACTGTCTGATAATAACAGTGGTGCCAGTTACAATGAATACAAGAGCCCTTTAGAGATACTTCATGGCCGTAACTTACGGGTAATACCTATCCAATAAATCAGAATGGGAAGTAGGAAGAAAATGAGAGTTCTATATCACTTTTCTTCCAGTCCGTCGGGATGGACTACGGATTTTCCATCAAATAACACAGCCCCAAAAAACAGGGTAGACCCCCCTACCCCACCATTTTTGGGGGCACTGAAACTGAACATGGCTGAAATCAAATATGATTTATCAAAAAAATTAAGTAGCCATTTCCCCGTTACCACCCCTATACCCAAATCTTCTTCATACAAAGTCGAGTAGGGTGTGTATTTCCATGTTTTCTAGACCACCAAGAACGAAGAAGACTACCAAAAATAAATTAGACACCCTCGTTACCCCCTACCGTTACTTTATCACCCCCATACACCCCCTCTGGGAATTGAAATGTCAATTCTCATACAAAGTTGAGTGGGGCGTGTATTCCTATGTTTTCTGGGCCACTAAAAACAAAGAAGACTACCAAAAAACAAATTCGACCTCGGCGTCACCCCCTAGCACCAACTTAACACCCCCATACACTCCCTTAAGGGGGGTTTAAATGTCAATTCTCATACAAAGTCGAGTGGGGTGAGTTTTCCTACATTTCCGGGTCACTATAATTGAATACGACCTTAAAAAAAAATTTAACCACGTACCTTTGCGCTTTCACTCTCTGGTACCTGCAATCAAAGCGGTTTTAATGGCATATTTATGGGAAATTAGACATGATGGGTATCCAATTTTATAAGGGGTTCTGTTGCCGGTCTCCAGGTCCAGAATATGTACCCAGTTCGACTGCTCTTGGAATGGGGAGAGGGGGAGGTTCCATTTTTTGTGGAAAATTCGAATAAGCGGGTAGCCTCGTGTTTCTAATGGGCCGGCAACAAAAATGAGCATAGAATATCTTCCACCCACACTCGCCTCCTTGGACTACTGTAGTCATATCCACCCCCTCCTCATATCCACTTCTCCCCTTCCTCCTTCCCTCCAGCCCCAAGTCATTTTTATAGACAACTAGAAAGTACTTGCATACTTAGATTTTTCCCTTAACAAACTTAGCAAAGAATAACCTTAAAACAAGACAAACCAAGAATAAACATAAAACTTTCTTCACTCCTTCGAACCTTCTGTTACTGCACCCCACCCCCCCACCTCCACCCCCATGGAATACAAATGCAATTTCCCTAGACAACTGGCAAGGACTTGTCTTTGACTTGACTTGAAGCAAGAATGAGCCTCAAATTTTGTTCACCCCCTCTAACCTTCTGACACGCTGAGGTCGTCTGTTTGTTAAGTTTAGTCTTGGTCAGGGTCCCTTCACCTCCATTTTCATCCCCCACCACTTGTATTACCCCGCCAACACTTTCAGGTCAAAGTCGTCCACATTCTTGGACTGATCAAACGTGTACTTGGGTCAATGACACCTACAATGGATATATTATTACTTTTTAGTCAGAAAAAACTACAAATGGCATACATTTTTAAAATAAGGGAACTATTCTCCCGTTGTACGTCACTCGTATTTATGACAGCTAAAATTCAGTGAAATAAACAGCCATCTATTGTATATACGCTATATTCAATTTTATACAAATCTGTTTCTGGATTACCGATATATCACCATATACAACACTGAAATTCTTATTTTATTTTAAAATTTAAGCCCTATAGCGAAGAAAACAATTTAAACCAAGGTACTTTCTTCGTAAGCGCCTATGCTAATTATGAGTTGTTTTCAATTTTATGAACTTATAAATAATCTATTTAAATTTATATGTCTATAAATTCATTTTTGTTTTATTTTGTAGGTACATATTTTGTGTATATATACTATTCACACACCACATAAATTGCATCCGCCATCTAGGAACCATTACGATTCTGTTATAGTGAGAATCCGTCTAAAAAGGGAGGTATTACACACAACCAGTCCATATATCAGGTGCCAGTTGCCATAGGCTGGAATAGCAACAATAACACTCACGGACATTAATAACTCCTGGAGTAATCTCCATCTTTCACTGAACTATCGCCGCGGCCAATTATAATTTTAAAACTGGAAGAAGACAAGAATAATTGTCATGCAAGGATTTTTATTATAAAAGTAGCATTACTTGCTTACATTTTTCATAATTTGCTTAATCAAATTAAGTCACCTATACAAAATTAGATCATACAAAGGTGGTATGTATATAAAATATGGAATTGATAAGTTAGATAAAATTAATTATTATCTAAAATTAATAGTAGGTAATAATAGGTATGTTAAATCTCTTTTTGACACAACTGTCATTGTTACATAAATTTTCTTTATCTATAAATATGTATATTCATTTTTGGCGGTAGTTTAGAATCCTAACGTTTATAAGTCTATGGTAGGTATTAACATTTATTTCACTCTTTAGTTAATTAAACTATATCAATATCCATATGCAATTTTTATTAGGCATAAAATCTGATAATTTTACCGTCGATGTACTATTTTTTTATGTTGCAAGTAATGCATAACTTTCTCCTATAAGAACATGTATATGCTTCTGTTTGAGAAATGAAGATCGCTAATGCTATTATTATCTACAATTAATTCCATTTTTGAAAATTATCGAGAATAACTTGCTAACGTTGATATATTCGTTTTATTTATTTTACTTTTTTCATTCGTCGTCCGATGTATTCCGACAAATAGGCTTTTGGATTCTATTTTTCACTCTCCTTTAAGGCAGATATTCCAATATCATACCGTCTTCTACATGTCATACCAACTTCTACATTACCATTTTTGTTTAGACCCTTTTGGACGCATATCTAGATGTCTATCAAATAACCTTCTGTAACTTTTCAGAAATAATAGATGGGCATTATATCTGTACTGACTTATAATTACTATCAAAAATTATAGAATATCCAAACCTCACTGACTATTACTGGCTATTAACTTTAAACGATTCTTGTCAAAAATAATATTAATTATAATCGTGTGCATGATACAGCTATAATTGACTCAAGTTTATTTACGAAGGCACATATTTAGTTTATTTTCGTTGGAAGCTAACCAACACACAATAAAAGTTTTACTTCTATATGAACTCATAATAACGTAAGTATTTAATTTTAAAAATTACGTAGAAATCATTTTTTAAAAATGTGTATATATTTAGGTTTTTTTCATGCTTCATATACATAATTAACTTAAAATTCATAAGTACAGGATGTCCCAGTTTAACAACTCATTGCCGATAAGATAAAATATATTGGAGTTTTTCTTCTCGTACTTCTCATTCACGAAGATCCGTTCTCGGCTCGTTCTTCCTTATTGACCGTCAAATACTTCACACTGATGGGATCTAATAAGATCGAAATCCGGCGTCTTTTGGCAACAGATAACAAAAAACTAGAAATATTTTTCACTTTATATGAGCTTAATGGTTTTACCGTTAGCGAGTGTTTTGGGAAGAACATTTTATAGTTGCCGACCTTGTCGATCTTCCAAAATCCGTCTAGTCCCATTAAAATGCTCTCCTAGCCACGATACAACCGGCATGTTTGTTCTTCATCATTCGCTGTCAAATGTGTCACATTGGTGAGATCTAAGATTCAAATCGGTGGCTCAAATTGGATAGGTGGCTTCTGGCGGCGGATGACGAAGAACGAGGAATCTTTCTCTCTCCATAAACAGTGTATCTTTATTTATTTAATTGTAGAAAATATAACAAACTAATCCTTACTTTTAAAATGTATGTCCTCGACGGAAATAATGTATTTATTTAATTTTACATATACAGTGTGTGCGTGTGTATGTGACCAATTAGAAACCAGAATACCCCTGTTTTTTATTCATCTTTTAATTTGAACGATATTGGCGTCAAAATGTAGGTTATAAAAAAACTGGATTTTTAAGCAAGACGACACATTTGATATATTCAATCTGAGGCCTACAGTGATATCTTTAGATGGTTGAAAACTGGAAACTCGAAATTCGTATTATAGGAAATTCAGGAAATCAGTATTAACCATATAGAACTTCTATTAATTAATTACCTGTTTTCATTCCACTTGTTAACAATATATCGTTGCTTGGAAGGGTATAACTTTTAAAATATGCTTGTATCAGATAGTTAGTTGATTATAAGGTTATATCTCCTCCATACAATATTTAGTAATTAGTAACACATTATTTGCAACAGAATTGTACTGGAACTTATCGTAAAAACTAATGCCTCTGGTACCTATATCAATTTTTAACTTGTGTCAACACATACAATCTTAAATGCAAGAAAACTCGGACAAAAGTGTCTGCCTCTAGATTCAACTATCAACGGCATTAACCGTTTTGTCGAAAATTATAAATAAATGTATTCTGAATTCAAAAAATATCTGTATTGATGTACAAAAAAAATTGGATAAAACAAACTGCTAGTCAAAATTAGTATAACACTTTTTAGATTTGCGCCATTTGCGTTCTATGGGAGCTAGAGACTTGCGATTTTTAATTCCCCGAAGTCGCTACGCTGTGGCTTAAATGGTTTGTCGTCCACATCCCAAAAAGACATACAGGATGGACTAAGGACGCTGTCGGGTAAAAACTATATTGCGATACACATTAAGACCTCCTCAATAAGTTTCGTGCATTTGGTCGCTATCCCATTTATTCAACTCATTTCGAGACCCCCTAAACCACCCCTTTGCATTTACTCCTGCACACCCCCAACCCACACCTACTGACCCACCCATATAGAAGGCTGCGAGGGATGTATATTTGTCCCGAATTCATGTCATGACATTGCACTTGTGTGAATCGACAATCGCGAAATTCGCGAGAGATACTTGGTACGCGTGGCAAGTGTTCACTGTGATATCTTTAGATGGTTGAAAATTGAGTAAAAGCCTTAATATTCCGGTATTTTTATAGCGAAAAAACAACGAAGCCTCTGTCTTTGGCTTCCTCCAAAACTAGTGTATATGTATGATATCATAATAAATATTTATCCACCAAGTAAGTTAAGTGAATATTTATTCACGAGAAGAAAGTTTAGACCGCGAATCTCTAGACAAGTGGTCTAATTTCTTTGAGAGAAACATAATTTAAAAGAAACTTATGAAACTTATAAACATTAGAAATAGAACGCAATTCTATTCGGGTTAGAGGTTTTTAATTTTCGATTGCCTATATAGGTGGTTGTAATTCCCCGAAGTCGCTACGATGTAACTTAAACGGTTCGCCGTCCACACCACAAAAAGCATCCCCAAGTCGAAAATTCGCAAGATTTTGACAGCAATTTCCAGAGACCAACAGGATCGACTAAGAAGGACGCTGTCTGGTAAAAACTCCAAGATCTTAAAAAACTTAAGATCTCCTCAATAAGTTCTGTGTACTTGATCGATATCCCATCTCATCAACCCATTTCCAGACCCCCCCTCTGGTCCCACCCCTGTAGAAGGCTGGGTGGGATGTCGTTTTGTCTCGAATTCATGTCATGGCATTACTTGAAGGCTCTCAAAGGTCGCAGAATACATTGCGGACTGTCGATTGAGCACCAAAAGTGATATTCCAACTCCAACCCACGCCCTGAAAAGGGTATCCCCCATGAGTATGGTGAAATGCCCCCATTTTTTTTTATTTTCTTCGCATGATGAAAGTGTTTCTTAGAGCTAATTATGAAAGGTAGACCGAATTTTAGGTCCAAAAAAATTTTCCTCTCAGCTAGGTATGGAAAAAACACTGTTTTTTTACGTTTTATTTTTTTTCTCGGTTTTTAACTGTCGAAAAAAATCTGAAAAAATTCATGAGTACAGAAAATATGATTAATTTTATGTAAAATTTTTTGAAGCTCATTCAAAGTTCATTATGACCTCTAAAAAAATTATTCAAATTTTAAAAATCCCATATCTTTTAACCAAAAAAAGCTTCAGGCTCAGATTTTTAATATGTTATATTTTTAACTGTTTTTTACTACCTCAATTTTTTTTCAAATTTTTTTCAAATAAAAAAACTACTAGTTTCGATAAGTGGAATTTTTTTTCTTACTATGTTTAGTGAACATATTTTTTAATTGTTTGAAGTCATTTGAGTCCTTTTAGTACAAGAAAAAAATCACTATAAAATGATGATTTTAAGCCGTTTTAAGTAGTTTTTTTTAAAATTTAAAAGGTAGTAAAAACCAGTTAAAAATAAAACATATTAAAAAGCTGAGCCTGAAGCTTTTTTTTGGTTAAAAGATATGGGATTTTTAAGGTTTGAATAATTTTTTTAGAGGTCATAATGACCTTGAATGAGCTTGAAAAAAAAATTTACATAAAATTAATCATATTTTCTGTACTCATGAATTTTTTCAGATTTTTTTCGACAGTTAAAAACCGAGAAAAAAAAATAAAACGTAAAAAATAGGGTTTTTTCCGTACCTAGCTGAGAGGAAAATTTTTTGGACCTAAAATTCGGTCTACCTTTTATAATTAGCCCTAAGAAACACTTTCATTATGCGAAGAAAATAAAAAAAGGGGGGCATTTCACCATACTTATGGGGGAATACCCTTTGCACCTTTTCCACTAATTTTATGAACGAGAGCATGTTTGTGTAGCCTACCTCGCTGGTGCTAACCCAGTCGAGGCTTCATGAGCTCAAGTCACAGTGAACACTTGCCACACGTACCAAGTATCTCTCGCGAATTTCGCGATTGTCGATTCACACAAGTGCAAAGGAAGGTTACGCTTACCCAACCTTACTTCCGAGCCTCCTTTTAGGAATTTTCACCTACTCAAAAAGTCAAAAAAAGCGGACGATGGGACGCAAAAGAGGATTTGAAGGAGACAAACGATTCGAGGTGGGTCGAAAAGGGTTCAATCATCCTCAGGAAGGTTTTCAGAGTCACCCCACGCATCAAGACTTGCTTACAACACGGCAAATTTTCAGGGGGGGTTGGATATGGAATATATGGAATATCACATTTGGCGCTCAATCGGCCGTTCACAGTGGGTCCTGTCAACTTCAATAGCCTTCAAGTAATGTCATGACATGAATTCGAGACAAATATACATCCCACGCAGCCTTGTATATGGGTGGGGCGGTCGGAGTAGGTGTGGGTTGGGGGTGTGGAGGAGTAAATGCAAAGGGGTCGTTTAGGGGGTCTCGAAATGAGTTGACGGAATGGGATAGCGACCAAATACACGGAACTTATTGAGGAGGTCTTAATGTGTATCGGGATATAGTTTTTGTAAATGCAAAGGGGTGGTTTAGGGGGTCTCGAAATGAGTTGACGGAATGGGATAGCGACCAAATACACGGAACTTATTGAGGAGGTCTTAATGTGTATCGGGATATAGTTTTTACCCGACAGCGTCCTTCTTAGTCCATCCTGTATGTCTTTTTGGGGTGTGGATGACGAACAATTTAAGCCACAGCGTAGCGACTTCGGGGAATTAAAATCATCCCTATAGGCTACCGAAAAATAAAAACCGCAAGTCTCTAACTCCCATAGAACGCAAATGGCGCAAATCTAAAAAGTGTTATACTAATTTTGACTAGCAGTTTGTTTTATCCATTTTTTTTTTTTGTACATCAAAACAGATATTTTTTGAATTCAGAATACATTTATTTACAATTTTCTACAAAACGGTTAATGCCGTTTATAGTTAAATCTAGGGGCAGACACTTTTGTCCGAGTTTTCTCGCATTTAAGATTGTATGTGTTTACACAAGTTATAAATTGATATAGGTGCCAGAGGCATTGGTTTTTACGATGTTGCAGTATAATTCTGTTGCAATAAAATAATGTGTTACTAATTACTAAATATTGTATGGAGGAGATATAACCTTATAATCAAGTAACTATCTGATACAAGCATATTTTAAAAGTTATACCCTTCCAAGCAACGATATATTGTTAACAAGTGGAATAAAAACAGGTAATTAATTAATAGAAGTTCTATATGGTTAATAATGATTTCCTGAATTTCCTATAATACGAATTTCGAGTTCAATCTGAGTCACTGTTCTATACGGTTAATACTAAGATTCTCGTTTATTTTCAATTTCAAACCAAAATTTGTATTTTGAAGTCTTTGTATATTTACGTTCCATTACTGCAGTTATAATGTGATCTAATGATAATAAACGAATGAAGGACCGAGGAAATAATATTCCTTTGGACGTCTGTTTATAAGACATTGCTTTAGATCTTTGCAAGTTATTTATGTATTTCTGTTAACTGAACTGAAAAAAGAGTAGGTTAAAAACACATTTCTTAAAAGTGAATAGGTATCGTTGTTACTTAAAAACTTAATTACCTCCACATCCACATAGTGGAGTAAAAGTTGAGTAGCCTTGAAAAAGTTTTAAATTTTCCAATAGTCCAAAAATGATTGTAATGTCGAGATTTTGTTTATGCAAAAAAATATACCTGCCTGTCTGCTTGTTAACCTTTTTTTCTGTGTACACGATAACTTGAGAACGCTTTAAAATATCAACTTGAAATTTGCAGCTCTTTTGTACCATGACTAGATATGGAGTTGATCATGAGCTTAATCAGTTAAAAGGGGATAAATATACTTTTATTTGAAACATAATTTCTAAAAATAGGAAACCAAAAAAATAGTGAAAAGTTTGTTGAAGAAATAGTTCGATGTTCGATTTTTTGGTAAGTTTCGTTCATACTGTAATTTCGAATTCATATAGCTCTACAAATTCATATGACTTATTTTAAACATTTTTTTATATTAACTCAAAGGCTGTAGTTTATTTAAATTTAGTTTTATTTCTAAATCAGTTTGTTACATCAAAATTCCAGGAAAATATCTATATAACGTTTAAAGGAAAATATTTGTTTAATGTTAATGTACATAAAACTTAATTAAACATGACAACTTTTCGTTGCAAATTAATTTTAATACAATTGCTATTTTTTAGGAAAATATCTATATAACGTTTAAAGGAAAATATTTGTTTAATGTTAATGTACATAAAACTTAATTAAACATGACAACTTTTCGTTGCAAATTAATTTTAATACAATTGCTATTTTTTAAGACGTTAATTAATTAACAGCGTATCAAGTAGTAATTATTTTAAAGCGTTAGATATGTATCCAAAAAACGTCGTCGGTTTCTAAAAACTAGAACAGATTATCAGTGAAAACAGTTGGAAATTCCTTCACATATCAGAAATAAGTGGATGTGCCCCATTTAGAGAACTGGACGCTTCAAATTGTAATATATCAGAAGTTAAAAGTAACTTTTGCTTCTATTCAATATTTATTCACATGCTCCAATGGGACAAAGGCAAATAAAAATCATATGAAACGTATACCTTTCAAGTGATTTTATAGACAAAATAGAGATGTGCAGCTATTCCATGTGGGGAGTGAGAGCTACTAATTCATCAGTTGTTCAGATCATACTTTATAAATTATTCATACAATTTTTCCGTTGACCAGCACCAGAAATAAAGTGAATGCATGCTCTACCGTTCCGGATTAATCAAGAAAGCAACCTCCACCATCAAGTAAAAAACGAGTCTCTATCCTGCTAGTTCCTTATGTATTTTTGGTTTGCACTATATAGTCTTTTAGCCCTAAACGAGTGAGGAATGGAGAAGATAAGCCAAGAAATTAAAATAAATTCAGGGGGTCATCTACTCAAACGACTTAAAGAATGTTTCTTACATATTTCTAATATCTATAGTATAGAGGATTTTCCCCAGATGGATTTTTGATAGTCAAAAGTTTATGAAAACTACGAAGAAGAAAGAAAGACGCGCGTCGTCCACGGATTAGGAGCATATCAACTCTTCAGAGCGTAGGCTAAGTGACGCAGCGAAGCGGGCCGGGACTGAATAGAGAGGAGGTAAAGTAGCTCAGGAGTCTTTTCAAGGTGGTGAAATGGGTTGCCTCATGGTAACCATAATTGTACCCAAAAATCGGGGTCCCAAACTTTAAATACGTTTTTTTCTCGAAAACATTCGAAAAGCAGTTTTTTTTAAAATATTACAAAAACGCCATTGAGAAAACGCTAAATCTGAAAAGTAAATATATGTTTTTTCATCATTTCTTTTGTTTCTTTATACAGAGAACATTTATTTTCTAAAATAAATGTCTAAGTAAAAATCCATTTGCAGATCTAATATTTAACCGTACTAATTTAGATTCTGCCGTATATTTAGATTAAATTTATTATTTTAAGTATACAGAATTTGCTTTACATCTCTTTCCGTTTGCGATCTAAAACTATTAGTTTCTTACATCCTCTTACAACTTCAAAGGCGGTCTTTTTTGAACCAGTCTCACAGCTGTCATTAATATTATTGAAGTTAAAACATAATGTATATTTCCAGAAACACATATTCCAGTAAATGCTATTTGGGGGACTTTATTTTTCTATAGATTCCAATGTAGTACTCGCCAAGAAATGTATTATGCTGTAACCAATGTTCTCAGCTGATTTTAAGTGTTATAAATATCATAATAGTCCACTTATAAGCGGTTCTGAAGATACATAAAGTTAAAAATATATACATTAAATTATAATTATTATCTATTTCAGTTACAGTAATTTCAAATTCAATGATTTAAAATCTATGTCGTTATATAATTAGGATGACGTACCTATATTATCACGTAAAAACTCCGCGTAAGTACAAATCGAAAAATTAAACTAACAAGAGAAAAATATGTCTTACCCGTCAGACGACGAATCAGTGCACCCCCGTAAATGCTTTCCATTTTTCGAGGAACACTTACAACAACTACTAACTTTTTGACCCATGTCAGAACCCACTATTTGTTACGGTCAATATTCGGAAGTTACGTTTACAATTTTCCGGATTATTCATTATATTAGCTGGAAAAAAAAAAACACAAAACACATATTTTAGACGGTATAAATAACTACATCAAAACAAGTATGGAGCGGCCTATTTTTAAAAACATAAAACTACTGTGAAATATGCAGATGTTTTAAGTTTAAGCTAAAAATATGAGCGCTGACATAGATTAAGAGTAAATATTCATCTACATATTTATCGTTAAGTTAATGTTCAGAACTGGCATCGAAAAATAGAAGCGTGATTGCGAAATTTTCTAATATGGATAAAAATTTATTTTAAAAATATGGATATAGAAAAGATAATAAAAATACTTTGCTTAATGATTCGATTAAAAACTTCTACTTAAGACTGATAAAAAGCGAGTAGTTACAAAGATGATAAGCAAAGCGTAGTGCTGGACACAATAAAAATTGAACAACCGTCAAGAGGATAGAAAGCACTCGAATCGCGCGCGGCCACCTCAACGACTGGCTGAAAATCATCAAAAGCGTCGTCAATTTTCAGACGGCACTGGACGCTCTGTCCTTAAAATATATTTTTACCTACCGCCATGAATCGACGTGTAAATGTTGCCTTCTGGTTCAATGTCAACCACGTGGATTCACTTCACTTTTCACACATCAAACAAGTTGTATTTAATTGTTAATATTAATTTTTTTTCGTACATTCTACATATTATGTAATGTTAGGTTGTGCGCATTATGTATTTAGCTTTAAAAATATAACACGATAGCTGTCGCAGTCTGTCCGTTGTTGGCCAACACACAAAATCTGTTTTGGTACCTACTTTAGATTTTCATTGACTATTTCATAATTCTACGATAACAATGTTTATATTAATCAGTAATATCGTATATTCGGAATTAAATTCTTAAATATTTTTGTAATACTCATACTTCCCTCTTGCACCCAGCTGTTTCAGTAACTATTCTTCACCTCTGATACATTTGTCATGCCTAATTACTTTCGCATCCACGCACTGGAATGTAAGGATCATATAATGATGATGATAATAATACCTAATAATAAATAACACATTGTAATAAAGGTTTTGGGACAGGATGGGTTTCCTCCCCTCGCCTGAGCCTAATTTCTTAATTTCTGCTTAGGCGGGGATGAGGTATCAATTCATCACTGTCTGTTGCAGGAATGGGTGAATGTTTCTCATCGTTTACGCTGAGAAGTGTGACTATAAAGTCGGCTAAATAATAATAATAATAATAATCGATGATAAAGGAATCACTGTATATATTACCTGAACCCAAATTTTGGGCTTTCAAAATCTGAAAATGGTCGGAAAATGAGTAATGACAGTTTTTAGATATTTATTGTAATTTTTTCAACATATCATTCTCGGAAAAAGGTTTTTTTTTTTGACCAAATTAACTCTTCTAGTTAAAATTAATCAAATTACATACGTTTAAATGTTTTTCGGTACGATGAATCCGACATTTGGAGTCCATAAATTAAAAAATCTTAGAGTCGTGGGATAGGGCCAATATTAGACCATTTTCTAACCATAATTTTTTTGCATTTTTTTTTACCACAATTTTCTGTCTAAAAGAATTTTTTGTCTCAGAGTAACTATAAAAAAAGAAAAAAAAACATAAAAAAAACATAAAAATTGTTTCTGTCGAAAATGCCAATAAATGATTAAACATTGGCCCTATCTCACCCATCCTTTAATTTTTTAATTTAAGAACCAAAAAAATCGAATTTTCCATGTCGATAAACATAAAAATAATTACTCTGAGACAAAAAATCCTATTTAAAGAAAATTATGGTCAAAATATGGTCAAATATTGGCCCTATCTCACGACCTTAAGATATTTTAAATTCAGCGTACCGAAAACCATTAGAATAGTTAATTTAGTCATAAAAACCCTTTTCCAAGAGTATTATGTTCAAAAATTACAAAAAAAACTGCCAAAAAAATGTCTCTTCGACACTTTCAGACTTTGAGACACGAAATTTGGATTCAGCGAATCATAAAAGTAAAGCTCGCTAGTATTTGCAACATGCTTCACAGACAGAGAAGTCTATATAACGATAATTAAGCTATTTCTTTAAATATCTATGTGTAGATGCCATTTTATGCTCACCATATTGAATTTAAAAAATGGCAGTGTCCATTCGAAAGCTCTTGAGCATACGAACATTTTGAGACCTTAAAAACGTTTTTCCGCAGCGCAAGTTTATTTTTGAGCAGACCACTGTCCCGGTTGATATGGAATGTCCCCCCATATATATTATTATTTGATATACATAATTATTACCAATTCATAATAGGACCAATTAATAATTTTGGGCAAAATATGGCGATATAACCAAAATTACCTTGGTCACAAAGGTAACAAAGATAACAGATAGTAAAGGACGTTGATTATGGCATTCTAATTAACATAAGAACCGACATAACTCTCTTGCACCCTAGAGGATTTATGTTCCTACTAAAAATATCAAATTTCTCATGATTTTTTTGCAAAAATGTATACTTTTTAAATGTCGCTCTGAGTAGTCGTTTTCGAGATATTTGCGTTTAAAGTATTTATTGCAACCTGTATCATGGTTATAGGATGTACACAACCACTTCCACATTAACGTATGAAGTAAAGTATAGTCTTCATGAAAACATTTTTAAAAAAATTTGTTGGCTCAATTAGCCTAAAATGATCTGAAACGTCGATATTTTAGGTATAAGTTAAAAAATATGTGTCTCGGTCTGTTAACCTTTTTATGTATACGATAACTCAAGAACGTGTTAAAATATCCAATTTAAATTTCGAATACTTAGGTACCATGACGATATCTGGAACCAATTTGATTTTGTGCTTAATTGGTTGAGGGATTAGGAGTTAAATGGGAATAATACACTTTTCCCTTGACTATTGGTAATTCGCAAACGATAAACATATGCACCTCAAATTTGAGAAACATAATAGTCTACAAATATAACAATTTGTATCTTAATAAAGTGGAAATTCAGAGGGTTGCAGGAGGTAAAAGGTCAAATAAGCTTTTTTAACAATAATCTTAGTAACTAATTGCAAAGTGAACAGAGTTCTAAAAAAATCTACCCTTCTCGCCTTTCCCCGTAGGGGTACGGTGGTAACTAAAACAAAATGTAAAGGAATTATTAAACATTTGTGAAAACGTATACAGTAGAAAATACGGTAGTACTTCCAGTGACGGTCCTATCAACATTTTTTAGATGGTGCGAGATCTAAAAGTGGCGCCCCTCCAAATACAAAACTTTATTGTTTACGATTCGACATTTGTCGCACACGGTCTTAGTCGCTATAACCATACACTAAGCCGAATTACTGCTGTCACAAATGTCAAATCGTAGAAAAGTTCGTTTGACCAGTTTGTGCTAGTATATGTGATGCGGTAAATTACAGATGAGAAATAATAACAATATTATGTTTGACAACTTTTATTTATTCTATGTTACATGAATACATTAATCAAGTCAAATAGTAAGTAGTAAAAAATATTAAAAATCACCTCGATAGGCTCTTTTTTCGCTTTTATATCGCTTTAGCGCTCGCAAATTTTTTTATCAAGTCGCAATAATTTAACTTTTGGGCAATATCATTTTCTATAGACAAAATTCCAAGATCGGACAGTCATTCTTGACACATAGTAGACCGTAGGTAAGTTTTTATAAGTTTTAATTTACTGAAACTTAGTTCTCCTTTGGCGATAGTTACAGGTACAGTTAGCAAGATACGAAGCGCTGTCAATACACTCGGGAAAATATCTTGCCAATCATTTTTTTTTATAAGTCGAAGAACTTTTATTGGCTCTGCTGATTGAAAATCTTAATAATGTGTTCAGTAATAAAGATTAATAATGGGTTCAGGCTCACAAGTTCTTCAACCAATTCATGTCCAGATATATCACATTTTTCGCCATCGGTTAATGTGATTTGCACCCGACCGATCATCGCGTCGTTTGTCTCACGTTTCGGTTGATTTCGGCGCCCCCCCCCATGATGACGCCCGGTGCGGTCGCACCGCTCCAGGGCCGCTACTGAGTACTTCTTAGGTAGTTAGTCGAATATATTTACATATAACCCAAATCTTCTGTTACAGAAAATACTGAGCAATGTTGCCATATCTAACTGTAGCTTTGCACAATACACCTTTATAAAAAAAAAACCCTATTTATAAAAATGCATTATGTATGATAAATTAATTTGGGCTAATTTCATTTTCAGTCTGTGTTGCGTGTAACAAAAATTTACTGCCATCTTTTTTCACCTTTCCTAAGGCTGTGAAACAATTTTAAAACAGTTAATAAGAATACTATGTTGATGTAGCATCATCGTAACATCGGATCGGTTCGCTGATACGCTATAGAACCAGAATTACGGCGAGTCTCAACAGAGTCGGACTCATGTCACTATTATTACAAAGAGAGAGTTTACAAGAAATACACCATAATACAAAATGCGTATTCGAATAAATATACTGTCTATGGGTAATTCACAAACCATATAAGACAAGTTTTTCCTTTGGGGGTTGGGGTGATGGGGCAACTATTAAGGAAACCGCTACCTAAAGAATCACTACAGTAGACTTCCGATAGTCCGGCATTCAACGGTCCGGAAAACCCGATGGTCCCATCAGCATGAATTTTCAGACGATCACGTCCAAGAAGCAATCGGAAGCGCATGCCGCGATCGGGCACTAGTCCGAAGTGTGTTCGACTAAGGTTAAAAGGTGAACATGTTTTCTAACCATAGACAAGTGATAAAAACTCTAACACGATGTAGAAACAATTCCGTATTCTTTAAAATGTACAACTAAAATTAAGTTTTTTACTTTTATTTGAGTTGAAATGATTACATTATCCTCATGTTTTTGGTAAATAATATTTGCTACCAAATATCATATTGCAATTACAAACATCATATTTTATCTACGACTTAGTGTTTAGCGATCGCCACACGCCAGACACACTTTCCGATAATCCGGTATTATCAGTGATCCGACACCAGCCAAGTCCCGAACGTGCCGGATTATAGGAAGTTTACTCTACTTCCACGTCCATTTTTTCTACGTGGATGTGGATGTAATTAAGAATTCAATTAAAAAAATTGCACGGCGGTATATTAAAGTAAATTAACATTATAATTAACCTACAATATTGCTTGTTTGGATTGTTCTGTTTTATATTTTTTGTCTTTTACATAAAAAGTTTGACAAATGTTTTTTTTTAATGTTAGGATTAAATAGTTTAATAGACTTTGAATATTATTTTCAAATAATATCTGTTTTGATGGGAATCGACTTGTCCACGGTGGGTTTCAGCTGACCACTGTCCCCCTTGTGACTCCCTTATTGAGTGGACTGTATGGTTGGTTTTTGATTTAAATAAATACGTTGTGCTTACTTAGCTGAACTTATATATTACAGTAATTTAGGTAAAACAATACAAATACTAGTGAATTAACCAACAGGTAAGCATTGTCTCCGCATCTACCCTTTGTGGTACCTGTCGATCAACTGACTAATTGATCGGACCACCTGGTCTGGCTGCCCTAGCGCGCTCGGCTCACTCCACAAACGGCGCGGCAAATTTTAAATACGAAATTTAAGCATTTGATTAGAGCTAACAATATCCTTTGTTTGAAAAACGTCCTCCTTTTACTGCCCTTATCCCAACATAGTCATCTTTTTTTCTCCATTTATGTTCCCTTTCTTCTTCTTTTGTTTTCTTTCTGTCCTTTTATCTCTCATTTGTCCTCCTTTTATCCTCCTTTTCTCTTACTTTCGTCCTCATTTTGTCCTCTTTACATCTTTTTGTCCTCCTCCTTACCTTCTTTGTTTTTGTTGTCCTCTTATTTGGGTTTCTTTCTGTCCTTTTATCTCTCATTCGTCCTCCCTTTATCCTCCTTTTCTTTTACTTTCGTCCTCCTTTTGTCCTCTTTACATCTTTTTGTCCTCCTCGTTACCTTCTTTGTCTTTGTTGTCCTCTTTAACCTTATTACCCTCTTTGCCCTTGTTTATCCACGAGATCCTCGTCCTCATTGGTCTTACCTCCTTTATTATTACCTTCGTTAATACACCTATTCCCATTGACCTCCTTGACCTCCATTTATTTTTCCTCCTTCCTTAACTACTTGTCCTTATCCCATTGGACCAAGTCACCTCCTAATCATTCGTCTTCCCTGAACGTTCTGGTGTGACCAAACTGCCTTTTTGACTTGAGAATGAAGAAGTAACTTGCGTCTTATTTATGAGATATTTGAATTTTTCTACTATATAAAATGACATGTCACAGAAATATATTTCTCAGTTCACGTTCTTCCCTCCCATGGAAAAACAAATAACACGATCAGCCAAATGAAAATAAATTCATGTTACATGCCTTACATACATACATATGTATACAAGTAGGTACATACATTTCGCAATTTTTTATTATTGCTTTTATATATATATATATATTGGAGCTCTGTCCGCTTAATAATTACGAATATTAAAAATTTTTATTTAACCTATTTTAAATATTTATCCTCCTCACCCCCCTCAACCCCTCCCCCCTCCCACTCTATTAAGCACTTTCAAGTTTGCACAGTGTTTCAAGCAAACACTTTCACATTGGTAGTCTCTGTTGTCCATGTATCTGAAATTTGAAGTGCATACATTGCATCGTTTGATAATTACCAATAGCCAAAGAAAAAAGTATATTACCTCCATTTAACCTTAACCTCTTAACTGATTCAGCTCAAAATATAATCAGGTCGAGACCTCGTCATGGTAGATAAGTGTTCTAAATTTAGAATTGATATCTGCGTTCTCGAATTATTATGTAAACAAAAAAGGTTAACAGACAGAGACAACTTTTTTCGCTTAATTTTAAAATTTGTTATTTTTTTAATTGTTTCATGAATACTTCCATGAATACTTCCACTCCATCATATGGACGAGGAAATAAACAGGGTCAAATAAACTTTTTTTGACATTAATTTTTAGTAATTACTAGGGTCCGGAACTGTGTGCGGCAACACAGGGCTCGGAACTATAAGACTCTATGATAATTACAGTATAAACCGTATTTTTAAGCGCCTTGTACATTATATACGCGTGTATTTCTTTCCCGTGCCACTCAACGATCCTGCCAAGACACCAGGAGCCGCGTATGCGCAGTAGTACGCCATCCCCATCGACGTTGTCGCGGGAACGCAGGATAGTCTTATGGAGTTTTACACGCGGGCACGCAAACATTCCGAAGCCTAGTAATTATTCACTGTAAAAAAATCCTGCTCTGATATTTGATAATTTCGTAGTGAAAAGAGCTCTATAAAATCCCCTACTCTTCTTACTACCTCCCTCATTGCAATACGGGAGACGGGGACTAGGATAAAATTTGGGGAAATTATTTAAAAATGTTAAAAATGTATGTGTAGCGAATAAAAATATTGAATGTATTGTTACGAACGCTGGGCCAGTCCGCCCCTGCCTGTTTTGACGCCGGCTGACCAAAGCAGCCGATAACCTGTGCTGACGTAAGACGCCCAGAAATGCCACGAGTATTCGCGGCGGTTCGACTTCGCGCGCTGGAGGCTTCTCGTAGATACGCGACCCTTCTATAGGTGTATATAACGCGGGGTATCCACGCGCGACGACAGTTCTATTTAAATATCGGCGCGGCTTACAACGCTGGAAATAAATTGTATAAAAATAAATTAGTGTAGTTAAATAGTGTAGTAGTTGTATTAATTAAATAAATAGTGTTAGTTTAAATGTACGAGTTTAATTTTTCACACATCACGAACCCGAAATAAATAAAACGTTACATTGGTGTCCGGTGTGAGTGTGAAAAAAAAAAACTGAACAATAAAGACATTTAAATAAATAAATTCGCGATAAATAAATTAAGTGAAATGGCTTCAAGACAGGTATTTTTAAAGGACCTTAAAGTGGCGGATTTAAAAAGGGAACTTGAAGAACGGGAGTGCGAGACGACAGGGAAAAAGGCCGATCTACAAAATAGACTTCGAGAAGCTTTGGAAAATGAAGGTGAAAACCCCGACATATTTTTATTCGAGATTGCCGGCGATATAAATTCGGCGTTGCAAAGTTTAAAAGAAAGTTTGCAACAGGAACTCCAGGAAACGTCTGGAAACTTAAGAGGGATGGAGCAAAAGTTGGTCGAAAATTCCACTAAGATGGAACAGAAACTAATAGAAAATATGGATCAAAAACTACTGGAAAATTATACAACTTTAGAAAAGAAAATTACGGAAAATTCTAGTTGTCTCCAGAAACAAATAGGTGAATATGTGGACGGAAAATTTGAGGAAATGGAAAATAAGTTAGTTACCGTAGAAGAAGAATTCCAGAATAAGTTTCTAGAAGTAGAGAGAAAAATTGCAACGCTGAGTTTAGGAAGTGGGGAACAACAACAGGTGGTTAATACCGCTCTGAAGTCACCTGGTAGCGACATCGACAGGTTGAGTAAAGTCGAGTTGAGCAGTCACATGGAAATTTCGAAAATTCGCATGAAACCACCACAGTTTGATGGTAAGAGCTCCTGGGTCAATTATCTACGACAATTTGAGGCTGCAGCGAAGGCAAATGGTTGGTCGTTGGCAGAGAAGGCTACAGCGCTGACATTAGCACTACGTGGGGATGCCACGGATATATTACAGACGCTTTCGCTTGAAGAACAAGAGGACTACCATCAACTTGTCCGACATCTGGAAATGCGTTATGGTCAGTCTCATCTCGAGCATGTCTACCACTCGCAGTTGAAGAACCGCTATCAGAAAAGTAGCGAATCGCTGCAGGAATTCGAAGCGGACATAGCGCGGTTAGTTCGTTTGGCATACTCATCTACGCCGGAGAACGTCATGGAACGACTAGCCGTGCAGGCCTTTTTGGATGGTCTGCGCGATACTGAGACCCGTCGAGCTCTGACTCTCGCTCGTCCCAGCAAGTTGGTGGATGCTTTGGCGCGAGCTTTGGAATTCGAAGCTGCTAAACAGAGTTGCAGAGGTCAAGCTAAGGTCCGTAGGATGGAGGAAGGTGTTGAAGAAGGAACCTGCAACGAAGCAGAAATTAGGCGAGTCGTCGAGGGCATGTTGGAAAAGAGGCAAATTCGGTGCTGGAATTGCGGTAAGGTTGGACATGTCCGTAGTCGCTGCCCTAGAAATAAGGAAACGTCACCCTCGTCGGGAAACTAAAGGAGGTTGACCGTAGGGGGCAATCGTCAACCTCTAAGAAGCAAGCCCCAAAGAAAACAGCACGCGTAGCATCTCTTCAACACCCGTCTAATAGTGTTTTTGTCGATGGACTAGTCGATGGAAAAGAAAGACTGTTGCTATTAGATACGGGTGCAACGAGAACTATCATTAGACCAGATATTGCTGGAACAGCAGCAAGAATTACTCCGACCAGCTGGCGACTACGTACTGCAACTGGAGATCCCGCTACCATTCGCGGTGAGACCAACATCACAATTGTCATTGGAAACGTGTCGTTTGAACATCGAGCACTGGTAGCTGAAATTGAGGATGAACTTATTCTTGGAATGGACATTATGAACACCAAGGGATTTGAACTGGACTTCAAGAATAATGTTCTGAAAATAAATGGTGAGGAAATCATACTACATCGAAAGACGGAGGAAACAATTCGAGTTGTCCTGGCAGAGGATACGGCAGTGCCAGAACGAAGTGAAATGATCTTGGACGCTCATTTGGACGGTAACCCGTGTGTTGGAAACATAATGATGTTTGAGCCAAGATCTCACGACGGCGAGGTAGCAAGAGGAATAGCTGTAGGAAAAGCTCTGTTGCTGACCGAGAAAACAGTGCCGGTGAGAATAATGAACCTTAATCACCACCCAGTAAATCTAAGAAAAGGAATCGTTTTAGGGTACTGTTCTTCGGTTTCCTCCGTCATTCGAAAATTAGATGCTCAAGAAAATTCAGTTAAGAAGATTACAGGCGAGTTAGCAAACCTCCTATCATCTTCCTCAAGATCCTTGAGAAGTGATCAAACGACGAAGCTAAGGAGTCTGATTACTAAGTACGCAGACATTTTCGATGATGGGCAAGGTAGAAAGGGCAGGACAAATGTAATCCGACACAAAATCGACACGGGCGACGCTCGGCCCATCCGACAAACAGCAAGAAGATTGCCATTAGCCAAACGCGAGGAAGCCGATAAAATCGTGCAGGACATGGAAAAAGATGGAGTCATTGAACCATCTAATAGTCCGTGGGCTTCACCAATTGTATTGGTAAAGAAGAAAGATGGCTCTACCAGATTTTGTGTGGATTACCGTCAATTAAACAACGTGACAAAGAAAGACAGCTATCCATTGCCTAGAATCGATGACACCTTGGATACTCTATCAGGATCAAAGATTTTCTCAACCCTAGATTTGAAGAGTGGATATTGGCAAGTAGAGTTGGCACACCGGGATCGAGAGAAAACTGCGTTTACTCTGGGTACAGGACTATGGCAGTTTACCGTAATGCCGTTTGGATTATGTAACGCTCCGGCAACCTTCGAGAGGCTGATGGAAACTGTGTTAAAAGGACTCTCTTGGAAGACATGTCTTGTATACCTCGACGACATCATCGTGGTTGGAAAATCCTTTGAGGATCACATGAAAAATCTGGAGGAGGTCTTTCAACGTTTGCGAACCTCTGGCCTAAAGCTTAGCCCGAAAAAGTGTCATCTATTCCAGAAGGAAGTGAGGTATCTGGGCCATGTTGTTTCCAGTCAAGGAGTGGCAGTGGATGACCAGAAGATCAAAACAGTGCGAGAGTGGCCAGTACCCGGCAATAAGCATGATCTACGAAGTTTCCTCGGGTTATGCACTTACTATCGTCGATATGTGCCCGGATTTGCCAATATTGCCAAGCCACTGACTCGACTCACGGAAGGAGAAAGACGGTTCCAATGGGACGATGAATGCAGTGAAGCGTTTCGACATTTAAAGGAAGCGTTGACGAGTGCACCTATTCTGAGCTATCCTCTCCCAGATGGAAAATTCATTTTGGATACCGATGCCAGTAATGTAGGTTTGGGAGCAGTTTTGTCTCAGATTCAGGACGGCCAAGAGAAGGTTATTGGATACTTCAGTAAAACCTTGTCGAAACCTGAGCGAAACTACTGTGTTACCAGGCGGGAGCTACTGGCGGTAGTGAAATCTGTCGAACACTTCTATAAATACCTGTATGGGAGGAAATTCTTGCTGAGAACGGACCATGCGGCGCTAAAATGGCTTCTACAGTTCAAGAATCCTGAAGGACAGGTAGCCAGGTGGATAGAGCGACTCCAAGAATTTGATTTCGACACCGAACATCGTGCAGGCAAAGTTCACCGCAACGCTGATGCGCTATCCAGAAGACCCTGCTTTGAGGATTGCAAACATTGTCAGCGGGCAGAAGAAAAGGACATCTTAGTATACAGACCGACGGCGGTGAACGATGATTGGCTGTCGGAAAAGGTTTTGAATGACCAAGAGAATGACCCGAATCTGAAACCAATTGTGAATTGGAAGAAAGAAGATCGGAAACCCACTTGGGAGGAGGTGTCACGGTATTCACCAACCGTAAAGTCATACTGGGCTCAGTGGAATTCCCTCGTCTTAAGCGACGGACTCTTAAAACGCGTTCTGGAGAAATCAGATGGTACCGAAGAGCGAAAACAACTGATAGTCCCCAGAAACAGAGTGCCAGAGGTATTGGAGGAGATCCACAATGGAAGCACTGGCGGACACCTGGGAGTAACAAAGACGCTGGGAAAAGTTAGGGAGCGTTTCTACTGGGTGAACTGCACTACTGATGTGAAGGAGTGGTGCAAGAAATGCGTGGTGTGCGCTGCAAGTAATGGTCCGCAACGGCACCCGAAGGCTCCAATGCGACAATACAACGTGGGTAGTCCGTTTGAAAGAATTGCCATCGATGTAGCAGGTCCGTTTCAGGGAAACGGATAATGGAAATAAATACATCGTCGTCGTGATGGATTATTTTAGCAAATGGGTAGAAGCGTATGCCCTTCCAAACCAAGAGGCTTCTACTGTGGCGGACGCTCTCATCAAGGACTGGATTTGTCGATTTGGTGTACCTCTGGAATTACATTCGGACCAGGGGAGAAATTTCGAGTCGATTCTGTTTCAGAATGTGTGCCGTACACTCGACATCCGTAAGACAAGGACAACTGCACTGCACCCGCAGTCAGATGGAATGGTGGAGCGAATGAATAGGACCATCAACCGGTACTTATCCAAAGTAGTCTCTGACCACCAGAGGGACTGGGACCAGTTTCTCCACCTGTTCCTGCTAGCCTACCGGTCGTCAATCCACGAAACAACTGGACAAACACCTGCAAGCATCGTGATGGGCCGTGAACTGCGTCTACCCTGTGACCTGAAGTTCGGCTGTACACCAGGGGACGACGTGGCTGGAGAGGACTACGTCAGTACTCTACGCCAGAGAATGGACGACATCCACGAACGAGTCCGTTCAAATATCCAGGGCGCCAGCGACCGCATGAAGGAGACCTACGACATCAACGCCAACGATGGCAGGTACCAGCCCGGCAACCAAGTCTGGTTATATAACCCACAACGTCGTCGTGGGTTATCTCCAAAACTTCAAAGCTCCTGGGAAGGTCCGTATGAGGTCGTCACCCGGATTAACGATGTAGTCTACCGAATCCAGAAGTTGCCAAGAGGAAAACCTAGGGTGGTCCATTTCAACCGTTTAGCCCCTTTCGCCGGAAGCAATGACGAACAAGCTGAAGCCAGAGTTCGACACGTCAGTCCACCAGACGGCGAGCTCTCCTTCGAGGAATTCATGTCGCTTCATTCCAACGGCCAGAAAGCTCGCTACGGTGTAACGCGAGAAGAACCACGTGACCTGTTCCAGACTCCTGCTGACTTCTGTCTTGCTCACTGTGTGGCAGCGGACCTCCGAATGTCCCGAGGGATTGCACTTACCTTCAAGAAGGCGTTTGGACAGTTGGAGGAGTTACGCAGACAAAGACCAGAGGTTGGACGAGTCCTTCAAATCACGGCGGCCGAGCAGGAGAAAGAGAGGTCCGTTTTCTATTTGGTGACCAAGCAGCTATCGCACCATAAACCAACTTATCAAACTGTCTGGGACACACTAGTCGAGCTGAGGGATGTGCTCTTGTCCCAGAGCATAAGCAGTTTGGCGATACCGAAGATAGCCAGCGGACTAGATGGCCTGGATTGGAGGGTGATCAGGAGTATGCTAGAAGTCCTCTTCCGGTTTACTGGAATTGAGATTCTGGTATGCTGTTACAACCCCAGGAGATCGCTCAACGAGAAGACTGTGGACTGCTTCTTCTACCAGACCTCCCGATGCAAGAATGGGTCATTCTGCAGGTATCGTCACAGGCCAGGGGATGACACAATTCGAGACGAAATGTCTTTAAGGAGGGGGCAGTGTTACGAACGCTGGGCCAGTCCGCCCCTGCCTGTTTTGACGCCGGCTGACCAAAGCAGCCGATAACCTGTGCTGATGTAAGACGCCCAGAAATGCCACGAGTATTCGCGGCGGTTCGACTTCGCGCGCTGGAGGCTTCTCGTAGATACGCGACCCTTCTATAGGTGTATATAACGCGGGGTATCCACGCGCGACGACAGTTCTATTTAAATATCGGCGCGGCTTACAACGCTGGAAATAAATTGTATAAAAATAAATTAGTGTAGTTAAATAGTGTAGTAGTTGTATTAATTAAATAAATAGTGTTAGTTTAAATGTACGAGTTTAATTTTTCACACATCACGAACCCGAAATAAATAAAACGTTACAGTATGTTCGTTAAGCCGATAATAATACGAGTCCATTCAGATCATCAAGATGATAAATGTCAAAAAGGTTACATATAAAGGTCATTAAGTTCATTTAGGTCATTGATATGTTGTAAAGGTCATTTGGATTATAAAGTCATATGGATCATAAATGTCATAACGCTCATATCGGTCATACAGGCCATATATAGATCTATGTTTGCTTGTTTGCAAACCATATTATAACCTGATGTTTTCAGCGATTTAGTCTAGTTAAATGTAAAAAAAAATGATTGTGGAAGTAGTATGTAGGTACATACGTATTTATTTATGTATGTATGTAATATGTAGCAATTGCCGTTTAATGCGTGTAATTTGGGTCACACATTGTTAGATACACAAATAGCAACATGTGACGTAAAGCATATGGCTATGATATAAACATAAATGAAACATAATGGTTTTGTCTTATTGTATTCAGATTCCAATAGTTCTTAAAAACTCAGTTCTATTCCAACATTCTACGTCGTCTACGAATAAAAGTACTCCTGAATTGTATGCAACCGATACCACATATATGTATGTACGTAGCTACAAACTTACAATAATTCTAAAATAAACTGAACACAGCGATAAAGATTTACGGACGCTTCGCTATTTTTATGTTCAGTTTCACACTTTCACACGACAGTCGTTAACAAAAATCACAACAATAACAATAACTGACCTTTCAGAATGTTAATGTGTGAATGGAGTGGTAAGCAATGTGAGCACGTTTCCTACAGTTTCCTCTACTTACTTTAAATACTTTTTTTTAAATTCCAAATACCACTAATAAATCGGAAAGGATCTGTTTTATATTTTTATCTCAGCTCATTTGAAAGTGCTTCCTTTCGTTTCAGGATATTAATACCGTATGTTAAATTTATACGTTTACCGAGAGATCGTTCTCGTTAAAAAGCAGATTAGCTAAAAAATTACGATTTGATAAATAATTCGCAATAATTAATTTCTTAATATATTTCGTCATTATAATACAACTGTCAGTAGTCTTAAAAAAAGAACAGATGCAATAAGTGTACGAAATAACATTACTTTTACCAAAACACTACACCCACTGGCATACCAAAATAAAAATATTTTACGCGTCTTTTTCGTGCTCACATCTTGCCATCATTTAATTAAGGTTAGGTTCTAGCCGACGAGACAGTGACGAAAGAAGTTTTCCTTCCTTTTTTCAACATAATATCTACATACGAGGTATTCTAATTTGACTTTAATGTGGACTCAGTTTGAGTAAAAATGATAGATTTGTTTGGTTTTCAAAAATCACAGTTTCTAATAATATTTGTGGATCTGATTTTGTCTACAGAAATTATGTAATTGTATGTTACAGTTTCCATACATACATATACAGCACACAATGTTTCAGGCAGGTGAATTTCCGAAAATCTTAAGCCAGACAAAAATAAAATTTGGGATACTTATATGACTACAAATATGTCCATTTTAGCTTTTTTTTTTTGTTTTTTATATTCCGGTCACCTTCAAAATTTTAAATGGTATACCCTCTACATTATTTCATTTTACATATAAAAATCTTTTCAAAAATAAATTATGGATGTTAGTAAATTAAAGTTTTTGTTGTATTTAACAACAGTTAAATAAAAATAAAAATATTAATGAGTACCTACATATCGTAGGTAGATCCAAGGAATTTAAAACTGTTTTCAATCAATTCTGTCAGAATTTATGACACGTTAATTAAAACTTGTTGCGTAATGTTTATAACATAATAATGTTTTAAACGTTATACATTCGTTATTAATGATATACGTAACGCGACACATTAAAGTATAAAGTAAAGTTGTTCAAATTTGAACCTCAAGTTGTTCAAATTTGAAAATAAGGTGTGGGGTTAACGAGGTTGAAGAGGGCAAGAAGGAAAAGATGGTACTCATTTGGACACCGGGGACATTCGGACATGGTCTCCAAAATTGTTTAAAATACCTATGAGAGTTTTAGATAGTCCACCAGTTTGTAGGCGAAATTTGAAAAATTACCTAGCGCGTTTTAGGTTTTGCCTTAAATTATTTATTTTCGAGCCTAAAAGTAAACATTTCCACTTTACATTCTCAACCAGGTCCACTTTTAATCATCCATATTCTTACAGCTCCATAAATACTGAGTAATGACTATATTTTTTTGGAAGTAATTTCTGTACATAGAAAATTTATAGAGCACCTTTCCTCACTTCTTTATGCACAACTCTTACAATACGCGATAGGGCACAATCGGAGAGATCCAAGTGGGGCACCTTCAGTAACATTTAATGTTCCCCATACACAGGGTGGTCCTCCGGGAACTGCATTAATCGATTATGGGAAAACTATAATTAGTAAAAATCTGAAAATTTGGTGAAATACTAAGGTTGATGGGGGACATACGCCTAAAATATTTTCACGTTAATCTCACTTCCGGTTATACCGGAAGTAGATGTCAACTTTCTTATTTTAAATGGAATGCCCTGTATATTAATACATTTTTAGATTCTATGGTAAATTATAATAATATTTCATGTATAATGTCCTATACCTAAGTTTAAGCGGTTTTGAGATATTTAAGTTTTTATGTCAAAAATGAAGTCTACAGGCCCTAAGATAATTACCACTTTTTCCTATAAGAAAGCCTTTATTATTCAATTTGGGTCGGATTCCTTGTTGAAAACGACCCACTTGTAATACTGTGATAACTATAATTATAGGGTGTTCAAAATGCCAAAAATCAATTTTTTCAAATGGAAACCCCCAATTCTGATAATTTTATCTTATTTAGCATTAAAAATAAGGGTAAGTTTGTATAAGGTTGTTTATTCTAAAAATTTGTAGTTTTGAAAATATTGCCAATTTAAATTTTTATATGGCGATTTTGCTGCGGATTTTAAGTGCAGCTAATCTTACTTGGCCATGACGAAAACATTCGATTGCTATGTTTGTTTACACGACTGTCACCGTTTGAAAATTATTATTAATAATCATGCCGGGACGCTTAAATTATACAAATGAAGATTATTTAAATTACTTAATAATACATTTGTTATATGCTTAATACTTAAGTTAATACATTTGCAACGCGATATCCGCAGAAAAAGAAACCAGTGTCACGTACAGTTAAACGTATTATAGAAAACTTCAGGAACTTTGGATCCGTTAAACCTGGAGGACATAGAAATAGACCAGTTGTTGACAATGAAAATATTGAAATCGCAATTTTGGGTTATTTTGCCTCATATCCAACAATTTCCACAAGGCAACTAGCATTAGAATCAGGAATATGGAAGACGTCAGTTTTAAGAATTTTACGGAAACACAGGTTTCATCCATATGCATTTTCCATAGTCCAGCATTTAAAAGAGACCGATTTTTCACGAAGGGTGGAGTTTTGCCAATTTCTATTACTCAGATCACAAGAATTATTTTTTTTTTTGATAATATTATTTGGTCGGACGAAGCAAAGTTTACAAAAAATGGGGTATTTACTAGACACAATTCTCATTATTGGAGCGACTACAATGTACACCCATTTAGAGAACGAAACTTTCAAGAATCTTGGCAATGTAATGCTTATTGTGCCATAAGAAATGATGGCGTCGTGGCCCTGGAGTTCTACCAAGATAATTTAAATGGTAAGTTGGCCATTTTTGAAGTATTCTAGATATAAAATACGTTTTTTACTTGTAGGTGAGCGCTATCTTAACATCTTAAGAAATTTTGAAATTAACTATTTAGACAACTTGCCACTGGCTGATTATAGAAATATATATCATCAACATGATGGGGCGCCTCCGCATAATGGTTATTTAATCAACAATCACCTGCAGAACTTATTTTACGATCAATGGATAGCCAACAATGGGCCACATCTTTGACCACCACGGTCCCCCGACCTATCAGTACTTGATTTTTTTATTTGGGGAACAATCAAAAATAAAGTTTACAACACCGCATTAACCACCAGAGAAGACTGCATGCGGCGAGTCAGAACAGCCTTCCAAGACCTTGATCCTCAATCAATAAGAAAAGCCGCTCATGAAAATGTTCTGCTTAGGTGCGAAAAATGTCTTGAAGTTCAGGACATCAATTTGAACATTTGTTAAAATAATTTTTATATATTTTTTTATTTTAAATCCGCAGCATATCGCCATATAAAAATTTAAATTGGCAATATTTTCAAAACTATAAATTTTTAGAATAAACAACCTTATACAAACTTACCCTTATTTTTAATGCTAAATAAGATAAAATTATGAGAATTCCATTTGAAAAAATTGATTTCTGGCATTTTGAACACCCTATAATTCAGGAGCTCCGGTAGAAAGGAGGTAAGTACCAAAAAACTGGAACGGAGTTATTAAGGAAAGTTTTCTCAATTTTAGCATTTTAGGCACTTACCGTCACGACATCTATTATTATGTTTTGTACCCTTTAAATAGCTAATTAGTATTTAGCCTGTTTCTACATATTTGTCGGTGGTATATAGAACCCGTTAGTGGTAATATCACAAAAATTTCTATTTTGGTACTTACCTCCTTTCTACCGGAAGCTCTTCAATTATAGTTATCAGAATATTACAAAAAATCTATTAAAGCGGATCGTTTTCAACAAGGAATCCGACCCAAATTGAATAATATAGGCTTTCTTATAGGAAATATTGGTAATTATCTTAGGGCCTGCAGACGTCATTTTTGACATAAAAACTTAAATATCTCAAAACCGCTTAAACTTAGGTATAGAACATTATACATGAAATATTCTTAGAATTTACCATCGAATCTAAAAATGTATTAATATACAGGGCATTCTATTTAAAATAACAAAGTTGACATCTATTTCCGGTATAACCGGAAGTGCGATTAACGTGAAAATTTTAGGCGTATGTCCGCCATCGACCTTAGTATGTCACCAAATTTTCAGATTTTTGATAATTATAGTTTTCCCATAATCGATCGATGCAGTTCCCGAAAGACCACCCTGTATTTATTTATATTTGTTGAGAACTATTACTTGTTTATTTATTACAATATTTGAGTAGTAGATACCATCTATTTCTCAATTAGTAACAGTAGGAACTAATATACATAAGAAAGACAGATATACCTCTTACACAGGGTGATTCAAAATATGAAATCAAAAGTTGGTAAATACTACATCAAAAATAAACCGACACGTATTTTTTATTTGGTTCTAAGGTCGTTCCTAACGACCAGCCTGCGGCCCCTCAAATGGGGGCGATGCGAACAAGTTTTTGTCAAATATCTTCAAAACCATCGCCTCGGCGTGCTTCAAATTTGATACAGAGGCACTATAAATAATCCCAAAAAAATGTCATGAGGCCAAAATTTGATCATCCCATAGGGGGCGATAATGGCAAACATATCCTATTTATGTTTTATCATTTTTTTTCCATAGAAGAATTTCAGTCAGGGCCAGATAGTGTGAACGCAGTTTAATTCTCTATACAAAAAGTATACCTGTTCCAAACACGATTTGAACATTCTCGATAAAAATGAAAACATAATGGGTTGAATGATTTTCGCATTTTCACACTAAACAATTAAAAAAAATAATTGGTCAAGAAAACAATATAAACATGACATTTTCGTTTTGATTTTGGTTCAGACAATATGCTAGTTATTATAACTAAGTGCCTGCAAGACGTTAAAAAGTATGTCGAAATTAATTATTCCAACCCAATTGTTTACAGTACATACGTAAGAACACCCACTATAAAAAATATAAACAATTGAATTGAGAATAAAACTACAGTAGAATATTTAATGAATATACAAACTATTCAAACTAAGGAAGAGAAAAAACCAGAACCATAAGCAGAACAAATAAGAATAATAAAAAAAACCTTAATAACAAAAATTAATTAATAATAATTAATTATTTCATCAAAACAAGTCATTTGTGGAAATGACCACCGTTATTTCTAATGCATGCGTCAATTAAATGTATGTCTGCCATTTCCGAAAGATAGAAAGCTTTTCACACAAAATGATTAAATCAAAAAATAAATTAACAAATCAAGTTTTATTAGAAACTTTTAACTTTGGAAATGTCATTTATGGTCTTGTTTTCATTGCCAACTTATTATTTTTTTTAATAATAATTTAGTGTGAATATGCGAAAATCATCACTACGTTTCTTTCATTTTTATCGCATTAAAACACTGTACGTTTCGCATTTCGAACAAGTATACCTTATTTGCAGAGAATTAAATTGTGCATCACACTCTCTAATGATATTATTTGAAACTAGTTTTTGTACTTATGTACCAAATGGGAGCCACGCCGAGACGGTGATTTTGAAAATATTTGAAAAAAACTTGTTCACACTATCCTCTCTTAAGGGGCTACAGTACTGTTAAAAACGACCTTAGAGCCAAATAACAGAATACGGGTCGGTATATTTTTTATTTAGTTTCTGCTACTAATTTTTGGTCCCATGTTTTTTTGAATCACTCTGTACAGCGTGTGCCCAGATTTGCTTAACAAGTGGGAAACTTTTTCATTTCGCCTTGTAGTAAAAAAAATCATACTTGATAAAAAGTTTTGCTTGTTCTAAAACTAAAATTGTCTTTTGGAAAAGTGTGAGATATTATACACGAAGCAAAAAAAATAAAAATATACAGGGTGATTCATAACTGGTGGCCAAAAATGATGCCTCGTGTTCCTTGGTGAATTTTAAGAGGGGTTTCATATAAAATCACCATCAAATTTTTAAATTTTTCTTTTATATTTTTTCAGGACTATGTAAAATCGTTTGAAATTTTATAAATGAATTTGCCTAAGCAGTATCCAAAATCTGAAGTATTTTCATAAAATTAAGATGCTTCAGAGGCGAGGATACAAGGATTTAGTAGCTTGATTTGTCTAAATAAAATTAGTACGCCACTGCTTTGTTCCAACAAACATAATTTTCGAATGCATCTTTCGTTACTACAAATTATCGTTTTTTTTTTATATTTTTCTAAAAGAACCTGGTTTTCGAGTAAAACTTAAAAAAAAATAACTGAAAACACATTTATTTAAATAGCAATACAAACACATTCTTTTCAAAGCGAAAATTTCCTAGCGAAATTGGTGACGCCAATCAAAATAGTGCATTATAGTCAAACATCATAACTAAGGACAACATCAAATAAAATTTTCTTTATTCGAATAAATATTTATAAAAAAAGGGTTTATAATTCCGTTTATATAAATGTGTTTTCAATTAGTTTTTTAAATTTTGAAAGATGCATAAGAAAATTATGATTATTACAATAAAGCAGTGGCGTATTAATTTTATTTGAATAAATTATAGCAGGAATACCTTGTATTCCCGCCACTGAGGCATCTTGATTTTAGAAAAAAGCAAGATTTTCTTCAGATTTTGGATCCTGCTTAGGTAAATCCATATACCAAATTTCAAATTATTTCACTTACTAATTCTGGAAATATTCAAAACACTATATGTTATTAAAAACGTACCTGTATCTTTTTAATGAAGTGTCTTAGATAAAAATAATATATAAAAGACTTCCCCTAAAATTCACTAAGGAATACTAATTTTTGGTCACCAGTTATGAATAACCCTGTATTTTTTACTTTTTTTGTTACTTTCCGTATAACAGCTTTTCCAAATGGACCCTTAGCTTTAAGACAATCAACACTTTTTATCAAAGATGTTTTTTTTTTTGCTGCAAAAAAGTTTCCCATTTATTAAGCAAATCTGGACACACTATAGATGAACAACAAATTAATAACATAATAACCATGTAAATTCAAATGCACTTCACAAATTCTCTCAGGACATCGAAGTGAGACTGACTTGTGTCTGAAACTTTTTTTGAAATATGATTGTATAGCTCTTTACTGCGAGAACATGACATTTTCGTTTTGATTTTGGTTCAGACAATATGCTAGTTATTATAACTAAGTGCCTGCAAGACGTTAAAAAGTATGTCGAAATTAATTATTCCAACCCAATTGTTTACAGTACATACGTAAGAACACCCACTATAAAAAATATAAACAATTGAATTGAGAATAAAACTACAGTAGAATATTTAATGAATATACAAACTATTCAAACTAAGGAAGAGAAAAACCAGAACCATAAGCAGAACAAATAAGAATAATAAAAAAACCTTAATAACAAAAAATTAATTAATAATAATTAATTATTTCATCAAAACAAGTCATTTGTGGAAATGACCACCGTTATTTCTAATGCATGCGTCAATTAAATGTATGTCTGCCATTTCCGAAAGATAGAAAGCTTTTCACACAAAATGATTAAATCAAAAAATAAATTAACAAATCAAGTTTTATTAGAAACTTTTAACTTTGGAAATGTCATTTATGGTCTTGTTTTCATTGCCAACTTATTATTTTTTTTAATAATAATTTAGTGTGAATATGCGAAAATCATCACTACGTTTCTTTCATTTTTATCGCATTAAAACACTGTACGTTTCGCATTTCGAACAAGTATACCTTATTTGCAGAGAATTAAATTGTGCATCACACTCTCTAATGATATTATTTGAAACTAGTTTTTGTACTTATGTACCAAATGGGAGCCACGCCGAGACGGTGATTTTGAAAATATTTGAAAAAAAACTTGTTCACACTATCCTCTCTTAAGGGGCTACAGTACTGTTAAAAACGACCTTAGAGCCAAATAACAGAATACGGGTCGGTATATTTTTTATTTAGTTTCTGCTACTAATTTTTGGTCCCATGTTTTTGAATCACTCTGTACAGCGTGTGCCCAGATTTGCTTAACAAGTGGGAAACTTTTTCATTTCGCCTTGTAGTAAAAAAAATCATACTTGATAAAAAGTTTTGCTTGTTCTAAAACTAAAATTGTCTTTTGGAAAAGTGTGAGATATTATACACGAAGCAAAAAAAATAAAAATATACAGGGTGATTCATAACTGGTGGCCAAAAATGATGCCTCGTGTTCCTTGGTGAATTTTAAGAGGGGTTTCATATAAAATCACCATCAAATTTTTAAATTTTTCTTTTATATTTTTTCAGGACTATGTAAAATCGTTTGAAATTTTATAAATGAATTTGCCTAAGCAGTATCCAAAATCTGAAGTATTTTCATAAAATTAAGATGCTTCAGAGGCGAGGATACAAGGATTTAGTAGCTTGATTTGTCTAAATAAAATTAGTACGCCACTGCTTTGTTCCAACAAACATAATTTTCGAATGCATCTTTCGTTACTACAAATTATCGTTTTTTTTTATATTTTTCTAAAAGAACCTGGTTTTCGAGTAAAACTTAAAAAAATAACTGAAAACACATTTATTTAAATAGCAATACAAACACATTCTTTTCAAAGCGAAAATTTCCTAGCGAAATTGGTGACGCCAATCAAAATAGTGCATTATAGTCAAACATCATAACTAAGGACAACATCAAATAAAATTTTCTTTATTCGAATAAATATTTATAAAAAAGGGTTTATAATTCCGTTTATATAAATGTGTTTTCAATTAGTTTTTTAAATTTTGAAAGATGCATAAGAAAATTATGATTATTACAATAAAGCAGTGGCGTATTAATTTTATTTGAATAAATTATAGCAGGAATACCTTGTATTCCCGCCACTGAGGCATCTTGATTTTAGAAAAAAGCAAGATTTTCTTCAGATTTTGGATCCTGCTTAGGTAAATCCATATACCAAATTTCAAATTATTTCACTTACTAATTCTGGAAATATTCAAAACACTATATGTTATTAAAAAACGTACCTGTATCTTTTTTAATGAAGTGTCTTAGATAAAAATAATATATAAAAGACTTCCCCTAAAATTCACTAAGGAATACTAATTTTTGGTCACCAGTTATGAATAACCCTGTATTTTTTACTTTTTTGTTACTTTCCGTATAACAGCTTTTCCAAATGGACCCTTAGCTTTAAGACAATCAACACTTTTTATCAAAGATGTTTTTTTTTTTGCTGCAAAAAGTTTCCCATTTATTAAGCAAATCTGGACACACTATAGATGAACAACAAATTAATAACATAATAACCATGTAAATTCAAATGCACTTCACAAATTCTCTCAGGACATCGAAGTGAGACTGACTTGTGTCTGAAACTTTTTTTGAAATATGATTGTATAGCTCTTTACTGCGAGTTGTTTTATAGTATAGTAAGTTGTTTTGTCATATTTTTACAAGCTTTTATTAACTTGCAATGTATGAATGTTCGGGTCAAATTTTGCAACTGAATTTTAAAGTAGTTATCCTCAACCGATTGAGATGAAATTTTAGATACACGTTTAGTTTGGATGACAATGCATGGTTAGCTAAGTTATGTCATTCTAAATTCAAAATGGCGGACGGTCTAAGATGGCGGAATAATTATTTTTTGCGCACTCCCATGATATGGATATCAAATGAAAGGGTTTGCTGAGAAGAAATAAGAAAATAAAATGAATTTACTCTAAATCCAATATGGCGGACCGTCCAAGATGGCGGACTAGTTATTTTTTGTGTACTCCCATGATATGGGTATCAAATGAAAGGGTTTGCTGAGAAGAATACGAAAAATAAAATGACCAATCTAAATCCAATATGGCGGACCGCCCAAGATGGCGGACTAGTTATTTTTAAGCACTCCCATAATGTGGGTATCAAATGAAAGGGTTTGCTAAGAAGAATACGAATAAACTGACGTCTGCGTTAAACCCTTCGAGATGGTGTACTACTGCCCGGCTAAACACTAAGACTTAGCGGGGTCGTGTCTTAACTAATATCAACCTATACCCTAGGCAAATTCTAGAGGTGGTGAAAAAAATTCAAAATGGCGAAAAACAAGATGACCACCATACCAATTTTAAAGAGTCATAACTTGGTATAGGTTAGGGATAGTATGAACAGGTTGAGAAACATTTAGATACAAAAACATGACGATAACTAAAAAATAAAAAATAAATGCTTTTATTTAAATGCTCTAAAAGGAAGAAAATAAACTTTAAATTGAATCAAACCCATTAATTTATTACATTACACAATTTATATGAAATAAAAGTTTCTCAAGAGATTTACTTGTGTAGATAATCAAGAATGTAATAATTATGTAACTTGATCTTGACATAAAAAAATCTAAGAAAAAAAGTATGTATTTTATAAAATAGGTAAATACATTTACACAAGTAAATCTCATGACAAGCTTTTATATCATATAAAATGATTCGTGTCAGGTCTTGTTTAGTACATTCACTAGTATGGAAAAAAATATATTAGACCTCCAGACCATTTGACCTTATTTTATAACACAGTTAAAAACAATGAAAATTTCCGTAAAATGACCATTTTCAAATGGCTGCCAAAAAATTCAATTTTCAACCGATCTTCTTTTGTTAGGGCTCCTTGTTTTCGTCAATGTATGCCCTTCAAGCAAGAGACTCAAAAAAAATTATTTGCGTGCAGGGATCGCTATTATTCCGAGTCAAAGTTGGCAGATTTTGAAAAATCGCTAAATTTAACCTTCCAGTACTCATTTCTATCAGCTCCAAATCTCACAAAAATTTAACTGGGCGGAGTGCTTGATACCTAGAACAATCCCTCACAGGGATTTTCTTGGCCCGAACTTCTGTGATTTTCTACAGCCTTCTGAATATTGGCAAAATTAACAAAAATACTGTTTTTTTTTATTTTAAAAGGGGTTGTTCTAGGTATCAATCACTCCACCCAGTTAAATTTTTGTGAGATTTGGACTTGATAGAAATGAGTCTCTTACTTGAGGGGCATACATTGACGAAAAAAGGAGCCCTAACAAAAGAAGATCGGTTGAAAATTGAATTTTTGGCAGCCATTTGAAAATGGTCATTTTATGGAAATTTTCATTGTTTTTAACTGTGTTATAAAACAAGGTCAAATGGTCTAATATATTTTTTTTCCATACTAGTGAATGTACTAAACAAGACCTGACATGAATCATTCGATTCGGGCTTGAAGCTGAACTTGAGAACTGAATTTTTAAAAGTAGGCTAAACATGGTGATTTTTGGACCTTTAAACGGCGCGTTCTCCTAACGTATGACAGTTAGAGGGCTGAGATTTGATATGTGGGGATACTACATAAAATATTTCAAGAATCCCAACTTTGAGCAAAATCGATTGACCCCTCCCGAGAAAATGTTCGAAAAGTGTCTAATGGAACTACTCATATATGAGGGGTATAGGATATATGCAAAACTCACATTATCCACTTTTTAAAATTGTTCAGGAAGAAGGAATAACTGATTTCTCACTTTTTAAGTGACTTAAGGCAACGAATTTTTTTTTTTTTTTTTGGTATTTGTATTAGAACTTTAACTTTGCTTCTCAGTTGGTGAAATAACAGCATAACAATATTTGACTTACAGAAAGTGAATTAAAATTAAGATAATGTGACTTTTGATACAACTTTTTGGATAACGGTAGTCTTGCTCCAAATTATTCTACATAATATTATATTTTACACTAAAATTCATGAAGTTAAGCTAAGAAAAGGAACTTGGAAACAAACTCAATAGTATATCAATAAAAATTTTATATAACATGGTAGTTCATAATCAAAATAAAAAGTTGCACAAAATACTTAGAATACAGTTTTATTATTATCATTGACTGATGAAGTGAAATATTTTTATAATGAACCTAAAATTGCAGAGTACAAAAAATGTTGACAGTAAAAAGTTTTAACATTCTCACATTCTCCTTAGGAGAATGTGAGTTTTGAAACAATTTACAGATTCCGCAATTTAAATTAAATACGAAAATGTGAGTTTTATACCACTTTTAAGATTTAAAATGGTGTAGTTCAACACGATGAACAAGATAGCGCCACTAACTCTATTTCGAAAAATTATGGATAATGTGTTTTGCATCTGTACCCCTCTTATATACTTAAATAACAGTAATCAAGTAAAACGGCATTTTAATAAGTTGGAATCAAATACGGCATAAAAATACAGGGTGCTCCACGTGAATGGTCTGTTGGGTAAACGTTTTATGAAATCTAAAAATTATATGAAACTGAACGGGAGGCAATTTTGATATTTCAAATTTCAATTCAATATGTTGTTTCACATTTTTATTCGTAATAGATGGCTCTGTAATCGCAAGAAACAATTGTTGTCGCAATTCTGGGGAAAAACACATCGAATCGATAAGACGAAAAACACGGGTTTACTATTTTCAAAAAAGCTTTCCAATGATACCAAAAGCTATCCATGGATGCTTGTGCCGCCAAGAGTTTTTTGACATGACACGATTGATACCTGAAATCTGACTACGGGATACTTTTAAGTTCAGTCCTTAGATGCAAACGTATATGAATTGGATTAGGAAATAGTTGCACTTTTTTTTAATAACAAATTACTGAAAAAAAATGGAGTATTTTCAGTTTTTTGCTTATAGAAGAAAAGCTATTGAAGCAATCACATCACATCCAGTAGGAAATTTGTAGAGAATTCAAAAACCTTTAAAATGAAAAAAAATCAAGTCAATCGGTACAATTTTCGCTGAGAAAACTCGGAAAAAAACGCAAAAAATTACCTTTTCTTAATAAATTCGGAATTCGAGTATTTTTTGCATTAGAAGAGTCAATCTTGTGGGAATATGTAGGTGATATCACAAAGAATGAGTGTGCAATAACTGTATTATGTCTGATGAATAGTTTTTGCACAATAGTCGAATAAAGTTTTTTACATCGTATTTTGAATATTCCATAACACGTCGAGCGATAGATTAAATAACATGTTCTCGACGGATTCGTAAACTACAGAGTGTAAACTACAATTCGTCCATTTACTTTGTTTCATTTAAATGCCAGTAAATTGGTGTAAAACGCCTCTGAACACAGCGCGAAATTTGCTGGTCGCTGCCGCCGCTTCCCCTCGCTATCCCGCCACATATACCTCGCTCGGCTGTCAGCGCGCCGCCGAACATTTTGCGCTGTGTTCAGAGGCGTTTTACTCCAATTTAGTGGCATTTAAATGAAACAAAGTAAATGGACGAATTGTAGTTTACACTCTGTAGTTTCCGAATCCGTCGAAAATGTTATTTAATCTATCGCTCGACGTGTTATGGAATATTCAAAATACAATGTAAAAAACTTAATTCGACTATTGTGCAAAAAACTATTCATCGGACATAATCCAGTTTTTGCGCACTCATTCCTCGTGATATTACCTACATGTTCCCACAAGATTGACTCTTCTAATGAAAAAATACTCGAATTACGAATTTATTAAGAAAAGGTAATTTTTTGCGTTTTTTCCGAGTTTTCTCAGCGAAAAATGTACCGATTGACTTGATTCTTTTTTCATTTTAAAGGTTTTTGAATTCTCTACAACTTTCCTACTGGATGCGATGTGATTGCTTCAATAGCTTTTCTTCTATAAGCAAAAAACTGAAAAAAACTCAATTTTTTTTCACTAATTTGTTATTAAAAAAAAAAGTGCAACTATTTCCTAGTCCAATTCATATACGTTTTCATCTAAGGACTGAACTTAAAAGTATCCCGTAGTCGGATTTCAGGTATCAATCGTGTCATAAACTCACCCCTTTTCGAGCTCTATTGACTGGTGTATAAAACAAGCACTCCGATGGTGAGAAGCAAGGAGACTTATTATACGTAAAACAAGTACCCCGAAGCAGTGGCGGTGCGTGATATTTCAGTTAGCCATATCTTGAAAACGACGCATGGGACCCACTTCACTGTTTAGGTGATGACTATACACCTCTTACAAAAAGGATTTATAGTGAAAAAACCGTCAGCAAAGTTTGCGAAAAAATTTTCAAAAACACTGGAGCACTCCCTGGGTTCTCAGTAACTCTCTGTGGAATATTTGCAGTATATTTTTTTTTCATAATCTAGAAACAAATATAAGGAGACGTTTTTCGATTTGTTACAAAATATTTTTGTTTCAAAAAGTTATGGCCATTTTAATTTTGGGAAACAAAATGTTCCTATAAAATTAAAATTAATATGGCCATAACTTTTTGAAAAAAAAAAAACTGAAAGTTATATTTGTTTCTAGATTGTGAGCTTCCACAGAGTTACTGAGAACCCAGGGAGTGCTCCAGTGTTTTTGAAAATTTTTTCGCAAACTTTGCGGACGATTTTTTCACTATAAATCCTTTCTGTAAGAGGTGTATAGTCATCATCTAAAAAGTGAAGTGGGTCCCATGCGTCGTTTTCAAGATATGGCTAACTGAAATATCACGCACCGCCACTGCCCCGAAGGTAACAGAAAACTACTAAGTCCTCGTCGTTGTTCCTGGGTAACGTTAGAAGTAGTTTCTTGGAACAAATCAATGTTATCTAACACGAATAAAAAAAAATGTTTCAATAAAAACTTACGTAACACGTAAAACCTAATTCTGCTATGAAAAATGTCGGTTCCCATTTGAGATTTGAATGTCGCCACCCACCCAAGGGGTTGGGGGTGTGGGGTCGACCTTAGTATCATTGGATAGCTTTTTTGAAAATATTAAATACATGCTTTTTGTCTTTCTATTCAATGTGTTTTTGCTTTTTGTCAAGAATTATGAACAAAGGGGGTTCCCATTTAAAATCAAAAAAATGTTTCAGACAAAACCAGACAAAATACATAGGTATTTTGTGGCGTAGAATCCAAATTTTTAATAAAAAATGGGGTTCCCATTTGAAATTTCAAAGTTGCTCAACGCTCCACCCCAGGGGGTGGGGAGTCGAGATTGGTATCATTGGATGTCCCCCCTTCGAGAATAATAAATTTCTCTATACACTTTTTTTTGATCCGATGTCTAGTTTTCGAGATATTACGATTTTTCAGGTTAAATGGGGCACTTTGTATATGAAAGAACTGAAATACGAATTATATTAAAGAAAGATATTTATTCATCAAACATTTTCCAAAAATTAAGAAACCAATAACTTATTTGCATCTATTAATAGAACTATAGGTATTTTTGTACACTATGAACTATCATGCAGCAACCAGCGAAAAATATGTATGTATACTTTTCGAACTACAAATAATCGTCAACTCATTAATGATTCACATTTAAAAACATACATGACAACAGTTACTATCATTTAGTTTTTAAGATAAATGTGTGTAAAAAAGTATGACAAATATACCGGAACCTAGATCTAAAATTAAAAGCTGAAACTAAAATCCTGAACCAACCATTTTGACGTGTTTCGCATAGACAGTGAAATAATTCATAAACCGGATTTTTTAGGATCGGATAAAAGAGTTTATACATACATACAGAGATAGGAAAGCAAGAAAAACTAACCAAGAAAGAGAAAATTTCCATAGTATAAGGACAAATTAATTTTACCAATAAATCCATGTTCTCTATTTTTCTATCTTTACAGTAGTAAAAAAAAATGTTCTTCCATGTGAATACTTTTCAGCTTAATTTTATCAGAGTTTTTAAGGATTACGCGGATTAATTTTTTTTATGTATATGTTAACTCGAAAGTGCTTTTAAAATATCAACTTGAAATTTGAAACAATTACTCATATGTACCATGACGAGCTAATTTTGAGCTTAATCAACTAGGCTAGGGGATCGAAAAATAAATGGGATTAATACACTTTTTTTATCTACATATAACTCGCAAACGACGTAAAATATTACCGAAATATCATAACAGCGTCTGCAAGCGTGAAGGTTATTAGCTTATTATGATGAGGAGTTGGAGGGTTGAAGTGAAATAATTATGCAAAATGGACAAAAAAAATTAACATAAATTTTAGTAATTACACTCTGAACAAAGCTTCAAAAATATCCCCTACTCATTTCAGTACATAAACGTTTTATTTTCAAACTTGATTCACAAAGTATGAGAACAAAAAATAGCAAAAAATGTGGTGGTCAAAACTTGGTGGTGGAAATGATCGCGGAATATCGAGAAATATTTATAACGTTACAGTTATTATGTTTTACATCTATTTAAAAGCACCAATAAAGGTGTGTGATCAGTTTACTGTTATTATTTTATTACAGCAACAATAACTTTGCCCTTGGCCGCAGTAAACAAAACTTGAAATTGTTCTCTTTTATTTTGTAGCTGCAGCCATGAACGCTTTAAAAAGTACAGTCTGTTATTGTTTCTTTGTAGGTATCTCTTACACATATATGCATCTGTGGGGTATGGTAGTGCTACATCGTACTACCTTTATTGTGCGCAATTCACGGGCAAAAATATTCTGGTTGTACTATAGAAAGTGGTATTTTATGGTTATTAAAAGGTTTATATTATTGAAAACACTTTGTGTGGATATGGCACACCATCTACGCAAAAAAACGGAGCAACATACTACATATTCTGTTCGGCCGGTTTGGCCTTGAAGCACCGAAGATAATACGAGTATGGCTGGCCCACAAAAGATTATAATAAATCAAACAATAAATAAATATTAACGCTTTGTTAAATATAAATATGCAGGTATTTATTATTAGTTATTGAAGTGTTAAAGAGACTGATGTCAAGTGATTCGATGTTCAAATATTCATTATAAAAATGTATTATGACGCACAAAATATAAAAAAATCTATAGCATTTGCGATTTTGAACAAAAAAAAAAGATCTTCATATGTCAGTCGAAATTCAATATTCAGCTTCTATTAATTTAACGATGCGTTTGTCACAATAATTAACAACTCTTGAATTTTCCAATTATAGTTCCATTCCAAAATCTCAAATTCTGTTGATTGATATGCAGTAAAGAATTATGTACATAAATTGCATGTGATCTAAAATCTACATTTGTATGTCAGAATTAGACCAATTTACCCATGTACAACTCAGGCGCCCACCTCTGTCAGCCTACCAGCTCACCCAATACCTCATTATTGGTTGGTCTATCACTGAAATGTTCGAGTCGCTTCTATTTAAGAAAGAAGTTCACTTATCAGTTCCAAGTCATTCTGTAATATGCGTGCCAATCAGTAGTGTATAACGTGTTAGGGTTTTGTCCACATCCGACTGAGTATGTGTGAAATTTGATTTTTTCACAAGTTTTTCTTAAATTTTCTAAAACTTCAGTCCTCTTAATGATATTGTCCAAGTTAAAAAAAGTTCATGTTCGCATCTATTGGAATCCCAGAATCCCATTGGAAAGAGACACTCATACTTCTTGTAAACAGCTTCCACCAAGAATAACTAAAAACCACCACAATTTTCACTTGGCAAGCGGAACAAGCTTTTTTGCTTGATTCACCTCGTAGTGAAAAAGATAATGATTTGTCAGTTCTCATAGACCTGAACATTCTATTGAATATCTACCTAGCCTCTTAGTAAATAGAAACTGTTTTGTCAAACCGTCGTTCACCACATAAAGTATAAGACCGAACTCACACTGGATGCCACAAGGTGGACATGTAGGAATGTCCGTTACCACAGAAAAATGCATTAATGATAGTCATGGTCCCAACCTACTTTTGTAAATACAAGTTGTTACACTATTAGCAGTTTGATTCTTGCGCATATATGAGTATATGTTCGGGCGTCTGAATAATCCGCATGTTTCCGCATCCAGTGTGCGCCCGGGTTAAGTACTTATTGATCTTACGTGTCACGAAATGATTAACCAGGGTGCACACTGAATTCAGAAATGTGCGGATTACTCAGACTCGCGAAAATATACGCATATTTATGTGCACGATGCAATCTGTGATTAATTGAAACCTTGCATTTACATTAGTAGGTTGGGGTCACTACTATCATTAGCGCGTTTTGGCGCGTTAACGGACACTCGCATATTCGCACGTTTCTGCATCCAGTGTGAGTCCGGCCTAAGAGCTTATATTTACTTTAGTAGGTTGGGATCATTACTATCATTAGTACGGTAACGGACATTCGCACATTCGCATTCGCTGCAGCCACGTATGTCCACCTATCTACGTAGTACCCTAACTGTTACTGTATATCCATACGTTTCTGTTTTCCATTCAGTTTAAATTGCAAAACAGGATAGTCGCAAAAAAAAAGAAAAACATCATTCACACATTAAATTGCAAAGCCATTCGCCAGTTGAAAAAACCTCAAGCTTTTATTTATTTATTTTTTTATTAGCCGAGGTGACGTTGGGGCACACTGCAACATATTTTACTGTACCCCATGTTTGTAGTTAGAATCGTGTACTGCTTTATAGCATTATTTGCTTTTATCCCTCAGGGCCATTTAAGGTAAGATGGTGCGGAACAGAAAAAGAAAAAATAGGTTTTCACAGCGAAGACGACATGAGAGCGGCTATATGGTTGGTGGAGGAAGGTATGTGCAACAAAAATATTATCTGACAAACATGCAAATTGCTGTGATTAGACTTCCTAATGCATAAGTACAAAAAATAAGTTTATTTAATAAATACTTTTTTTTCTGAAATTCTAAAACACTTGTTTCACTGTGCCCCACCTGACCTTACATAATTTTAACAAATAAATGTTTCACTTACCAAAATATTTCAGTGTCTTCGGTTAGTTCGTATAACTCTGCCGTGAGGGTGGCAGTGCCACCTTCTGCCACTGATAAACATTGTGATCCTTCGTCTCGAAATCGTGGGGGAAAATTTTCAGGCGTAGGTACTGCTAGAACATTGCACAAATTAATAAACTGTATTAAAGGTATCAAATATTGAAAAATTACTTAATGAGACTGATTTTTCGTATTACAAAATATAATATCAATCATTAGATTGACGAAGTATTTAGAAGTAGTTCTGCCAATTTAGAGCAATTATTTTCTCTCATGTAGTCACAAAATTAAACAAATTTAAATAAAATTAAATATCATGTCAGTCCATATTTCAGGATAATTTCCACAAAGAACGAGTATGAGGATGAAATGAAAGTATTTAAGGGGGAACTAGGTTTATACAACTCGAATTATTGAAATTTTTTTCATACCATAAATTGGTAGTATTGCAAAATATGTTCCCAAAGTTTCAAATAAAAATTTAAACTCGTTCTGATGTTATTAGCGGTTAAGTGAGCGTCCCTCGTGCTACAGCGCATGGCATGTAAAACGCATGTAAAAAAAGAGTTTCAAGCTCAAAATGAAGGATATGAAGAAGAAGAAGGACTCCTATATGGTGAGGGAATGACTGATTAACCAGTAAGTAGTTTAAATAAATTTATTATTGCATTATTATATTTATTACTTGAATTTGTTGTTTTTCTTTTTTCGAACGCGTTTTTCTCGAAACGATTTTTTTTTAATTTGTGTACACTAGCTCAAAAACCAACCTTTTTAACCAATCATTTTAAAAATTGATAGTTTCTTTATATAATTACTTTCTATATGAACCTAAATTTAGAGTAATATCATTGTGTAAGGTTTTTTTTATTGTAATGATATTATAAAAAACGGCAAAAAAATCACGTTTTTTTGCCATTTTCAATTTTTTGAGGACAAATTAGGTTCATATAGAAGAAAGACTTGTACTTAAAATACATTTAAAACTCTATTGATTTCAGATGAAAACTGAGGCCTCCAGAATGTACACAAATAGCTGGTGGTGATGGTGACCTCCCATAGGGGCAGCTGAGGTCTTCCATATTTTCCGAGGAACTGCTTCAAAAAAATTACAAAATTTATTTGAATATATGTAGAAAATGTTCTCAAAGTTTCAATAAATTATATGCATTCCTTTATTGCCAAAACAATTCATGAAAATCACTAAAAAACGTAGTCCTAAACCTATTTCCCCCCCCTTAAAGAAATTAAACTGACGCATTCTCGTGCTATGCTGTCGTTCTGTATTTATACAGGGTGATTCGTGACGAACTTTGCATATTGTATTGTAACCAACGTTATCGACAAATTTAGAATGATCAATGAGTTTTCGCCAAAAAGTATTCTGGTTATAATTGTTCAACCATTTAACGTAGGGCATTCATTTTAGTAAATATTGTATCCTGTTAAATATCAACAACTGAAGGTCTTAAAAATTCCTACATTCTAGAATTGTACAAGAAAAATTTTCATTTACTATATTTATTAAAAAAAATTCGCCCAGTATGTTTTTCTCTAAGTGTGACACATCATTTAAAAACTACTTAAACCAAGAACAAAAGATGAATACTTGAAATCTATATCACACCTTCAAAGAATTTTACTTCATAACTCTTTTGAACGATTAAATTAAATTTTGAAAGATTAAATTTTCAACATTAACATAAATTCACACTTGAACACTTTTAACAACTTAACACCGAAACACTTGTTTGCACTCAACGCGCGTTTCACCCACTCATCAGGATATGATTAAAACCTAAATTAACCAGTTTCAATCCCCTGATGATGCAACATGGTTGGCGAAACGCGCGTTGAGTGCAAAAAAGTTTTTCGGTATTAGGTGGTTAGAAGTGTTCAAGTATGAATTTGTTTCTACGCCGAGGTTCAAATTATCCTTCTGTATTAAAATAATATGAAAAAGAGATCAGCTAATATTTTATTACTGACTATCGTTTGATGTTACATCACTATTTTGTACCATAGCTTTGTGCCAGATTTTCAAAATTGCAAGATTGTATTAAGAAAATTTTGATGTGCAGTGTTCGATCAAAAAGGTTAACTTAGTATAGCTTTTTTTAATATTCTCATATCAATTTACATACATAACATACATAACCAGCGGCAAAAATAATGGCAGATTGTTTGGTACTTAAAAAATAGTTGATTGTTCAAATTTCGTGGCGACATACTACGATTTGTCAATATTATCATTATGATCCAGAAATCCCATCTGACACTATATGAAACTGCATTTTACCATCCAGCACTCCCGCAAGTGATTGGTGTACTACCGCGCAGACGCGGGTCCCGGCACATGGGCCGGATCGGTCAGTGGCGTAGGTACGCAGGGCTAAGAAATACACGCGTATATAATGTAGAAGGCGCTCAAAAGATACGTTTTATATATTCATTATCATAGAGTTTTATAGTGTCAAGTCCTGCGTTGCAGCACGCATTTCCGGACCCTAATTATTATAGTAGTATGAAGAACATTTAACAGTGAGATATTCTTGTCAACTATTGCCCAAAGTAGCAGCATCTACTTTCTACCATACCATATTTTATAACAGATTTCCTAAATTCAGGACCTATTATAAAAATGTTTTATAATACGGTAAAAATTCTAGCGTTCCTCTAGAAAAGTTCGCTTGGTATATTTTTTAATTCTCGATCGGAGTTTAAAAATACAGAAATCTGTAACAAACAACATGGACTTCATTTTATTACAGTTTTTAAAGGAATTTATATTACTTTTTGTTATCTTTTGTATGACCCTCATGTAAAAAGGTATAAATATCTTTAAATAAAAAACCTGGCTAACGCTTGTTATAATTTATGAATGTTGCTTAATGGTCAATGAATACATTATGTTTATATATTTCTTGCTCATTTATGTACTTTTAATATCCTGACCTGGAATGAACACCAAATCGATGGTCTCTAATTATAACTGCTGAATTCAAGATTAAATTCACACAACTTCAGCCATTACCTGCTAAGCATAGCATACAATAATCAAAAATTTCTTTCCACACTTTCTCATCGATTGCAAGCATATGATACAGTATTTGGACCTTCGGCTTATCAAAATTTTCTGAAAATGAGTTGCCAGATAAATAAAGTTCATATATCCGCATAAAAAAAACATAATGCAGTGAGATCTGGTGACCAAAGAGACCATTCAACAATAAATTCTCGTGCAATCCAATGCATAAAAAGCACATCGTTTAAATTTTCCTGGAAATTTTTAGCAAAATTATTATCACGACTATTCATTATCACGAATATCAGAATATGCTGTCAAAAAACAACTGAAACATTCGATAAAAGTCTAATACCCTTATTGAATGGTTTCCAAAATAAAAATGACTCATTTTTGAAAATTTCGACTTAATCTAATATGCCTATGGCGAACTTGATGAAAATATTTTCAAAGTTTATATCGGAAGTCGATATCAACTTCCTTATTTTAAATAGAATAATGCATGTTTTATTGCATATTCCGATTCTGCACGTCACTTTAGGTAGATTTTCATGAGGTTTCCCTATAGCTGTATTTTACTGTTTTTAAGTTTTTCGGATTTTTCGAAATTTTGTTCATTAGCACCATAACATTTAAAGCTATACTATACCGGTCATTTTCGGAAATTTTGTATCGGTTTTGCTAGTGTGGTTAGTAGAACCCTAAAGCTGTGCAGAAATGTCTTTATTATTTCTCAATTATTTAAAGGAGTTTGAAATAGAACTACCATTTAGCGCAACTTCAAACCATCCAAACTTTGTTTTTTAGATACTTTAGACAGATATTACTTTACGTTTATAGAAATAAATTCTGGATCGACCTATATTAACATTCCCTACATTTAATACTCTTAGTTTTTTAATTATTTAGCGTTTTTTTTAACTTACTTTTAAATAAACTTATTTGTATATTATTAATAAATATATTAAATTCACTTTAACATGCATACCATAAAATTATTACCAATAAATTAAAAATTATCCTAAAATTAAAAAAATACACGTACGGAAGGAAATGCTTCAATACATAGACTATTGCCATAACATAAATATTTGTACCTAGAACATTACAGAAACAGAATAAAGTAAGTCAAATTCAACACATAAATATTGTAGTGATAGTGTTTATCCGTTATGTAGGCCCATTAACTAAGTTATTTGCGGCTCTGTCCAAAAATAAATACACATCACCTACCATATAATGCGAGTAATGTTGTAAATGTAGTGCATAGATACAGTTAGAAAAAATATATTTGCACTAGGTAGAGAAATATTTTATTGTTTATGTAATCTGCAATTTATAATTGGATTCTGTTAGTTTTTTTAGCAAGCAATCCATCCAAGACAAGCTTTATTTTTCTAATTAAAGTACAAAGTGCATTTGATATATTTTAGGTAAACAACAGTTTTCCATGAAACGAGGCCAAGATTGTCGTAAAATATAATTATTACGTCTAAAATCTTATATTAATGGAAAAAGTATGTTATATCACGTCATACGTCTACGAAAACTTTTTTATTTGTGACTCCAAACTTGCCATTAATTACGAACCATCTGCGATATTATTAAGTCAAGTTTCTATATAAAATGTTAACGTACTTAAAAAACAACTCTAGGTATATATTTTTTCCATGTATATTTTCGGCGTATCATCACAATGTGCAATTTCCACATGAGTACTATATCCCTAGATAAATCATGAAACGTAGGAAAATACTTAAAAAGAAAATTGTTTAATAATATTTTGGAGCATTTTAACATTTTTTAGCACTAGCGGCCTATAGCCCAATCAACGGGGAGAAAACCGGTCACTAATTGTTATCAGCAAACAAAAAATATGGTCGTATAGAAAAGAGAATTCTAAGAAAGATAGCGTTTTTTGCGACTCGAGTTTTAATGGCGAACATAACCAAAAAAATTCGCAAAAGTCAATAAAACGGTTTTTTGCAAATAAAAAAAAGCTTCAAGTCCTACACAAGAAAGTTAAATTAGAAAGTGTAGGTCTTAAAATTGCGCGTCGAATGAGATGTGAACGAAAAAAATCGGTTCATAAACATTTGAGAAAAATTTAAAAAAACGTCAAAAATCGCGTTTTCGTATTTTTGCTGTATGAATTCCAATTTTGTGTGAACAGACTTCTTGTTAACTACAAACATAGCCCAAGACAAGCGGAAAATGACCCTTTTTCAAAACTTCAAAAAAGTCGAATTATAACGATTTAAAAAAAAAAGACGTTTTCAAAAACCAGCTTTTACAGAGGCAAAAATTATCGTACAGAAACGATCGTGGGCTCATTTTATTCGCGAAGACTTGTACTTTCATGCTATTAAAAAACCAAATCGCTTTTATTTAATTTTTGCATAGAAAAATGCGTTGTAAAATTTTCATTTTTTCGAACCGGTTTTTCAAATAACTTTTTTAATTTTGGTTTAACATTTTTGGTCGTTGCATATTTGAAAACTGGCATTCAAAACACGCGTTTAAAAGAAAATGAAGGTCCTACGACCTCAGGGAGCCGAGATAATTTTTTTTAAGCGGAGGAAAAGATAATTTTGCGAGCGCGATCGATTGAAATCGTGTTTACTCCGGAAGCGGAGTGTCCGTCCACTCTCGCCGTGTGTTGGCTAGCGCGTGCCGCACCCAACGCTGTACTTTCGCAAACAATTATGTCAACTTAATTTATGCGAAATAATTTGAAATATATTTTTTAAGAAAGTAATAGTCTGAGATCTATTTCGTGTAAAAATGAAGTCAATCGGACGTATACAACGCTGTCAGGAATTTAAAAAAATTATCTCGGCTCCCTGAGGTCGTAGGACCTTCATTTTTTTTTAAATACGCGTTTTGAATGCCAGTTTTTAAATACGCAACGGCCAAAAATGTAAAACCAAAATTAAAAAAGTTATTCGAAAAAAACCGATTCAAAAAAAAATGATACAATTTTACAACGCATTTTTTATGCAAAAATTAAATAAAAGCGATTTGGTTTTTTAATAGCATGAAAATACAAATCTTCGCGAATAAAATTAGCCCAGGATCGTTTCTGTACGATCATTTTTGAAAATGATATATGGAAAAATGTGATCTCATCCGATAAAATATTTTTCGCAAATATTATACATGGTGGAGACTTTAACTGGAATATATTCGCTACGGGGTGGTGAATGATTTTGCAAAAAATTCCCGAGACACGTCAACTTTTAAATGTATTTACCTACATTTTGCAAGTAATATGAAAAATATAGCCCTTCAGGGGTGGCTGAAACCACCCTCGACATGATTTTTTTCAAATGCAACCCTATGGCTTGTAACCCCTCATTGTAAAGCTGGTGGAAAGAGGAATCCAACGCACTGATCAAATTTTAATTTTTAGTATGTTTGTAGGGTTGCATACAATTAAAACAATTTAAAAATTAAATTTATTTTCAACGTAACAATTGTTCAAAATGTGCACCATTCACTTGTTGGCAGCATCCCAGTCTGTGGTAGGTTTCGTCCCTTACATTATGCAACATTTGCGGTGTTATTTTTTTCGATTTCCTCTCTTATCCTTTCCTGCAGATCTGCTATGTTGTTGGGTTTCTGAATGTAAACCCTACTTTTAAGATGTCTCCACAAAAAGAAATCCAGTGGTGTAAGATCTAGAGATCTTGCTGGCCACTCAATATTACCTCGCCTCCCAATCCACCTACCGGGAAAAATTCTGTCCAGATACTGACGAACAATGGCAGCATAGTGTGGTGGGGCCCCATCTTGCTGAAACCATAATCTCTCGTCGGTCAAGTTAGGGTTTAAGGGGTTTGGAAATAAATGACATAGCACTGGCATTAGTTCGTGCTGGAGTAAACGCAAGTATCTTGCTCCATTAAGAGTGTCATCAAAGAAAAATGGTCCTACAATTCTATCTTGTATTATTCCGGCCCACACATTAGTTTTCTGTGGGCGCTGAGTATGAAGTTCCCTCATCCAATGGGGGTTCTCTTCAGCCCAGTAACGACAATTTTGGCGATTTACGTGCCCATTTAATGTAAAAGTAGCCTCATCAGAGAAAACTATCCACTCTAAAGATAACTGGTTTTGATCAATACAAGTCATCAATAAATCGCAAAATTCCACTCGTCGATCTGGATCATCTTCAAGTAGCTCTTAAACAGCTTGCATTTTATATGGGCGTTTTTTTCTCATATTTAAGTATTTTTAAAACTGTTTTGTGATTAAGATTACTATCACGGGCCAGTTGACGGGCTGGAGTGATTGGATTTTCTTCTAGAGCAAGCAACAAATTCAACTTCGTGTCGTCATCAACAACAGCCTGCCTCTTACTCGGTACTTTCCTGACATGACCCATCTCTCGATATTGTGCCTCAATTTTACTAATGGTACTTTGATTTAGTGGTGGCAAGTCAGGATGCATTTCTCGAAACAAGCGAACAACTTCGCATTGAGTTCGCGCCTCATCACCATATCCAATCATCATCAAAATTTCGATTTTTAGTGATTCAGTTAAATAAGACATTTTCACCAATTTTAAATAACACTTCGTTTCAAACTCTGAATACAGCATACAAACTAAATTACTCTTTGCGGCCGTGTAAAAACGCTAGCAAAAAATAACAAATATCAGTTGTGGCAAAAAATTGCGTGGAATTTTTTGTGGGGACATATGAAATGTAAGGTTTACATTCCAAAACTAAACAACACACATTTTGAGTACGAAATTGTTGCGTTAAAAATAAATTAAACTATAAAATTACGTTTTAATTGTATGCAACCCTACAAACATATTAAAAATTAAAATTTGATCAGTGCGTTGGATTCCTATTTCCACCAGCTTTACAATGAGGGGTCACAAGCCATAGGGTTGCATTTGAAAAAAATCATGTCGAGGGTGGTTTCAGCCACCCCTGAAGGGCTATATTATTCACATTACTTGCAAAATGTAGGTAAATACATTTAAAAGTTGACGTGTCTCGGGAATTTTTTTGAAAAATCATTCACCACCCCGCTAGCGAATATATTCCAGTTAAAGTCTCCACCGTGTATACATTTCCCTCACAGAATTGCACTAGACAATTAAAATCATATTTTCGGTCATCATGAATCTCATCTGATTTCTTGTGAATATATAACAACTTGTATACTTGATGCCTTATTAAAATGTAGTAAATTCGGTGTTTGTTACTAAAAAAAACTGTTGGATAAGTTAGATTACTAACTCAAAAGTCAAGTAGAGGATCAGTTTAAACAAAACTGTGATATTACTCAGTTTATACGAAACTGTGAGGAATGTAAAAGCGTGACTGTTCGACCAGCTCTGATTACATTTCCGTTGTCTCTGTCCGAACTCTTTGCAAGGTTCGTCTTATTACTTTCTTTATGCTATCAAGATATGTTCTTTATAATATCAGTAGGGTCCGTAAATGTATGATATAACGCAATGTCGGCAGTATACAACTCTATGATAATTGAAGTATAAACTGTATTTTTTAAGCGCCTTGTAAATTATATACGAGAGTATTTCTTGCCCGTGCATACGTACGACACTGACCGATCCTGCTAACGCGCTAGGACTCGCGTGTGCACGCTAGTACGCTGGTCCCGTTGCGGGAGCGCTGAATGATGAAATGCAATTACCATGCGTTAGAGTAAACTTTCCGAACCCTAAATAACAGCTACCTAACCAAGTGTTTCATTTTCTAATACAGGGTGCAAAGAGCTCCCCTCTGATGCAAAAAGTTTATATAGATACATTTTCTACAAATATCCCTAAAAGACCAACACCTATGAAAATACAAGGTAATCGATTAGTTTTTGCCGAAATTTATTGTGATTTTAACTTTTGAACCGTTTGAGAAAATTGATTTATTTCTGAATCGAGTTAAATTCTGTTATTTAACACTGTGAAATACTGATACATAATGTGAAAACACTGAAATTTATCGGTGTTTTCACATTATCAACATTTCAAAATTCCAGTACTAAAAAAATTCTCATTTATGTTCTAAATTATATACAACCATTAAGAAGTACAAACTACAGACAAAATTTCATGAAACCATTATCGGTTATACCGGAAGTGGTTAATGGCTATGCCTAATATCAAATTCTAAAGTTTTGTACTGTTATCTCTAAAAATAACAGAGCTATGGAGGAGAACTAACGCATAGGGTAAAAACTCCACTTAAAATTTTATTTTATTGTGTTACATTGATATGAAGTGTAATTCAGATTTCACCATTTTACCCATTTTTAAGAAGTATTATAAGTAACTTGCTTTTGGTCTCTAAATTATATATTTCTAATTTGCTGTTCAAAAATGAACAAATATACCGAGTAGAGACAGAACCAATTGTTGCTTTGCACAACTTATTATATCGTTTTAGAGAGATTATTTCGTTTAAATGTCCATTAGAATTGTTAGAATTCGTCCAAACAAAGAAAAATAGGTCGATTATTCCTCCAAATCATACATTTTTGCACAGTGTGAATGTTCGTGAATCATTTAAGGGTTTTCTACCTTCCAAATGCGACAGTTTTGTTTATTAACTGTACCGTTTAAAGTAAAATGAGCCTCACCGCTAAAGACGATTTTATGCGCAAAATGTTCTTTGGTCTAACATCCAATCCACAAAATTTCTGCGTTACCGATGGTCTGTCTCTTTCAATTCTTAGATTAACTTTATTTTGTAAGCTTGCAAATGCAAGTCCTTGTGGTTCATTTGTGATACTTTTAGTCTTTCGGAATGTGGTTTCTCGTGAACGGATCCCGTTTCTTCAAATTTCTTTACTAAATTTTGAATTGCTTGCTTGGTAGAACGAGCTAGAAACGCTCCGAATAAGTCCAATTTCTGGAATGAGTTTCTATTAGCGACTAATCATTTTCACAATACGCTTTTATGATTTCAATAAACATGTGTGTAACAAATTTCACCTGAATCAAAATTAACACTTTTACGAAATGGTCCTGATATTTATACAAATACAGTGATGGCAGTTTGACAGACAACTGTAACAGAGAAAAATGATGATACGATTCAGTTGATAATAGTCTGCAATAAGATATTAACTTTAACTGTTCTTCATGTTACTATAAATAAGAAAATATTACTTTATATTGTTTTGTTATAATTTCAGAACTCGTATCCTTCGGAGGTGTGACAAAGTGCGTGCCCTTTATTCTCCATTTATTTATCTTTTTTGTACTCTGTGGAATTCAGAAATTATATATATATATATATATATATATATATATATATATACTGGGTGAAGTTTTCTGATCGAACACAACAAATGGGAATTTTCCTAATACGGTCCTGGAATTTTCACAATATGAAACCTTTGATATTCAATAAAATATAACATATACCAAAGAAAAATTAATTTCTACCACTTCAAAAGTTACAATTATAATACATATTGGCGAAACCTCATTGCTCACCCTATATTTTCGTAGATCTTCATCAATGACGTTTTTTAATGTTCATTTGATACTTAAAATGCGAATATAGATTTTCCGCAAACCCGGATATTTTGTAAGTTGCTGATGTATTGACATATATTTTATGTATATTTTTATATTTTCTTAAACGTCTGCCTACAGTATTTTACCATTGTTCGTGTGCCAAATTTCACTGCCTCCAATTTCCGATTTATCAGCGTTGATCGAAGGTATTTTTAAACTTTTCTGTATGCTACAACTAAAAATACATAATATAATCACTGCAAAAACAATGTTGTGAATTAGATGTAACAGATTTAAAAGCGTTGAGATTTGGCCGACTTATTATTAAATTACTCGGTTAACTGAGCAATTTATTAGTCGTAATGATTTATTTCAAATAATTTGTAATATTTATTTATTTCAAATAATTCGTAAACTAGCTACTTTGGCCTTTGTCTTATTGTCTTTCAACATACCATTTCTTATAGTTATGCTTTTAACGACGGGAAAATGTGAGTTAAAATCGACTTCTTATACTTCTTATTATACGCAGAATTTACAGATAAAAATTAGCCAACAGACAAGCCCCGCCGGCAAGGTAAAATCCAATGTAAAAATTTGGCACGGTTTGAGAATTTTTTTCTACGTAATTGAATGCGCTGATTACGGGAAAATAGTGAAAAAAAATCCTGTAGGTATCCTTGACCTTGAAAATCGCCGCCATTTCAAGATACTTTTTTTGGGTATTTTTGGCTTCAAACCTGGGATACCTAGGTTTTTTGGTGCTCTGAGTACATCAGAAATGTCAGGTGTCGCAAATGTCGCCCACAAGAATAGTTCAAGGACACCACTAATTATAGAAAAAGCACGCGGTAGTAAACATATTTGCTGCCTAAAGTGTGTCACGAGGAGACTACTGAATGATTGTACATCATTTTCCAGCCCTTTGACTCACTTTTACTCATATATTTCTCAAATAATGACTTTTTCCAAGCCCATCCTTAGGAAAAGTGGCATGGTGGACCAAGGACCATTTTGGCCAAAATAATAATAATAACAGTGAGAGACCGATACTGGGGTTCGCCAGGACAAGTCTGGAAGCAGCGCTGGATGATACATTGATGACTTCATGCGGGACGTCGGTGACAGATAATTAAGTAGGCGGGCACCGGTCATTCAAGAAGCTACAGCCCCAAACCTAAACTCAAACTCACAGCCAATCAGAGAAGTCGACAACGCGAAAAGGGCGGAAGACTACGAAGCCCCTCTACCCCGGGGTTCGCCTGCCGTACGACGGAGGTCTACCCGAAGGAGAGAAGATACCAGAAGGTTGAAGTGGACCATCGAAATGAACATAGAAGTTATGAGGACGTTCTACATCATCAAGCGGTGTAGAGGCGAGCCGCCCCTGGATGGAGGCATTCTCTACATGCCGAATTCTTGCGCAGAACTTCCACCTTCAACATCTGTAAAAAAAATATTATCAACCGGAAAAACGTCATCGTTAAGAAGCGCTACCTTATAGATATTCAACTACAATATGAAGTTATGAGAGAAGTCGTCCACATCCTGTACTAACAAGAGGAGTTCAACAGGAAGTACGTGCAGAAGATGAAATCCGATCACCGCAAAGACAGGACCGTTCAAACGTCGTCGCCATCTAGATCATAGGGAAGGATTAGTGATGAATACCTACTGAGAAACCAGCATGAAAACGACGAGAACGATTTCTACAGCTAGTGGCCCACTATGAGCTCACGAATCCAATAAATAGACCAATAACACCTCAACAGAAATCTCAACAAAGCACGTGACATAATATCCAGTGCCAACAGTATTCTACAACAATATTTGGATGGCACCAATGACCTACAAAAAGTACATTTGGGTGTGTGTTGTGCATCAGCATTCATCCTTGAATTGAATGGACAGCAAGTGTATGTGTACAGCAGACATCGGCCAGCAGTGAAAAAGACAAATGCTACACATCTCGCTCTAGTGACTAGCGAAGGTGGTCTTATTCCTTCACTACCTTCAATGCAATGGCATGCAAAGCATGCGATTGCTTCTTATCTGTTTTCTCTCTTCTATGTGTCCTTATAAAAAAGGACACTGTTGTCCCAATATGGAGGCAGTAGCTTGAGAAGAACATCGAGGAGCATAGAGCTAACGCTGATGTCCTCAATGAATTTCTAGCAAGAAACAACCCTCGAAGGGTCATGGTTAAAACAAAAGCCATAGCTAATAGGAAAAGCGCAGATAGATCTCACTAATGCAGACCATCGGCAACAACCACTGAACCTCAAAAATCTGAAGATAAAAGGCGAAAGCAAAATGTGCCAGGCTACGAAGATACAACAAGCTGACAAAAAGGGAACAACAGAATGCTGCGTTCGAGAACAACCAAAAGCAATGTCTAAGAAGCTTGGAGCGATAGGATGAAGACCAACGTGCAGATATCGATCCAGCGCGATTCACAACGTACTGCAAAACGCACTATAGCAGTTCATTTTTGAAAAAAAAATCTCAAATGAGTAAAGCAATTCATATATTACTAGGTATATTAAAAAGTTCAAATAATAAGGAATGAGGATGTGTGAAATTGACAACATTTTGTCATTTCTTTTGCATTTTTGTGCTGCAAATCTTTTATAAACTATCCTCAATAAGGCATCGTGAAATCTGGTATTCATTATCTATCGTTTGTAAATAGTATTCGGAATTTGTTAATGTGTTTATTTATTCTCCTGTAAGGAAATCTTGTACAACGTAAATTATCACCGGTTTAATAGAACTTTAGTATTGAACATATTTACAATTTGACACTCTCTATTAATAGTTATTCACGTAGCTACATTAATCAAAATTATCTGCATAAATCTATAAAAATTGTAATTTAGCTTGTCACTCAGTGGACAAGCGGTTAAAATGTGTTGGCGACCACTTTCCAAAACAATGCCAGTTATTCGTATTTATTTCTGAATCTCAAAACAAACTATTAGTACTCGTATACGGTGATTAACTGTGCTAAAAGAATACCTACCTACTTGAAAGAAACCGCGAAACTTCTCTATTTTCGAAATATTTCAATATAAGATTATCGAAGTTAAAACGATCTCCACCTACGCAATCTCTCTTTGTATGACCGAAATATGTAGGAATATGAAAGATCTCTCATACAAATCGAAGATAATTCGATCTGGAAATCGTCAATCCTTAGTAAGCAAAATGCAAAATGCAAATTTTATTAGTTAATGACGTCTCCAATGGGATTTTTAGAAAAAAAAATTCTAAGTAAATGGCAATTAATTCAACTAATTAACGACCAAAACCCGAAGCCTAAAGCTAACCTAACAAACAAACTTGGCATCGCAAATAAACCTTCACGATCGGCGCTCCAGCGTCGCAACAAGTTAGTCGGGGATAAGGTTTGGAGAGCGCGGTAAAAGGCTGAAACTACCTTTTAGCCTTAGCACTGACCTTTAACGAATTTCATATTGTGGATAGAATCGAACGTTGCAGTGTAGAGCCCCAAGGTGTGGCGCTCCCATGGGATCCGCACCTGCACCGCACAAAGTAAGCACGAGCGACTGGAGGCGCCCGCACCGTTGTACCGTCGTGGTCCTGCCCGTGTGCTAAAACAGGAGCGACGTCAGCAGACCAAATCGGACCGACCCGACCGACGCTTTTGCCAGCGCTGGGGAGCAATGCCGACGCGAATCGTCATTATAATATTCATATCTCTTCAGGGCCAGATATTATTTCCGAAAATTCTCGATTTACCTACCTGTACTTTAGCCAATGTCTTAATTTTCCGAACAAAATTCCGAGTCCAATTTCTAAAATGATAATTAGACTGTTACAAACAACACAACAAAACAAAAGGAATCGAAATGGTACAAAAAAAAATTAAACGCCAGTACCTTTCCTGCATGAAAAATTTTAGTATCAATCATCAAAATAAAAGTATACCATAATAAAGGCTACTACACACTTGAAATATCCAATATACAAACTTACACAGCTGTTTCATACAAACTTGGTAGATCATAAATAGAGTTGGCCAATCGTGCCGCAATACAGTGGTGTAGTATAGGAGTCAACGGCCGGCCGCGGTGCTAGAGAGAAAATGTCACGAGTGCAAGCGCCTAAAAAACTACAATTTTCTGGCAAAGTGAATAAAATCATAATAAATTCGGAAGTGTATTAAAGAAAGACACTGGTTTTGCCAAATTAAGATAAATTTTCGATTATGCATCTACAAATCCGCTAAGTGAGTGCGAAAAGTATTTTAATTATTTAAGCTTATATTTTCACCACAGCGAACAAGACTGTCGGAAACAACTATAGAAACTTATCTTGTAGTTTTTACTGTCGTTTTTACTGTAGGACTCGTAATCCGTCAAGATTCTGTTCGTATTCTATATTTTACAGAAAACGTATAACGCAATGCATCAGTGGCAGCTGGTGAAATTCTCATATTTTAGTAAGAAAGCATGGGATCCACATCACATCATTTAGGGGGTGGTTACTACACCTAAGGAGAAGGCTACAGTAGTAAAAAAGGCTTCAACAACTTCAACAACAACGATAACAAAAGAAGTGAAACTTGCGAAAAAAATCCTTAGAAATGGCTAAATGTTTGCCAAATATAAATGTATATATATTTTCAGAATCACCTACCAAATAAAATAAAAAATAAAAAAGAATAAAAAACTGTATTCTTGTGTTTTTAAAATTTTCAATTTGCTTAAAGATTTTTAATTAATTTATTTTAAAATTAAAAATATGAAATGTTGACAGGAAATCGAAGTAAAAAAAAACTGTTTTTGTTTGGTGATTAATATTATCGCAAGTCTTATTTTAATTTTATTTGTTATTATAGCCTTCTACTTAGGTCTAGTAATCACTGTCTAAAATACGATGTGGGTCCCATGTTTCGTTACGAAACGAGAATCTCAAATTCTACAGCCGTCACTGGCAAAATTTCAAAAAATGAAATACTGGAATGATGTAACAATTAAAATTACCATAACGTTTACAGATTCAGAATTATAAAGAATTCGTAATTACTTGGCGATTGTGAAAAGAATATTTCGCAAATAAACTGCTCGTCAAAATTAGCATAACACTTTTTAAATTAGCGCCATTTGCGTGCTATTCGAGTTAGAAATTTGCGGTTTTTAATTTTTGGTAGCCTATAGGGTTGGTTTAAATGACTCGAAGGCGCTACGTTTTCGCGGTTCGCCGTTCGCACCCCAAAAAGCAACCCCATGTCGAAATTTGAATTCGCAAGATTTTGATAGCAATTTCAGACATACAGTATAGACTAAGAAGAACACGTCGAGTAAAAACTCCATCTCGACACACATTAAGACCTCCTCGATAAGCTCTGTGTATTTGGTCGCTGTCCCATTTCTTCAACCTACTTCTCGCCCCTAAGCCACTCATTTGCATTTACTCAGGGTTTTATGGTTGACCTCTTTTGGGCGAACCCATTTACCCTAATGATGCCTAATAAATTGGTTGGGATGCCACAACTCACTTTCACCCTTTAACAACTAAAGCACCCCTCCAGGCCACATCCACACCGACGCCCACCCACCCCCGCTGGTTCCGCCCTTGTAGAAGGCTGAGTGGGATGTTGTTTTGTATCAAATTCATGTCATGGGATTATTTTAAGGCTCTCAAAGTTGGCGCAACACATTGCGGATGGCCGGTTGAGCGCCAAAAGTGATATTCCAACTCCAACCCACCCGCTAAAAATTTACCGCTTTAAAGGGTTGTAAGCAGACCTTAATGCGTGGGATGACTCAGAAAGCTTTCCTGAGAATGCATGAACCCTTTTTGGTACCCCCGAGTCGTCCATATCCTTCAAATCCTCTTTTGCGTCCCATCATCCTCTTTTTTTGACCACCTCCATAATTCTGGCTAAATTCGCGAGAGGTGCTCAGTACTATGACTTAGGCTCATGAACCCTCGACTGGGCTAGCACCTACAAGGTAGACCACCAAACAGCACCTTTTTGCACTAATTTTACGAACGAGTGCATGTTTGGGTGGATTACCTCACAGGCGCTAATCCAGTTGAGGCTTCGTGAGCCCAAGTCACAGTGAACACTTGCCGTGCTTACAAAGCATCGCTCGCTTATTTCGCGGTTGTCGATTCACACAAGTGCAAAGGAAGGTTCGGCGTACCCAATGAGCCTTCTTTCAGGAATTTTCCCCCCACTCAAACATCTTTTGGAGGTAGTCAAAAAAAGAGGACGATGGGACGCAAAAGAGGATTTGAAGGAGACAAACGATTCGATGTGGAGATGGAATATCACATTTGGCGTTCAATCGATCGTCCACAGTGGGTCCCATCGACATCAAGAGCCTTCAAGTAATGCCGTGATATGAATTCGAGACAAAAAGACATCCCACGCAACCTTCTACAGGGGCGGAACCAGAAGTAGTGGATGGGGCGTCGGAGAAGCTGAGGTTTGATGGGGTGCTTGGGTTGTCAAAGGGTGAAAGCGAGTTGTAGCACCTCACACCAATTTAGTAGGCAGCATTAAGATCAATGCATTCGTCCAACAGAGGTCAAACCACACAAAACCCTGCGTAATCGCGAAGAGATGGCTTAGGGGGTCTGGAAATGGGTTGAAGAAATGAGACAGCTACCAAATACACAGAACTTATTGAGGAGGTCTTAATGTGTGCCCTGATGAGTTTTTACCCGACAGCATCCTGAAACTGCCGTCAAAATCTTGCTAATTCAAATTTTGGCATGGGGTTGCATTTTGGGGGTTTAGACGGTGAATCGTTTAAGTCACAAACGCTTTTGGGACATTCAAACCAACCTTATAGGCTACCGAAAATTAAAAACCGCTCTAAAAAAGTCTCTAACTCGAATAAAACGTAAATAGAGTTAATCTAAAAAGTGTTACGATAATTTTCACGTATTGTTTATTTTGCAAGATTTTCTGGTGGGACACACGTTTTTTTATTCTTTTTTTATTTTCGCTATTTTTTTGTTTTTTTGTACTATAAGTAACTTTCTACTGAGGTCTAACACTCCCTAATAACTCCCTAATATGTGTCCCATGCTCCGTTATAAAAATAAGAGAAATTCAAATTTCACCAGCCACCTCGAGCATCGAGTCATGAATCGAATATGAATGTACCTCAGGATACACTTTATTTCATTTTCATAAATTAATATAAGTAATGTTTTCTAATCCTAAATGTTAAATGCTAACAACAAATTTAATGAACTTGGAAGGCCGACGAACCAGTAATGGTTTCTGCATAGGAGCTATAATCCGAACTAAATATTAATTTATGCAAATGTGAAATGAGTTTTCCTATTTGCCAGATGGGCTCAGCAGTATACGTGCTAAAATGTTAATTACTTTACCTACAACGACTGCATTCTTGTCATAGGTCCCAAGTAGGTATATTATGAAGGGAAGAACGCGACATCCTCCCATTCCCAGGAACTGTTTTAATTATATCTATAAAATGATCTTTCATGAGAGTCCGGTTGTCTAGGATCTTGTCCTGCATTGTATGCGTCTATGACCTTGGTTTAAAAAAAATCAGTCTTCGCATAAATATTGTTAAACGTTTTGTAATTTTATGCCCTTTGACTGTTCTTTATAAAAACTTAAATATCATTTGTTGTTTTTAATTTAATAAAATGTTTTCTTTTGTGATCTCAAAATAAAGTCATCAAATCTGGATATGAACGAGAGAGATAGAAATGGCGGTCATGTCGAAGCTTTTCAGTTATGTCAAACTTTTGACAAGTGACTGTCACAATTGTAAAACAAATAACGACTGTCGTATAATGTGACAACATTGACAATTAAATTAGGTTATAAATTTAAGATATAATAGAAATACATCTTTTTTTACGCGGCCAACTTTGATAACTATTTTTGGATAGCTCGATATTTTTTGTTTCTATAGAAAAAAAAAACTCTTATTTGTAAACTCTGTTTGAAGTTTATGATAAATAACAGTAAGTATTAATTAAGTAAAAATAAGAGTAAAAAAGTAGGTACTCGTTGTGTATGACGTTCTATATTTTTCTACAACAAAAGTATCTATTCACAAATATTTTTCTCAGTGTAGACTAAAATTTTTGTATATACAAGCTCTCGCTCACCTTCTTCTTCTTCTTCTCCACGGTAACACACAGAAGTAACATCTCACACAAGTGTCTCCGTGCTAACGAAATAAATAAACTTTGTACTTTGTTATAAACAAGATTTGTTGTTGTTATTTATCTATCCCTCACGATTCAGCAGTACTGTTAATTTTTAGTGTCCTCCGAAATATGATTTACTTTTTGTTTTGTCTATTATATTGTTTTTTATATTTTTTTTAATATTAAATAAAAAAAATGTTATTGTGTGTTAATTAAACGCATATTTAAATAAATCAGTTAGTTAAACACTGCCCATATTTTGTCCGTCATTTGAGAATACGGCTTCTGGATTTGTTCCTAATAGTAGCACATAAACTCCCAACCCCTTTATATGAACCCCCAAAAACAAAAATTTATAAATACAAAATCTATTACAAGTTCTTAATAATATATAAATATTGTATGTATATAGTGTCTAAATCCCTAACATTTAGTTGAACAATTTAGCAATTATTCATGAACTAGACTGGGGATCAGATATTCATTTCAGTTTAGGATTCCACAAATACCCACTGGTCTCAATTTCTTGGGTAAGTTCTTTTAACTGTAATTTTTCGTTTGACCGTGACTTATCCAAACCTAAGTACAGCCCTGTGATGCAACAAAAAGTTAGTGTTAACCGGCATTACACGGCCGCGGATGTGAAGTGCCGCGCATTGTACAGTACAACCAGAATATCTTTGCCCGCGAATTGCGCATAATAAACGTAGCACGACGTAGTACGGTAAAGGCACCAGACGTCCGTCATTATGACGGACAGTCCGTCATTCACCCGCGAATTGCGCATAATAAACGTAGCACGACGTAGTACGGTAAAGTCACCAGACGTCCGTCATTATGACGGACAGTCCGTCATTCAGAAAGCCATCTGTCCATCTTGAAGAGCAGTCCGTCAAACTGTCCCGTCATTAAAATTTTTTTATTAGAATGTCGGTAATTACGCATTCTAGGTTAATTTGAAGACATACATATCTAGGTGTCAGAAGTAGATAGCGGCCTATGACTCAAGTGGACCCGCGCGAATGTTTGAGTTATGGTGTGCCTGGAAATAAAACAAACATTCGCGAGGAACCAAGGAAACGGGGAAGCGGGCATTCGAGAGATATTTGTCTGAAGTGACAGATCTGTAATATATTTTCTGTAATGTTCCAATAATTGTACATTTGTAATGGTTTTGTGATTTGTTTTAAATATAATTACCATAAAAAGCTTACATCGGAAGTGAGATAAATGCCTCGTCCTTGTTGTTGTTATTTGTTGGTACGCGAAGTGAAAAAGTGATTGTGAAAAAAATCGCCACAGTTCAAGAAGAGAATTTTGGTTAAGGATTTATTCCTTGACGTGGGTAATAAGTAATGGAACCTGGGTTTAAAGAGCCGATGTTGGTTTTAAATAAATGATTCGAGAAAACATAATGGGTTGTCCTGTGAATATGATGAGATACGATGCGTTGATGGTTTGTTGCCGTGGAGCATATAGATAAACATACAGTTTTGGAAGGTCTGTCTAGTTTTGTTGTCCAAAATGTTGGGAAAATTATCAAATGAATACTTTAAATGGGCCTTGGAAGAAAGGTCTTGGTAAACAATGTCGATATGAAGGAGCAAGTCTTTCAAATGGTTTAAGTAAGGTTGTAATTGGAAGTATGGGCAGGTTAGTCCAGATTTTAGAGAGAGAAAAAATGTGTCCACTACTTGTTTCAGAGTATCTATGAATTCTTCAATGAAAGTTATGATGACTGTTATGACTGATATAATGCTCAGAAATATTAAAGGAAAAACGGAGGAAGGGTTTAGGATCTTTTGATTGCACCTGGAGGCGCAACCTGTTATAGACTGTCCGTTCTGAGGTCCCTCAATGTGAACGGTACCTCTCGGATGTTGTTTTGCCCTTTCAGCAAAGGCGGTAGCCTTGAAACCATGGAATAGTCATCAGAATTGGATACAGAAAATGAGATAAAAGGGACATAAATACTGTTTGGATGGAATAAGCTCCTTTAACGTAACGTATAAGCTCTTTTGAGGAACTGAGGAGTCAGAAATATTAATTTGCCATCCATGTATTTAAGAACGATTAAGTTATAAAGATTGGACAGATGGCTGGATTAAATGTTGCGGGTTAAACCTGTGGAGACACTCACTGTGTCTGGAAGGTAAGGTGGAAGGATTCGTGAAGGGCCTTATTTGACTACACAGTCAAATATAGTTGCCCGCGGTAGGATTCGTGAAGGGCCTTATTTGACTACACAATCAAATATAGTTGCCCGCGGTATATTCGTGAAGGGCCTTATTTGACTACACAGTCAAATATAGTTGTCCGCGGTATATTCGTGAAGGGCCTTATTTGACTACACAGTCAAATATAGTTGCCCGCGGTATATTCGTGAAGGGCCTTATTTGACTACACAGTCAAATATAGTTGCCCGCGGTAGGATTCGTGAAGGGCCTTATCTGACTACACAGTCAAATATAGTTGCCCGCGCTAGATGTAAGGGGCTTGACGAGATGCGCACTTGGAGTCGCGAATCTGATCAGGATCGCATCCTAGTAAAGCTGTCTCATTACTAGGACGTTAGAGATCCATAGATGGATTCATAGAAAGTTAAGGATAGCAATAGTTAGTTCAGTAGTATTGCGTTTTAAAAAAAATGTCTGGGGGACGCCTCAAGACTCAAAGAAAAATTGTCATGGACTACTTTTGTAATTAGTAATTACAAACCTATTTATTCCACAGGCAGGGACTTTTCCGCCGTTAATTACACGCAGGGACGCGTGAAAGTCAGGAAGGGCCGTGTCAGAAGTAGATAGCGGCCTATGACTCAAGTGGACCCGCACGAATGTTTGAGTTATGGTGTGCCTGGAAATAAAACAAACATTCGCGAGGAACCAAGGAAACGGGGAAGCGGGCATTCGAGAGATATTTGTCTGAAGTGACAGATCTATAATATATTTTCTGTAATGTTCCAATAATTGTACATTTGTAATGGTTTTGTGATTTGTTTTAAATATAATTATCATAAAAAGCTTACATAGGTTAATCTGAAGACGTAAGGTTAATCTGAAGATGTGTCGATTAATTACTGTGTAACATGTAACTTAAAAAAATTAAGTCAAAACCAAGAAGACTAGAACTAAGGAGACCGAACTCCGGCTTTTCGCTGTATAACGCGACGGGCTCAAATATGTCCGCCTCCAGAGGCGCTGTAAACAGTAGTGTACCCTTGTTGCTACGGTATATAAACAGATATCTATACGTATACTGTGGTTCTGTACTAATCTGTGTGCGTTAGAGGTTAGAGTCCGTGTGAGTGTCCGTGGTGCGAATACATTTGACAGACGCTCGATATTTTTCATGTCAAAGGTCAACATCGTCCAAAAATTAAGCTTTTCAAAGTCATTGCGTAATGTTTTAATAAATTTTCACGGTCAGTACTGCGCAATAGTCTGAACTCGTATAAAAGGGTAAGGCAAATTGTAGGTACGTAAATGTGGAAATACAATGTTATTGTGAAACCTTTATAGAGATACGTGTCTAAAAGAACAAGGGAAATTTCACAGATACATGCGAAATGAAAAAAATCACTATTTACGCGTTATTTTACCCACCCAGCACCTATTCGCTCCCTTTTCCAGTTAACTTGTGGGACTAATACTACTTTGCGCACGATTTTGGTGGTCAAACATAGTGTATATTACTGTCTTCTGGGTATCTGACGAAAAAAAAAACGCTAAAATTGCAAAAGTGGCTTGTCTGAACCACAGAATACCCTACCCATACAGAAGCGACAGAGCGTGTCGGCACCTTTGATCTTGGGGAACATATCTTTTGACAGTTCTGCCAGTTATTAGTACACGGAGAAAAAGTTGTTTTTGTACACTAATCAAAATGTTCAATTAATAAGTGAATTGTAACATGAAGTAAAAAGTCTATCGTCTATATCAAGTTTTGTTTAGAATACACTTAGGCTTAATTATTTTAGGGAAAGACGGCAATAGAGTAATTAGGTACTTTCAGGTATTTTATTTGTATAAATATTTTGCTTCATATTTAATAATATCAATTAAATAAATAATATTAAAATAAATAAAATTTATTCTAATTTCAAAATGTAAAATGATCTATTATAATAAATTTAAAAAAAAAGATTATAAAAAATTATAAAATTTTTTACAAAGTAATTTCCCTTTAAGTTATTGCCAAATTATCATGACAAAATATTATTCTATACTAGTTAGACGGTCAGTATTTATTAATTTCTATTTTAACTCAACTTGGATCTGTTGGTATACAATAAAAAATTATTAGATTTCATTGTTGTTTTCATCAGTTTAATCAAGATCAGGGATAAAATCTCAAAAAAGTTATAAGATAAAAGGTTCAGCTTGATCAAGAAGAAGGAGGGAATGTTCTGTGGGAAAGAGTAGTTCTGGTTTCTTATGCTTTTTATTATTGACACTACAATTCTTCATGAATGAGCCGAGGGATTATATACGGATCTTCTTGATGGGGAGAGGATCGTAAAAAACTTTCAGTAGTAATAATATACTTAAAATATATAAGTTTCTTTTTTGGTTTTGAAACATTCTTATTTAGTTAATTAAATAAATAAGAATTATAAATCTTGGGTGTTTTTTATTAAATAAAAAGGAAAGTATAGTGTTTAAAATGGGAATTTAAAATTAATTTTTTTGGTTATATTTCTCAATTTATAGTTTATAAAGTTATTAAGATTTTCAAGAAAGTAGAATAGTATAAAAGTTGTTATGAAAAAAGATTTTGATTAGATAAATGAGTAAAGGAAGCTAATTTTCAATTTTGTTTTGAAAGGTTTTTTATTTTTTTCAGATTGATTGATTATGTCTGTTAATTTTTTTTGTAAAAATATAATTTTATATTCTTTGGTGGTGAGCAAGGTATAATTTTATTTATGTTTTAAGTTTGTTAATTTTCTGTTTATTTTTAGCTTTAAATTCAAAGAGATATGATACTATTTTTTCAAAATTTTTTATATTATTTTTAGAAAGTATTTATTATTTTAAATTATTTTTTGAAGAGATTTTTTTATTTTTATTTTATTTTTTATTTTAAATTTAAAGAAGAGAAAAGAAAGTTTTTTATTAAAATTATATATAAAAATTTTTTATAAATTTTAAAAATGAAGTAGATTAATGTTCAGCATTTATTTTTCATATTTTTATTCGTTTTTTAATTTTTATTTTTTTATTTTAATTTAATTTAATGTATTATTTTACAAATAAAAAATATATTTTATAAAATTTTATGATTTTTTCTTTTTTTTTTTTTTTCTCCTCTATCTTTTTTATTTTTCCTTCCTTTTGTATTTTTTTTATTCTTTTTCTTATTTTTTTTTTTTTTTTTTTTCTTCTTTGTTATTTTCTTTTAAATTTTATATTTATAATATTTTTTTTTTTTTTTGATCTTTTAATATAAATTTTCTTAAATTTATAATATGTAAAATTTAGAATTTTTAAATAATTTTTTATTTAAAATTTTATTAAAATTAAATTATTTATTTTAAATTAAATAAATAATATCTAAAAAGTATTTATAGTTTTAATTTTAAAAATTCTTTGAATAAATATTAATATGTATTCATAAATTTTTATAATAATAGTTGTATAAATAAATAAATAAGTATTAATATAAATAATAAATGTACTTAAAATGTACTTTTACAAATGTCACAATAATATCATAATTAATTTAGGATTAATAAAGCAAATTAATATTACTACATGTAAAAGTAAATAACAATTTGTAAATGTAAATTATGACATTTTTGAGGGTATTCTGTGTAAATATACATTTACCAAAAATATATAATCTATATGCTTCCACTGCTGGTTGTACTCGCCAATGGCACAGTCCCGGTATCCACAGGTATTTCTAAACTGTTGCTTGGACCTTAAAATTAAAAATAAATAAAGAATAATAGGTTACCAGTTTTCGATAATATTTTGAGCAGTATAAATGGCTAACGTCAATAATAATAGTAAATTAATAAACAATGAATAATAAATGAAAATTTAGTATTGTTGGTCATTATTATTACTCACAAGTTAAAATGAAAACTAAAAAAAATATTGCAATCTGAAGGACGAAATGCTACAATTTTTTTTTTTTTTTAGTTACAATGAAAGATTTACCTGCTAAGCTTCCACTGTTCCAAATTCTAAAATTAAAAATAAGAAACCAAATAAAGTTTTTGATGTAGACACAAAGATAAGCAAAAAAATTAAAAAATATGTATACGTACATATAATATCTCTATATATCTCAAAAACTGAAGCATTCATAATTTTTGTTTTATGAAAACCAATTCTACTTAAAAATGTGTTTTAGAAAAGTATTTGTCGAAACCTAAATACCTATTGATATTAAATTAAAAATTCAAACATTTTGATACATAACGCATATCTACACAAGTAGGAAATTATTTTGTTTAAACGTATTCGTTACCTTCTACACATGTAGATGTTGGGACATGTAAAAATTTTGTAGGGAAAGCTTGCTCAAATATACGTTTACGAGTTGCACCTCTAGAAATATATTTCTCTTCGAAGTGTTCCTCGCACAAATGATAATTTGTATGTAATACGTCTGGATTTATATTACATAAATCATCCCTATTACACGCTTTAATCCAAACAGCAGCCCTAAAAATATAAATTTCTTATAATTCATATATTCTTATAGGTAAATAAATTTTTGTAGTCTCCAACATTACATACTTTTGGGGATCCATTGGAAACGAAAAAAAGAAACTTGTATTTCCATCACTGGGAAAAGCATGGACGATAGGCACACCTATTTTTTTCAACTTTCTTGGCAGAATCCATCTCATTAATAAGTTTTGTTGGATGTTGGATGTAGATACCCAATCGCGATCGTAAAACGATCAATACTTTCACCGGCACTGGCAAAGTGATTATAATATATATATAGTGGTCACTAATCTGAGTAATCACATAAACACAATCAGTAATATTACAAAAACTGTACTATATTTGAAAATAGTTCAAAATCAACACAAAAATAAAATTTAAAAGAACTTATTTTTTGACAGAACAAAAAGTAAACATTTAGACGTCAACTGAAGATTAAATTACAGTGACGTTCCTGCCATTTATTAAATGGCCGCCACAGGTCCCGAGGTCAAATATTCCGGTCCCTCGAAATCGGCTAGCTGTCGCTTCTGTATGGGTAGGTATTCTGTGGTCTGAACAATGGCCCTCAAAATATTTCATGTTACGTGCTTCAACGTTAACAATACAACAAAGAAAAATATTTCGTTTCATACATACATCAGTAATTTGAAATAACGTCCGGTTATTCGTACCGCTTCTTATATCACACAATGCAACACAGCACTTTCGAATTATATGTATTTTGTATGTATTTTTGCTAAAGCCAAACGGCATGTAAGCTTTGACAGCTTAATGATAAATGTCATATAAAACCATAACATGGTTTTCTATGATAATTTGAAAAACATTCAAATGTGGTCCGCCGCTCATCACGTGACATCGAGTACATTACTGTTTACAGCGCCTCCTGGAGGCGGACAGATTTGATCCCTAGATACCGAACTCGGTCTCCTTAGTTCTAGACTTCTTGGTCAAAACATATCAAGCATTTTCTTTTAATGTAACTCAGTCATATCTTTACGTCTCTTCTTGCACCTTAGGCCTTAGTTATACTGTATGTTGTATGTTGCTACATATTTTGTTTATTTATTTAGTCAATCTATTTATATCTACCCTTATAGTAGGTAATTCGTGATTAAATATTAGTATTTCAAAAAAGCATCAAATTCCAAAAAGTATCCTTGTGAAAGTCTATATTTTTATGGAAATGTATTTTTCATCGAAATTCAGAAGTGCCAGGAAAACGCGTGACCTTGAAAGTTTTAAAAATCTTCGCCTGCGGCACTATTTGGCTCGCGCCTCACGGCGCGAAAAAATTTACCCTAGCTTCCTCAATGTGGACCAGTTGAACATATCCGTCTTTGGCAAGATCAAAATCTGGTCACTTTATAGTACGACCATGACGCAGAGATACCCACAAACAATAACAAACTGTATTTCTCGAAGCGGTCACGGCTGCAGCTACAGAAAAAATGGGGACTATTTCAGGTTTTGTCTACCGTGGCCAAGGGCTACAGACAAGGATATATGATATGATGCCCGATGGTCCGGTACCAGCACCGATTTTGAGACGGTCATGTCCAAGCGACAATCATAAGCGGTCCAGGACTGGTTCGAAGTATTTCGGCGCAGTCCTGGACTATTGCGAAATGTTTCGGCCACAGCCGACTTTAAACAAGCCACGAAGTAAATGTGGCAACGCTGCGCCACAGCTACCTTGGGGTCCGGCAGCGACGACTTCAGCGCGCATTTTTTTTAGTTTTTTTCGATTTATGTAAAAAAGTTCTCATTATTTTTGCATGAAATTTTTACTGCAAATAGGCACGACCAGAAACTACAATGTAAGACCGAGAAGAGAAGTTTCTGCGACCATTAGGAATTCTTTTGTAATTCGATTTCAAAAAAATGGGCATTTTTCATCGGTTTTTATTTTTTTTGTGCAAAAACTTCTGAACCGATTTTTATCACCAAAAACTATTTTTTTTTTTTCGTTTTTTTCAAGCGCTACAACATGCTATTTTTTGTTTTACGAAAAAAATTATTTTTCGTTCCTTAATCCGCAAGAAAACGGTTTTCGACACTTTTATCGATATTTTTTTTCAAAGGTTAATAATCTCCAAAAAATCATTTTGGAGATTATTAAAAATTGGTGGGATGTTGTCCATAATACAAGTACTCGGATAGGAGAAATGAAAAGAAATTTGGATAAAATCGGTATGTAGGAACCTTAGTAAAAAATATCGATAAAAGTGCCGAAAACCGTTTTCTTGCGGATTAAGGGACGAAAAATATTTTTTTTTCGTAAAACAAAAAATAGCATGTTGTAGCGCTTGAAAAAAAACGAAAAAAATTAGTTGTTGGTGATCAAAATCGGTTCAGAAGTTTTTGCACAAAAAAAATAAAAACCGATGAAAAATGCCCATTTTTTTGAAATCGAATTACAAGGGTTCTAATGGTCGCAGAAACTTCTGCTTTAGCTTAAATTGTTGTTTCTGGTCGTGCCTATCTGCAGTAAAATTTTCATGCAAAATGAGAACTTTTTACATAAATCTAAAAAAAACTAAAAAAAAGGCGCGCTGAAATTGTCGCTGCCGGACCCCAAGGTAGCTATAGCGCGGCGTTGCCACATTTTCTTCGTGGCTTGTTTAAAGTCGGCTGTGTTTAGGCGCAAATGTTTTTTCAAGAGAACAGTCGCTGCACGTTGGTTATACTTACAGCACTTTGGATATTGTACGTCCAGACGGTGGTTGTAGATTCGTTGATATTCATTCGTCATATAAAAATTCATATTTTGTATTGTATAAAAGTATAAAAAACGCGAAATTTTATAAAGTTCCCAACGATTTATAGACGTCTTTTAGTACTTCGAAATGTAATGTTTGGAAAAACAAAAAAAAATCAAGAGTATTTCCATATGTATCAGGACCATTTCGTAGCTACAGATTTCTTAGACTCTGAACCAAATTTTATTCCAAAACCTCTTTCAAATACAAATTTCTCTACCTACCATCCACACCAATTTTGGCGAAATCCCTAATTAAGAAAGTTATTGATGAAAGTAACATTACTTAAAGTTTTGAAGTTCATAGTGAAGCCAAAACTAGCATCAATAGTCAACAATATTCTTCAACAATGCATAATATTCATTTTTCATTTGAGTTGTTTGTACCTAGTATTACGTAATTTGCATAGCAGAATTTGTGTTTTTAAATCAGGATAATGCTCGCAATTTATTCCTTTATATTATCGTTATCATATTATATTGTGAAATAGTTAATCAATTTATAGTTTCGGTTAAAATTGAATGTATTACGTGTTACTGATGAGACAAGCACATTTTTTTTTTCACTTCCCGGTATCATCCTCTTGACGAAACATAAATTTTAGGTGGATGAGGTGGCTTGCCTGTTCCAATGATTCCACGAGATAAATCAGCGATAGTATGCAACGCTATTGATAAGGCCTCCCTGCCAGGACAGGTTAAAGGAAAGAAACCTGACTAAGAAGACAGAAACTGCTTTATACCTAGGTACTACATCTAATGTTATTGTTATGTAAAATAGTAATGTTCTATTGTTATGTTTTAAAAAAAAAGATAAATAAATTTTCATACAGTTTTTTTTCACAAGGGTGAAAATACAATTTTATAACTGAAAACATCGAATATCAGATAAAAAATTATTATTTTTACTTTTAAACCTTGAATTCTCTGATATTAAGGAAAGGATTCTCTAGTTTGGGGGAGGATACTTTTCTTAATTTTACAAAGTATCAAGTTTTGAAAGTAAATATGTAAAGAAGTGAGTAATTTTAAAAAGCCCGCGGTGTGCTGAACTGTGCTGTGCTGTACTGTCATAAAACTGTCAATTGTGTTGCCATCAATTAACCAGTAAAGCCGAATACGGATCACGCGTATCGTGTAAGCGTAAGTCTTGCTGTTGCGTATCTTGTTCTAATTCGGGCGTAACATTTGTTTTTTAGTGAACAGACCTATTATGTTTTAGTGAACGTGAAAGAGTGAGATTATTTCAATATTTGATGGAGTCACTATATCTTCTAATAATTACGATATTGTAAATTACCATACCACCATTTTTTCAAATTATATTTGCTGCGTAAACGCGAAAAGTTATGGTGGGTTCATGCAGAAATTTTTAGTAATAAGAATAAGAATAGTAATAAGCATAAAAGTTAAACCTTCGTTTTATAATGACCCAGTTCATGCAGCAAATCCTTATTTTTAAAATTATTACTAAAAATTATGTTTACTGCATGAACTGGGTCATTATAAAACGAAGGTTTAACTTTTATGCTTATTACTATTCTTATTCTTATTACTAAAAATTTCTGCATGAACCCACCATTAAACTTGTTTCAACTTTTTGCGTAATGTCCTTGAGGTACACGCGTAAATTCAAATATGTGATATTAACCAATCATAACTCAAAGCGCGACTTACACGTACGCGATACGCGTGAATCCGTATGCGGCTTAAGTAAGCGCTTCTTTCCCTATGTTTTGTGGTCGACACCATAAAGAAACCAAATATTCTCTATGGTCGACACACTGCGCCAGGTTCCCTAACAAAGGACAAAGACTATCAAGCCCATTGTCAAAAATACCTCTTTTTTTGCCAAAATTAGTTACAGCACGAAAATATACATAAAAAAATCGGAAATTCCGTAGAATTGAATAAACTACTTTTCCCGAGCTGAATTTCGCCGTGTCATATTCAAAATGGCGTCCAAAGTTGGCCAAAAACACTTTTTTTTCATTAAAAAAAAAATTATGCGTCCTACAAAAAAAAGTTTCAAATAAAAAGTTGTAGAACTTATTAAAACAAACAATTTAAGCCTAATCCGACTTTAATAAATAAATAAATAAATAAATGTTTTATTGCAAAAAAAAAACAACAAAAAATCGCGATTTTTTCAGTTGCTTATATGTATATTTGAAAAATATATATTTTTTCATTAAACTTGGGGAATGTATACCTAGACCTCCATAAGTAGAATAAGCTGATATTTTGAATTTTTCCAATTTTTTATGTATATTTTCGTGCTGTAACTAATTTTAGCACGTAAAGATGTAATGGGCTTGGCCTACTATGCATGGTCGTTTAAATAGGCGAAAGATACGTTGATTTCGGTGATACCTAAGACCAACTAGCAATTAGACCAAGTGCGGTCGTATCTTCATTATCAAAACAAATGAAGCTCAAGTCCGGATCAAGTTGGGATGTGTAAAAAGAAACACAAGCCCCGACTACTGACATTAGTCGCTTTCAGGAAAATAAAAAATTACTATTTGATTCAAATGACATCAAATATACATTTATTTTAAATAGACAAAATAAAATACTTTAGAGTACTTAACAGTTATAAAACTCCAGCCTACTCCTTAACTTTAATAAGTGTTTCATTACATCAATAAATTCACATTTACCTCATAACTTTTTTCAATATATTATTACTATTGTGTAATTATTTAAACTTCACTTCAAATTAGGTCTAACATGGCTCATCTTGTTCTTGCCCTTTAAAACTTTTGATTTTATGTGTCTGTGAATTTTCGAGTCAGTTTACCATTACAAAAAGCTTTAAAGGGTACTAGACAATAAAAAATCGGATACATATGTGGCAAAAAACGTTTAAAGTAAATATTGTCGACCGCTTTCCACTACAGACTACATGAGAATTTTATATCGGGGCCCCTTTGATGTTACGGCAGCCACCGATAATTGCTCGACTCCCCGTCCGATAAGGGGTTAATGGTGTTTTCCCCTGAGTTGGCAGGTTTTCAGCACCGTTGGCTTTCGTGGGTGGTTTCTTGACAATAGACATCCAAAAAAAACGTCATCAAAGTTGGCCGAGAAAAAAATATGTAATTCTATTCATAATCGAATTTATAACCTTATTTACTTGTCAAGACTGTCACATTATATGACAACCATTGTTTATTTTACAAATTGTGAAAGTCACTTGTCAAAAGTTTGACATAACCGAAAAGCTTAGACATGACCGCTATTTCCATTCTCTCGTTCATAGCCAGAGTTGATGACGTTTTTTTTGGATGTCTATATTTTGTTGATGGATATTCAAATCTAAATGTCTCTCATAGTCTCGGCGTCTTCGAAATGTATTTCGACTATTGCAAGGAATAAAATATGTGATCCATCTATTGTAAAATTCTAGTAATTTTCGTGCCTTTAATGCAAAAATCCACACAAAACAGATATGTAAATATACTACACGAACTCTAAAAGAACTACATACACGGTGCAAAATACATATGTATACACGTTTATTAGTTAGTCCCTAATAAAAAAGAAGTCACATATCAAATTATTTTAAATTCGGTGTTCTGCCGTCCATCTGCTCGCATAGAGTTAAACGTAAAATACTATGGAATCGTCGCACGCCATGTGGCTAAACTGCAAACAGGTTTCCCGAAAACCCACGATCAGTGACGTACGAAGGCACAGGCAAGAGATAGATGTGTTCATAATTTAAGGCACTAAAAAAATACGGTTTATACTTTATCATAGAGTTGTGCCGACCCTGCGTTGTAGCAATAATTATCATTGTATACTGCTTGTATTACGCAATATATACAGAATGTCAGCTAGTTTTGTATAAAAATTCATAGTTAAGGTAAATTTTTTGGACACCAGAATACACCACTACACCACTTCAACTTTCTTTGTAATATACCATATTTAGCAATGTGTAGGTTGGGGTTAATAGTAATTAACATTGTACAGCCATATTCAAATAAATAATTTGATAATTATTTATTAAATTGTTCATCTTAACATTACATCTATAAATAACTTTAATATAATATATACAATGAATAAAAAAACCTCTCATACTATTTATAAAATGGAATAGTAAAAGTGCTTCTTCATATATACAAAAATTTACAAGTGCATTTAATATAAACAGAGGATAAAGTAAAAATGTTACCATTAAAATTAATTCAACAATGAATAATTACTTTTAAAATACATAAAAAATTTGAACAAAGTATCAGCACAAATGTATCTTTTCTTCTTGAAAAAAATTCAGTCAATATTACCCAAAAGCGTAATTGTTTCTTTTCCTGCCCTTATTCCATCCTCATCGTCATCTTCATCTTCCTGAAATTAAAAACAAAGTCATGCTAACATTAACTTACACACTAAGTCATACAACTTACATCGAATCCGAAACAATTCTGCATGTCAGTTGCTGTTGATAGGACTTTCTTCTCTTCAGGCTCGTCATCATCTTCATCTGGCAATTCTTCCTTGGTAACTCTTCTAGCGGACTGCAGAGCCTTTATAACTTCCTCATCATTCAAATCTATAATATAATGATTAATGACATTTATATGAAAATTATATAATACTTAATATTTTTCACTGCACATACACAAAGAAATGAGCAGTTAGGGTTGTCAGATTGGTTTTTGAATTATCCGGGCCAAAAAAAATGTGATCCGGGATTTGACGAACAATTCCGAGAAAATAAATTTCAATATCATTGAATAAGTTTTAATACAAACATGAAATGAATCTTTATTCAGTAAAGAGTATCAAAAATAATTTTTTAAAATTATTTTCAAAACGTCTCACAAATTTTACAAATTATTGGTTTATTAACGTGCAGCACACTCCTCTTAGTACTGTATAATGGATTGACTACCCTACTATCTGTGCTTAAGAAGCAACACATCCAGAGCCATAGCCAGGCTACACATCTCATCATAGCCCCCCCCCCCTAATAAAATTCCCTTTATTTCCAAACAAAAGTGTTTATATTGACGTATAAACATGCAATATCACTTGAAGTTTTTCAGTGATATGATTAATCCATTAATCATTTAAAATTAAAAAAAAAATATTTATTTTACCGCTTTTCATCTTTCAACCCCCAAATCTCATCAATTTTCTAACTCACAACTCAACAAACAATCTAACTATCAACTTTTCTAAAATTCCCCTAACAGAGATTTTTATTTTTTGTTATCGTCTATTTTTGGTTTGTTGCAAAGGTTTGTAAATACCACATCCACCAAGAGAGTTGCACCATTTGTTTTTTTTTTTTTAATTCGATTCGCCATTAATCTCTCCAGCAATTTTAACAAAACAGCTACACTTATTTATGTGATATTCATTTATATCAGCTTATATCCTTGTTTGAAAAAAACACTCAAATTTTGGTGAGTATTTCTTATACACGTTATAGAAACAATTTCTATTTTAAAACTTTTGTTTATTTTGTTTACACAACAAATAAAATCTTTTTGAAAATTCATAAAAAGTGAAAAATGCCAAAATACTTCCTTAAATTTGAATTTAAACCCACAGATATCCCACAGATTATTAAATTCCCAGATCCCAGGATATCCCATGAATTATTTTAATACTGGGTCACAAAATTCAAAAAAAACGGGAATTGTTAAACCCTAACCCTGATACAAATTTTCAACCTTATGTTATATTATTCATTTTTTTTTTTAATTATTCAACCTTATTCTAATTCTCCCAAAATGTTTAATAGGCCAAGTAGCACAAGCTAATATTAGTTAATTAAAAAAATCATTAGTTTTTACTTTAGACCTTTTCAATTACACTTACCATTATCGGGCAATATATTCTCCCCAAGCAATTCCCCGGTTCCATCCCCAACGACCATCGCCTGTTCTTCACCATCGGCCAGCTGTATGACTTCAAGCACAACATATTGCTGACCGTCAGAACCTTCCACAGCCATCATATCGATCTCCTCTTCCTCGTCCGATCCAATACCCGGCATAACTTCCACTTGTTGACCGTCTATCATCTGAATTTTCTTCTGTCTGCCTAATTTCAATTCCAACTGCTTTCTTTGTATCGTGGGATCTGGATCATGAGCCGCCATGTGTCTGATCAGGTTACCTTTGTGTCTAAAGGCGCGAGCACACTCCGGACATTCGTGTGTCTTCTCCCTTGGAGTGGGCGGAATATATTCTGGGTTGTGATAGAGGTTCTGATGTCTTTTCAAAGTTGTTTCTGCCGAAAAGACTGATCACAGTGATCACACTGGAACGGTTTCTGGTCTGTGTGGATTAACATGTGTGATTCTAAATGTCGAGCAGATATGGAAGCATAAGGGCAAAGGTCGCATTTGTAGCACTTTTCACCTTCGTGTGATTTGTTGGTGTAGCTGAGGAACAAACAAAAATGATTAAGTTTGTTAATTCCTTACAAAAGAAAATATGTTCACATTGATAAAAAGCATTATACTATATTATTATGTGGCAGTATGTATCTGATTTTAAGTTTTATATTAAATAAATATTATAACTATGTACATTTACAAAATTACTCCAATATTTTCTTAACACAAAGTTGTCGTTCCCTTCCTTTACAGATTCCTACAAATCTAACATTGAAAATGGAATCAATCAAGTTATTTCTAACACTTAAAACAACAGAGTTTTATATCGATAACTTTTGTCAGTTGAACACAGTAACTAGTAAACATAAAACTTTATATAAATGATAAAAGTTACTTATGTGTTAAACCATGTGTCAAACCAGGCCTCTCCAACTCCGGGTGCTATTAGCATACGCCCGGCCGAGCGCCGGCCAAGCACTGGGAATTAAATGGAAGAATATGATGCTGTCTGTCTCTGTCGCGCAAAGGCGGCTGTTCTGGGGACGAGTGAGGAAGGCAGTGGACAGGCACCGGTACTGCGAAGTGCAGCACCGGTGCACGCTGGCACCAAGTGCTCGTGTTGGAGAGGCTTGTGTTAAACCAAATGTTAAACCAAAAACTATAGAAGGGATAGATATTAGTCCCAAAATTAACCCAGATTTAAACTGTATGCCAATTGTATCATATTAGCGCCTTACAAGCGAGAAGACTAGAACTAAGGAGACAGAGCTGCGGCTTTTCGCTGTATAACACGGCGGGCTCGAATATGTCCGCCTCCAGAGGCGCTGTAAGCAGTTGTACCACGGTATACAAATAGATATATATACGTATACCGTGGTTCTGTACTAATATGTGTGCGTTAGAGGTTAGAGTCCGTGTGAATGTCCGTGGTGCGAATACATGTGGCAGACGCCGATATTTTTTTGTTAATTTGTTATCTATGCAATTACAAATTTTCGTAATTATCATTATGAAAATGTACTCAAAATATTTCATGTTACCTGCTTCAACGTTAACAATACAACAAAGGAAAATATTTGATTTCATACATACATTAGTAATTTGAAATAATGTCACATTATTATCGGAATGCTTCTTGTATCACACAATGCAACACAGCACTTTTCAATCATATTTATTTAACATTCGAATTGTATTTTTATTAAAGCCAAATGGCATGTAAGCATACTGTGACATTTGTGAAGTGTCATTAGTGACAGCTGACAGTTAATAAGTTTTAGTTTACATACTTGTGTACACTATATAGTTTACATACTTATTATTCACTTATTATACAGTTCGTAATTTTTATTGCCGGCAAGAAAAATTGCACCAATTTTTATTGCGCGCACGCGTATTTATGTTTAATTGTTAACAAATTGTCCAAACCGACATAAAATACACGTGCGCGCAATAAAAATTGCGAACTGTAAAGCGGCCTTTAGTCTATTTAGTTTATACACTAGCTGTTAGTAAAGAATTGTATGGACATATTAAATTAAATGGCATATTAAATATTCATCACGTGATGTTGAGTACACTAAGGTAATATAGAGCAAGGTATTCTAATCCTGCAATGCATGATGGGAAATGTGTCAAGAGGTCGCTCCACACGTATGTCTTGAAAACTAACTTATACCTAAGCTACATTTCGTTTCGTACAACTTTAAAAGTAAATCATATAATATTATTATTTAGTTTTGGTATTTAAATTATTAATTACAGTTAATTAATATTATTTGTGATGAAAAATAATTTTTGCGACGTTGATTTATTTTTTATAAGTTATATTGCCCTGGGAGTTGCATGAATGTAGCTTAGGTATTAGTTAGTTATCAAGACACACGTGTGGCGGCGCGACCTCTTGACACATTTCCCATCATACATTGCAGGATTAGAATACCTTACTCTATATTATCTTAGAGTACACCACTGCTTACAGCGCCTTCTGTAGGTGAACAGATATGAGCCCATGATACAGAACGACTTCGGTCTCCTTAGTTCTAGTCATCTTGCTTACAAGGTATCATCTTCAGTAAACACAGTGTTTTGGTTGATACATAATGCTTAGAACATACATATAATCAACATTTAATTGCAATCACCCACCCAAAGAACGTAACAATTTTACCAATTATTAATGAATGAGTAGAATATTTTTTTTAAGAAATATAAATATTGTTCAATAATACTGAAAACCATTAAATACCTACCTTATAACTGTATCTATCTGGAAATGATTTTCCACATCTTTTACATTTAAGAGGTTTGTCCGAGGTATGTAATTTTTGTACATGTATCCTTAGATCTGTTTTGCGACCACATGTGGTTGGACATAATTCACACTGAAATATAGGTTTATCACCAACTAAAAAGAAGATACTGCTTTTAGAAACATACTGTTTAAAAATACAGTGGAAACCTCCTTATCCGGATCAATTGGGTCCAGGGGTAGTCTGGATATCTGAAAATCCGGATATGGGAGTTACAAATCAATGGGAAACCCCCAGGATGTAAAAAAAATACTATACACATTAAGTATACATTATTCACATACACGACATACATATATCGTGTTTATGCAAACCAGACCCGATGAAGAGTACATTACATAAGATGAACAAATTCAACAGCAATAACTTTACCCATTCATACACCTATATTCGTAAAAAAAGAAGTTGTTTGGCATACATGTGTACCTGTCAAAATATGGGAGAGTCCGTATACGAGGATTTCCACTGTACTGTAATAAGTTTTAGTATTTTAAAATTCTAAACATTAATACTGTATAAAGACTGATAAATATTTCTTGAATAAATTTTGATTTTTTGTTCCTTTCAATCACAAATTGCAATAAATAAATATTGTTCTTTTTTTACTTTAACTAAATATAAGGGGAATACACAAACAACTTTAGAATGAATTTTAGGATTACAAATGTATGTGCTTCTCTTATGCTTATTGTATTTATATTAATTTAATGTAAAAATGGCATGCCCTGAAATAAGTAAATAAATAAAATGTTCTTAGAGGCCATTTACCATTATTACAAGATAAAATAAATAAATTCAGAACATAATCAATATTGGGCATTTCCCCAAAATAAATTTTGATTGATGTGATTACAAAATATGTACCGTATCTTGTAACTGGTAATGTAACATGTATTCAATAAACTACTATTATTATTATTATTATTATTATTATTATTTTGAAAGAGTGTGCAAAGTTGACAATTATTCTGAGGATATCCTGAGAAACTAGTACCTAGAGAGGATCCTGCATCCTCCATAGACTCTTAAGTGCTATAAACACAAGAAATCTCCAATTTTGGAATTCTTTTGTCATATGTATTACATATATAGTTTGTGTCCCACCACTATGAGACTATATCAATATCACAAAAACAATTGATATTATAATTCCAAAATGTTAGCGGGTAAGTTAAGTCGATATGTTCTGTTTAACTAAAATATTTTGACATCTGGGACGTCTGCTTATAGTCTAAGAGCCAGTAAACAGATGACAACACATATTTGATGAAAGCCTCAAATTTGCTCAGTTACTCAGTTGTACCTATCGCTCATGAGATGGGGGCTAGTTAAGCCCAGTCGCGGTAGGTTCAGTGTCACACAGGGGTGACAGGTGTGTTAATTTGGCAAACTAAAAATGTATTTGATGAAAGCTGCCGTTTTGGTATGTCAAAATATACTATTATAGCTACTGAAAAATAAAATGGCAGACCGTTCATGCGGTTGTTACGTCATGGCAGACAAATTCAAAATTTCAAAAAAAAAATTTTTTTCAAAAGTATTTTATGAAACTTGAAATTTATATATGTTATTCTTGATAGTATTAGAAGCATATACTTTTCAAGGCAGTGGGGTATGTCGGTTGCTTTGACCTGGCAGACAGTAAAATATTTTCTCCTGCGCGAGCATACCTATATGTAGTAGATACGTTGTATACGGAATAGAGATTTTCGTTTTCTCTTTCTTTTCTATGATATTTAAGGGTCGGCTGATAAGTCCCGGGCCTCTCAATGAAAACAACATTTAAACAATTTTTTTTTTATTTATTTTTTCGGTTGTATTTAATTAAACCATCTCTATAGTGCGATTTATCAAGGTCCTCAAAATAACTGTTTACCGCCTCAATGACCTTCTCGTTGCTGTGAAATCTTCGGAGGGAACAGGTGGTAGTCACTTATCTGTCGAATAAGGTGGATGTTCAAGCAATTCGAACTTTAATTCGCAAATTTTTCCCATTGCAATAACTGAACAATGGGCCGGAGCATTTTTGTTAACACTTTAAAGTTGTCTTGTTAAAAATGCTGTCGTTCAAAAACTAACCAAGCTACTGACCTGTAACTATTGGTATAAGCTCGTCTGGAGTAAAACTATATAATACGGTGCTAGCGTCTAGATGCTATGCCAGATGACACTGAAGTATGAAGAGAGAATATAAGGATCTGAATTCTTCGAATATACAGATTCGAATTTTTCATTTTAATATTGTTTACAATTAATATTTTCATTCTTAATTTATGTTTAATTAAAAAATAAAAATAACTGTCATTTATACAGAATGTGTAAAAACCGACATCGGCCGGTTGTGAAAAAGGACAGTCTACACTTCTCTTTCTAACGTGGTAAGAGAGTCGGTCTTATTCCCTCACTACCTTCGATGCGTATGCGGTTGCTTCATATCTGTCGTCTCACTTCTGTTTGTCCTTTTTTATAACTGGCCGATGTCAGTTTTACACAGACTGTATTTTCATGATATCATTATTATCCTCTACCACCGAACATAGGTTTGTAATGGCCCATTTTCCCCATAATCCATGTAACGACAGTAAGTATGATCATTTATATGATTCATATTATTTCTTATATTCATAGTACCTAGTTCATGAAATAGTCAGACGATTCCATATATTGAAAGGAAGTTCTATATATTTGTGTGCTCGTGCAGGAGAAAATATTTTACTGTCTGCCAGGTCAAAGCAACCAACATACCTGACTGCCTTGAAAAGTATATGCTTCTAATACTATCAAGAATAACATATATAAATTTCAAGTTTCATAAAATACTTTTGAAAAAAAAAAATTTTTTTTTTTTAATTTTGAATTTGTCTGCCATGACGTAACAACCGCGAGAACGGTCTGCCATTTTATTTTTCAGTAGCTTTATATTACAAAATATTTTCGTATATTTTGACATACCAAAACGGCAGCTTTCATCAAATACATTTTTAGTTTGCCAAATTAACACACCTGTCACCTCTGTGTGACGCTGAACCTACCGCGACTGGGCTTAACTAGCCCCCATCTCATGAACGGTAGATACAACTGAGTAACTGAGCAAATTTGAGACTTTCATGAAATATGTGTTGCCATCTGTTTACTGGCTCTTAGACTATTATACTAGAAGTAGATGTCAACTTGTTTATTTTAAATTGAGTATTTCTGGACTCTACGGTGAATTCTAAAGATATATTATGTATAATATCCTAAATCTATATCCGATTGTTGATTAAAAATGATAGGGAAATTTTCACATCTATATATTATTATATTCAACCCAATAGGACCAACCTTTATTTTTAAAAGTTACCATGGCAAAAAAAAATTCTGGAATTTTTTTTGCTTGCGACGTTTGATTATTATTAACATACTATTTTTTATTTTTACATCAGCATAGATTATAAAGAAATGCTATATCTACTACTTAAGTAAACAACCAGATTCTAAAAAGAAAAAAATGTTTTCAGGTGTTACATCAAATGTGTAATAAGATCACATTATGTCAATATATCTTAAATATATTTAGAAGTGAAATTTCCTTATTGAATCTCCCACGAGCTTGAATTAATCACTGTAAATTTATTCTCGGTCTCAAATGTTGTAGGAAAAGTATCACAATTTTTTATTCTTTGAATTATCACAATTATTATATTTAAAAATTCGAGACCTCGAACAGTTTTTCAGTAATTATTCAAGCACTAGGAAGATTACTAATGAAAACTGCAGTTATTTCATAACCATCATTTATTTTGCAACTCATTTCTGTAAATTAGAATGTACTTTATTTTAGTAGAATTACCAAGTTATATTGCCTATGGCTAAATTCAATTGTTTTCATTTTCCATTGCTTCAAATACAGTTTTGTTATGTGCTTTACTTACTGTTATGTGTTAATTTGTGTGCCTTCAAACTGTTCGACTGTGTAAACCGGGTCTGACAAATATCACACTGATAAGGTTTCTCTCCTGTGTGTATTCTCAAATGGCGTTTCAACTTGAATGTATCAGGACTAGCATATGTGCAATGAGGACACTGGTAGGGCCTTTCGCCGGTATGGCAACGGATGTGTCTCTTCAATTTTGACAATTCCACACTGGCATAATCACATTCCGTACATTTATGTGGTTTCTCATGTGTGTGTCGGTACCTTACATGACGAACCAATTCACCTATAAGAAATAAGTTCCAGATACACAAAAATATGGATTTAAAGCAGCAATTCTCTGAATTGAACGTTTGTTGGGAAATAACACTTTATACTACTGTTAACCTCATAACAAAATTGTTCTTTCTCTCAATTCAACACTCTCAATTATCCGAAATCGTATGATATGCTCGGCACTTTATACATAATGAAAGTATAAACCGTATTTTTTTAAGCGCCTTGTACATTATATACGCATATATTTCGTTCCCGTGTTACATATAGCATTGACCCCTTCCCTAAAACTCTCTAGAGCCTACGTGTGCGCAGTAGTACGCTATCCCCATTCCAGTCGTCACAGGAACGCTGTATACTCTTATGGAGTTTGACAAGCGGGCATGCAAACATTCAGAAGCCCAGTCATAGAGGACAAATTAAATGCCCTTGAATGTCTTCAGCCTGAAGAACAATAATTAAGAACAATCTTTAACGATTATAGCATAGGAATGAGTATCGTAAAACATTTAAATGTGTTTTGTTTTTATCTCCACTTTATCCGAATTTTCAATTATCCAAAATGACCCTGGTGTCCCACTTGGTTTTAATAATCGGAAGTCTAGTGTATATGATCCAATTTTTTTTTTAAATATATAATATGTACATTAAACATTAGATATATTTGACAGGAACTTAAAAATTAGTTTGTGGACAGAAGAATTGCAGTTGAAACTAGTTACAGCTTGGCAAATATGGCAAAATGGCGTTCTTGTGTGATACATAATATCAATACCACAGCCGTGTATTCTTTAATGCAACTCTGGAACTTATTTGTTCCAGAACTCACAAAATGGTTGTTTATCGAATACACTCAGGGGTACGTCACAGGCACTTAGCATTAAAAGCAAGTCTCTTTTTTTATTTTTATGTTACGGCTACACGGCGGTTTTATTTTTATGACACTATTTATGTGACGGCTACAATCGCATTTGTCCCTACACAACAGTTTTTCCTTACAGACTCTACATATTAGTCACGCCATCATGAAATAAATCATCAAAATCACCGATTAATTTATTCACTTTGTCAGCAAATGCTAGTTTTTTAAGCATATGCACGTGTGTCATTTTATTATTAAGGGAATATTAGCGCCGACGACATAAATACCTTGAACACACTAATAATAATCCTAGAGCCTGCCAAACGGTTCGGCAAAGCGAATGAACCAAACAGCCCGCCCTCGCCCGCCGCGCGCCGCTATATTGCGGCACGATCGGCCAACCCTAATCGTATGTATAAAGTCCATCAATTTCAGAAAATTACTATCTATTACTATTCACGAAATTACTATCTCAAAAACAAACAAATCTAAATTTAACAAAATGATATTTGTTTAAGGAACAGACTTTCACCAACCATATTATATTTGATAAGTTGTACCATCACATGAAATTATATGTTAATAATGCTTATTTAAAAAAAAAGAAAAAAGAAGGATGTGGATAATTGAGGATATTGCATATTTTTTATTTGATATTGGTGATACAAAATAAAACTATTGCTTTCATTTTAAAAATAAAAATGTTTGCAATACAAATTTAAAAAAAAAATCAGAAAACTTTTGTGAATTTTATTTTTCCAATTTATTTCTTTGTTTATTTACTATATTCAGATTTTAGAAACAGGACAAGATGTAAACGTTTTTTTAAGGTTTAGTAAATAACCTAAAATATTTATTATGAAAAGAAAAAAATTACCTGACGTTGTAAAGGCGGCATCACAATATTTACAAGCATGTGGCTTAGTGCCAGTATGTGTGTTCACGTGGTTTTGCAAAGACGCCAACGTCTTGAAACCCCTCTCACACACACTGCACTTATGGGGACGTTCCTCTGAATGTGATTTCATGTGTCTCGACAAAAGATACCTTTTTAGGACTGGTGTAATTACAATAATTACACATATGAGCCTGCGTCACGACCTGCGACTTTCGAGGTAGAATTTTAACAATTTTTGATTTGTCATCTTCAGTGTCCGAGTCAACCATACCACCTTCCTCGGCCTCATCAAAATCATACACTGAAAAAAAAATGGTTTCATCTTGCTTAAGAAAAACAAACTTTGAGTAGAAAATGAATTGAGTAGTTAACTTGTGAACCTCATAACTTATAGGAAGTTAAATATTTTTTATCTAAATTTTCTTATGATCCAATGACTTGGGTATAATAATCTTGCAATGTACTAATACAATCTCCAAAATAGTGTTTGAAAGGTGATTAACGATAATGATACGTGTTACTGCTGCTACTATAACGGTAACGGTAATACTTAGGGAAAACGTTTTCTGACAAAATTTTGTACAAAAGTTGTAGGGATCAGAACTAGGTTGATCGCCTTTATTTTGACCCAGTTATGAATCAGAAAATGCCTTCCCAAAGTATCACAGTAACTCTGAATAATGTCTAAAACAATAAGACTAGAAACTTAAACTTCAACGTTAACAATAAACAAAGGAAAATATTTCGTTTCATACACACATCAGTAATTTGAAATAATATCCGGTTATTCTAACCCTTCGGAACGCTTCTTGTATCATACAATGCAACACAGCACTTCCGAACCATATTCATTTAACATTTGGATTGTATTTTTATTAAAGCCAAACAGCATGTAAGCATACGCATTAGGGTGTCCGTTATTTCCCAAGTTAGTTTTTTTTTTTACAAACGTCCCCCTTAAATTTTTAGTTTATGACCTAAAAAAAATATCAGACCCAAATAAGCCCTTAATGTTCATATTAACCCGTGCCTAAATTATGATACATTTCCCATTTAAATAACATGGGATTTTTGCATTTTTTGCATTTAATTTTTTTTCTCTGAAATGAATACAGCTGCACCAAAAAAGCAATGCATATTTTTGTAGGAAATTGAACGGCTCTACAAAAAAAGGTCTCTTATGTTTTTTTGATAAATTCTGCCTTTCAAAAGTTATTCAAGAATAAAGTTGTGTTCATTGTCAAATTCATTGTTTCTTATTTTTTCTTATAACTCCTGCATTTTGTTTGCAATAAAATTATGGAGTAACAGCGATTAGCCTCATATTTACGTACTTTTAGGTAAATTTTAGTTTTCAAATAGCTATTTTTTTATATAATTCGTATATTTAATGCAATCAAACAGAAAAAGCTGAAAAAAATCGTATTTTGAATTTGTTTGTTTTGTACACCAATGCCATCTACGAGTGATTTGCTATAACTTCAAGTAATGTGAGTTCAACCAGTGTTCCTAGACGGCACGGACAACTAACGCATGTGCAATAGCGGGGGAGGCACCTAAGCGCATATTGGCAGAACTCTGTCTGAACTCGCGGGCGCTCTTAATTTAAGCGCGCTGAGTAGCAGAGTTTGTGCGTTTGAACGACGCGCGGACTGTTCCGCCAATGCGCGCTTAGGTGCCGCCCCCCGCTATTGCGCATGCGTCAGTTGTCCATGCGGTCTAGGAAAACTGGGTTAGACTCACATTACTTGAAGTTATAACTAAAGCCAGCTAAACAGCGCGGGAGCCCACAAAGTTTTCACACATCTCAAAGTAAATAACAGGGTAAGTTTAACACATCTCTTTATAAATTGCAACAGTTATTGTTTTCATGAATTTTGTTTTTGCTCATACATGTAGTGAGTAGTATGACGCATACGATTATGGCCCGCCGACCGGATCTGCCGGCTTTAGTTATAACAAATCGCTCGTAGATGGCGTTGGTGTAGCAAAACAAATAAATTCAAAATACGATTTTTTTCAGCTTTTTCTGTTGGATTGCATTAAATATACGAATTAGATAAAAAATAGCTATTTGAGAACTAAAATTTACCTAAAAGTACGTAAATATGAGGCTAATCGCTGTGCCTCCATAATTTTATTGCAAACACAATGCAGAGGTTATAAGAAAAGTAGGAAACTATGAATTTGACAATGAACACCACTTTATTTTTGAATAACTTTTGAAAGGCAGAATTTATCAAAAAAACATAAGAGACCTTTTTTGTAGAGCGTTAAATTTCCTACAAAAATATGCATTGCTTTTTGGTACAGCTGTTAATAACAGAGGACCACAAACATTTTTTTTTCATGTGCGGAATACTACACTATGCCTACTATATGGTTTTTTGGTCTCTGATTACGAATTCGGGCTTACTTTTGCTTGATCAGCTAACCTAACCTCAAAAAACGCTCAAAAACTCAAAAAATCGAGTTCATAAATTGAATAGCACATGGGACCTGAATTTTGAAACTTGATAGCCCCTTCAACTGAACTCTTGCATCTCAAAATCTCCGAATCCAAATTTTCAAACTCCTAGCTTAACTTAACCTCAAAAAACGCCCAAAAACTAAAAAAAATAGTCTAAAAACTCAACAACACACTTCACCTGAATTTTTAAACTTGATAGCCCTTTTAACTGAACTCTCAATATCAAAATCTTCAATCCAAATCTTCAAACCCCTAAAACTAAACCCCCAAAAACTAAGAAAAACGAGTCTAAAAACTCAATAGCACACTGGACCTAAATATTGTAAAATAATAGACTTCAATTTATGTCTTTAACTGATGCAAAACGAAGCCTTCAAACACTAACCCATAGCCTCTTGTCCTTGAGTGATGTTGATATGTATCTTCAGTCGTCGTTTCTAGTGATAAATTGGTGAATAGGATATATTGCTTCGCCAGTAACTAGCGACATTATGAAAAAGTACCTCTAAAATCTGAAATTCCACCACACTGAAAACAGTAATATGCTGAAGTGGATTTATGCTACCCATCCTGGACCATGTGGAGGTACCACTTCTCCAGGACTTACCTGTTTAGAACAGGGGCACCTACGCCAGGAACAAAAAAATACATAATCCTATATATGTATTGATCGAGTATGATAAGTTAAAAGAATCTATAGTTATATCAATGAATTGTGCAAAATGCATTTGATCTTTGGCGGTACCTGCCCTAGGAAAAAACTAATACTAAGTATCTATCATAGGTGCCCCTGTTCTAAACAGGTAAGTCCTGGAGAAGTGGTACCTCCACGTGGTCCAGAATGGGTAACGCTAAATCCACTTCAGCATATTACTGTTTTCAGGGTGGTGGAATTTCAGATTTTAGAGGTACTTTTTCATAACGTCGCTAGTTACTAGCGAAGCAATATATCCTATTCACAAATTTATCGCTAGAAACGACGACTGAAGATACATATCATCATCATTCAAGGACAACAGGCTATGGGTTAGTGTTTGAAGGCTTCGTTTTGCATCAGTTAAATACATAAATTGAAAGTCTATTATTTTACAATATTTATGTCCAGTTAGTTGAGCTTTTAGACTCGTTTCTCTTAGTTTTTGGGGGTTTAGTTTTAGGGGTTTGAAGATTTGGATTCGGAGATTTTGATGTTCGAGAGTTCAGTTAAAAGGGCTATCAAGTTTAAAAATTTAGGTGAAGTGTGCTATTGAGTTTTTAGATACGTTTTTTTTTTTTAGTTTTTGGGGGTTTTCGAGGTTAAGTTAAGAGGCTAGGAGTTTGAAAATTTGGATTCGGTGATTTTGAGATGTGAGAGTTCAGTTGAAGGGGCTATCAAGTTTAAAAAATTCAGGTCCCTGGTGCTAATCAATTTATGAACTCAATTTTTTGAGTTTTTGAGCGTGTTTTGAGGTTAGGTTAGCTGATCAAGCAAAAGTAAGCCCGGATTCGTAATCAGAGACCCAAAAGACCTATGGTAGGCATAGTGTAGTATTCCGCACATGAAAAAAAAAATCTGTGGGCTTGTGTTATTAATGCAATTAAATGCAAAAAATGCAAAAATCCCATGTTATTTAAATGGGAAATGTATCATGATTAGGTACGGGTTAATATGAATATTAAGGGCTTATTTGGGTCTGATATTTTTTTTTAGGTCATAAACTAAAAATTTAAGGGGTGTTTGTAAAAAAAACTAACGGGAAATAATGGACACCCTAATACGCATTGACAGCCTACATTCATAAACAGTCACATGTGGTCCGCTGCTCATCACGTGACTTTCGCAGTTCACGTGACGTCGAGCACAGCACTGCTTACAGCGCCTTCTGGAGGCGGACAGATGTGAGACCATGACACCGAACGACTTCGGTCTCCTTAGTTCTAGTCTTCAAAGATCTCATTGACCCAATGACTTAAGCCAGATATAAAATTTTCCACTCCCTCTATTCCCGGGATCAAAATCCAACTGCTCCGGGACTTTTGGGCATCCCTTACAATTGTAATGTAGGATTAGTGACCTGTTTCCATATAACTATATAGTTAATTAGTGGAATGAGGTCAAATGTTTCCAAAAAAACTAATTTTCAGTTAGGTCGACGTTTCGCAAAATTTATTTGCATCCTCAGGACTAATTGAATAAGCTTTTTGCTGTCGTTTTTAAAAATAAATATGAATGAAACATTGATAAAACAATTGATATAACATAAAATAATAATAGAATACAACGTACTGTCACACAGACAGCCGATGCACGTCTGTGTGATATAATCCCTTACAATATTATATAATTATGTATCATACCTGCCAAATCTTGATCCCCATCAGTTTGTTCACCATCTTTCAAATCAGGATCTTGCACTATTAAAACATAACTAAGTTCTCCAGAATTAGTATCAGCTGGAACAACAGTCACTCTCTGATAAGCATTTCCAGAATTTATTAATATCTGATTATTCTCTCCTCCCCGAACTTGAAGCGGCTTAAAATAAAATATATTAGCAAAATTCTTTTAAATTACGTTAAAAATCTCAGTGACATTTCAATTACAGATAAGTAGAAAACTTAGAAAAGCAAGTTATTTCCAAATTTTAACCCACTATTCTAGATATATTTTTGGCCTGATTTTTGCTAATACTAAAAAGTCTCATATCATTCTTTCACGTAATTAAAAATGCTCGACTTGTTTGAAGCATTAAAGTTTAAGTTCTTTATACAGTACGTCCCAGAACATGTCAAAACAATAGTCCAAAAAAAAAAAACTAAATTTCGAGTTTAACATAACCCTATGGGATTTAAATCTTAGTTAATTATAAGCAATTTTTGCCATTTTCTCATTTCTAAAAAATTGAAGATCTCACAATTTAATTTTTTTTTGTACCTAGTTATTCTAAAGACCTCGCACATATATGGAAACTTGGTTTCGGTTAAATTTGCCCAATCTCAAATGTTGTAGTTCTTGTGATACTGACAAAACTCATAATAGCACCATTTTCAGGACGTTAGCCGTCTATGAATTTTTAAAGTGAGCAGTTAAAGAATGCATTCCCAAATCCTGTTACCACAATATTTGGAATTCTGAATCTTGTGAATGAAGCCAGAAACTTCTCTTCAAGGTCATAAATTTACTTAATTCATCTTATTCTAAAACATATTTTTATACGAAGTAGCCTACTTTCACACCAAAAATTGATAAAGAATTGAACCATATGTTAAAGAATGGTGACAAGTACAGTCAGATTGACTTTTAAGGGTCAAATGAAGGTTAATATGTTCCTTGTTGGGGAAAAGTAATTCAATCCTTTTTAAATTATATATACAACTTACAATTTTTCAATATATCCCCTTCTCCTAAAAAGATAAATAGAAAATGATCTTAAATTAATTACCTTTAATAGAAATGATTGACCTCGATCACAATATTAAGAATTCAAAATCTCATGATAATAGAATTTGGGGAATTGCATGTATTCTTTAATCTCTGAATTTGTATTAGCAGCACTAAAACTACAACAAATTTTGAATTGGATGAATTTAACCAAAACCAAATTTCCATAAGATACATCCAGGGGGGTGTCCTTTCAAAATTATAACAATATGCCAAATTTTAAAGTTATTGGCCAACTTTAATTTTTTTTCATTTTTGCCCAGTAACCGGAAGACTGATCTGACAATGTCTGCATAAGATAATAGTTCTATTAATATATAAAAAAACGTAAAATATTTTCCTTTTTAACAACAATATACAAATCAGGACCAAACATTAAAATATAACTGGTCATTTCAAAGTTGAGGACAATAATTGACCCTCTCTGGTGATAATTGAATACTCAATTTTAATTTAAAATTATTAGATTAAATCAAGACAAAAATGAAAATAAAAATTGGGCTATATTTTTCTGATTTAGTAAACCACTATAATTTTTATTTATGAACAACTTGATAAAATTTTGAATTATTTAGATACAAGGAAAGAGTTTATATACAAGAAATATAATATATTTTATCTCTCCCATCGAGAACTATTTGATTTTACGAAAATATGATAAAAATTACTTTTTTTAATCAAATAACCCAAGAGCCCATGATAAAAACTGTAAGTGTTTTTTAAAAGCCCAAATTACAATATAGTATTATAAGCCACCCAAACAAAACATCATAGTTGGCCGAAAGTGATCTTAAATTTATATGCTTATTAAATTGTCAAGGTTGTTATATCATGTGACAATCATTATTAATTTTACAATTATGACAGCCACTTGTCAAAAGTTTGACAACAACAAAGTTTCATTTTGAGCTTCGACATAACTGCTATTTCCACCTCTCTCATTTATAGCCAGATTTGATGATGTTTTTTCCTTTTGGATGGCTCTTTATTAAGGGTGTAGATGAGTCAGCAAACAACTCGCGGATCAAGTAGTGGACAACTAACGGTGGCACGTCTTGAGGGTAAAAAGTAAATGTGATGCAAAAGTTGAAAATTTCTATGTAAATATTGATTATAAATTTGCTAGACAATGGTCAAACAGTACAGTTCTAGAAAGTAGCGCGTTAGCACTTGATGCAAAAGTGAATATAAGTGTTTTGTAAAAGCTGAAACTTTGCATAATGTTAGACTGTTGATTATAACATAAGAAGAAAAAACAGGCATCATATATAACCAACACATTTAGCAGTCGCTAGAAGCAAGTTTCTTATTTTTTTGATAATCCTGGCACACATGTACGCTGTATAATTTCAAGATTAAATAGTTTTCATCAAGCACTTACTTTTTCATCTTACTGGTGAAATTTTACAATTCAAATATCAACAAGAAAAAGTAAGATCTTTTAGTTTACACATCATGAGACATACTTTACCGTATAAACAATTTCTAATGTTTCTCTTACCTCATCCCCATCTTCACCATCTTCCCCTTCATTTTCATGGTTTATAATGAACTCTTCACCATCTCCACCTGAAGAATCACCTAAACCAGACATGACTGTCATGACTGGCTGGGTATCTCCTTTTGCTTGAAAGTAGTAATGACCGGCCTGGTCCACAAAATATGTTCCCTCTTCTCCTTCCCCATCATTATCTTCACCTTTATCAAATTAAAATAACATATACATAAATATATAAATGTATACATAAATGCAACATTCTTAAATACTAAATAATAAAATATTTACTATTATACGTATTAATCAATAGTATATTCTACCAGCTTTTACTAGCGGCTTTACTTGCATGGTAAAATTTAAAAACATTTACACATTTGTTCCTTTCCTGTGCACAAAAATTTAAGTTTATAATTTTAACAAACATGCAGATATAACTATCATTTTAAAAATGTAACTGTCCTTTTCACTTCCCTAGGAATTGATATTCTAAAAAATTCTTAAACCCACGTTTTTTATTTCTAATGAAGATTTTATGCACCTGAGGTTGCTAACTTCTGATATCCATCCAATATACTTAAAAGGAAATAATAGAATAGCACATATTTTCACTTTAGATTCCAAATTTTAAAAATCCTTTTCTATTCCTTAAATGTGGCCCACTTAAAGCTGTAACAGCCTTATATCTTTTTGTTATCACCCGATTTGAAGGAGATTTTTATAACCTTACGCTTTCAATAGTATAATAAATTTGGTGACCATGAATTGGTGAAATAAATTTTTTTTATAATAAAATTCTTATATATACCCTAAAACTATATTATATACAGTATGTGTAAAGCAGACATCGGCCGGTTATGAAAAAAGACAAAGTATACACTTCTCGTTTTAACCTGGTGAGAGGGCCGGTCTTATTCTCTTACTACCTTCAAACGCATGCGGTTGCTTCTTATCTGTCGTCTTACTTCTGTTTGTCATTTTTCATAACTGGCCGATGTCGGTTTTACACAGACTATATCCTAAAATTATATATAAAATTCTATATATATATATATATATATATATATATATATATATTTATCCAACAACCCGAGATCACTTTTATATAAATTACAAACGTGGTGAGATCCGTTTGGAAAGTAGAGATCCGATTTTGGATCTCATCTTTTTTCGTGTGTATATCGTCGCCATTTTAACTATTTCGACCAAAAAACAGTGTCATACTTTTTTTTAAAAAATCTCGTCTTGAAGCTCTTTTTCAAATAATATACAACTGTAGTTCGCTTATTACTGCGTCAGAGGGCGCCCTAACTTCTTTTATACACGGTCTCTACTCTTAGATAAGATGAGATCCGCAGAACTTCAGATCCTGGCATGCGCAGGCGTGCAATACGGCAACATTGCGATTGTAAGGACGAGGGGTTTATTTCCTATGTCAGGAATTACTCGAATAAAGTTGTCTTTCTTTAAATTGCTGAGATGAACGGAGATGAATTTGATGATCGCTTGTGTTTTCTTCATACTACCATTAGGTTTACTGGGTAGTGGGTCACAGAAGACACAGAATTCAAATATTTCATCAATTTGTATTGACTATCGACTTAATGTGTTCCGACTGTGTGTGATTCCGATTTAGTGGTTTTTGCTAGTCCTAGTCACAAAACGTCTAGAGTCTAGAGTCCTAGTTATGGCTGAATATTCAAGGTGGTATGTATTTAGTTTTATTTTTACTAAAGATTACTGCGTAATCCTAGACGTAACTAATGTAATGTTTGTAGATAATTGTAAAAAATAAAAATACTTGTATACTAATTAGAATTAACCTATTTTATGTACCTATGTATGTATGCTTTAACATACGTCATTTTTTTAGCAATCTGAGCTGCTGTACCCACTATCATTTGGTCAAAACCAGAGTAATAGTGAGGAGGAAATATTAAATTACAATGCTGGACATATTGAAATGAAACTTGTACTAAATGATGAGTACAGTCCAGAGAACATCACAGTACAAATGAAGGGAAGTACTTTACAGGTGGGTTACGTTTTCGGTTTTTACATATATCCAATTTTTGTTTATTTTCTTTTTTATTAATTTTAATTATTTAAATTAAATAATCTAAGTAAATTATATAGTGATTAAACTAAAATATTTTTGTGATTAATTGACGAGTATTATAATTATTTTTGTGTTTAGGACAAGAAAAACCAATTTAGGGCGAGTAGCCAGTCATCGGTATAGACATTGACCAGTTCGTTTGGTAGCGGATGTTCCCAATCCCAGGGTTCTACAAAAAACGCAGATATATTTTAGTTCATCTGGTAAGTTATATATTCAATAAATTGGATATTGATTTTTTTAAATTTATTATAGTAAATGTGATGCGGTCTGTAGAAAAGGTAACAAATGTCGGAAAAGTGAATTTTGCACTACAGCCCAAAACGCAGTTTCAAGTCGAAAAATACTAATTCCGGATTTCAACGGATATAGGTGCTATACATATCTGGCAACTGTTCCAAAACTTTACATGTGTTTTTCTCAAAATTACGATTTTACATATTGAAACTTTACCTGCTTCCAGTTCGAAAGCTAAATTAAGACTAGAGACTTAATTTTTTTTTAAATGAAGCGAAATTTATGCTCTATCGAAATCTAACCCCCACCCGAAAACAGTTTTTCCGACATCTGGTACCTTTTCACAGACCTCATCACAAATACAACAAATGGTATAATTTTGTTTTTTTTTTTTCAACCAATACATCTGCTTTTTTTTAGTTAATATAATTTAATTTTATTTAATTTGAATTGTTTTAATTCATTTTTTATTAACAATTTTTACAAATATTTTTTTAATTAGGTATTTAAATAAAAATAAATTTATTATTTTATTTTTTATGTTCCAGGCTCATCGGAAAATTATCGCATCGGAAATGGAGGAAATCAAAATCGAAATAATCAATAATTTGTAACATTTTTTATGGCTAAACGTTGTGACTAAAACGATGTTTTTAATGTCAAAATAAAATATTTTTTGGAATAGCTGTCATTTTATTTACCTAATAACGTTTAAAAAATCGCTTTAAATAATTTTTTTTTCTCCATAAAATGTTTCACTTTTAACTTAATGTTTTCACTTAATTTCTGAAGAACCGCTGGTCAAACGTTATCTATACAATGAATAGGATCTGTTTAACGAGATTGGTCAGTTCAACTTAGTATAAAGATAAGTTGCGTCAAATCACCATATTTTAGGTTCCCCTACATGCCCCTGCTCTGTGTCGGTTCTTATCCGAAACACCCTGTATATTACTTAGATATAAAATTGAAAACTTTTTAATCTGACTTGTTTCATCTCATTGCCTTTTTCTCATTTAAATTCTCCTTAACACATTAAAATCGAGATATGCAACCAAAGTGATTTTTATGTAGTCTCACTCTTATAGCATGTATCCAACCTAAGAGATTATAAATATTTATTAATTATTTTTAGGTTTACGTACTACTTGTATTATGCTTTTTACCTAAAAATAAAACATAAGAATATTTTATCAAAATGTACTTTTATCATATTTCAGCTATTTAAATATTATAATATTTATAGTCTCAAATATTATATTGGTCAAAAGCCAAATAAACCAAACAAGAATCTAAAAAAATCGGTAATATAAAATAAAAACTAAACTAAACAAAATTCAAGAATTTTTATGTAAAATGTAAATATCGTAACCATCTTGGCTAATATAATCGGTACTTGTTCAAATGTCTTTATGCACAAATACTAATCCTCAATCCGTTATATATTATAATTAGAGACATGATCATTTTGTCCACAATTGTTTACATTTATCACCTAGCCGTGCCATCTGCGCCTTCAGAACGCCTCTATCCAGTGGCCATTGCATTTTATGCATCGGACGCTGACGGAGACATGCCCACAAAATATCTGCCTCGCTGTATCGTCTGTAGTTAGCTGGACTGTTTAATGATATGTGCAGAGACGGCTCCGTTGCGTTATTGAGATTCAGTTTTATGTATGGAAATCAGTAATTATAAAATTTGAATATACGTTACTTTGCACGTGTGTATATGATAGAGTATCAGTTAAAAAAAAAACGTTACATGTTTTTAGTTTTGTCCCGTTCTTTATTAAGGTTTCAGTTTCTGTGTAAGAATGGCATCTTCCCGACCACTACCCTCTAGAAAAATTGGAAAACTGGATAAAAGACATTCCAGACTGTATTGTTCAAAACAATAAAATTTATTGTAGCGTGTGTGAGTGCCTGTTGACGGTGCGATATGCTGCGCATATTAAGGTACATGCAGCTAGTCTGAAACATTTGACAAAATTAGGTACGCCTACCATGCGTAAAGAACAAGACTTCAATAAGGATTTGACAGAAATGTTAGTGTCGTGCAATATACCGTTTGAAAAACTCTATAATAGTGCTTTTAGACAATTTATGTCACGGTGTATTCAAGGCGATTATGCAGGCACTTAACCAAGTGCGTCTACAATTAGGAAAAATTATATTCCTCTCCTGAGTGAAGAAATAAAAGAACGCACTGCGTGGACCTATGTGAGTTACGTGACAAATATTTATGGATCAGTGTAGATGAAACTACTGATGCATGTGGTCGTAAAGTGGCTCATGTCATCGTGGGCGAACTAAATACTGAAAAACCAACAACATCACAATTGATTGCTAGCAAAATATTAGACGCGGTCACCGCAGACTCCATTAGAATATTAATTCAGGAATCCTTGTATGACTTGTGGGGTGCGGACTATGCTATTCAAAAGGACACTTTATTATTATTTGTGAGCGATGCAGCCTCATATATGAAGAAAGTTGGCAGTATGCTGCAGATAGAATATAAAAATGTTTTACATATTACCTGTTTTGCTCATGGCTTGCATCGGGTAGCGGAAACAATTGCAGAATGCTATCCCAATGTAAATGCGTTAATTGCAAGTACAAAAAAAGTATTTTTAAAATCCCCTCAGCGGATTAAGGTATTCCAAGATATTCTTCCAGATGTGCCACTACCACCAGAGCCAATAACAACTCGTTGGGGCACATGGCTCCAAGCGGTACAATATTATAATTCTAATTTTTATGACGTAAAAGCAATAGTTGATTCCCTTGATCCTGAAGAAGCACACCTATTATAAATATATGCATATGTATGTGCCATGCTGTGTAAACAAATATTATCCAAAGCCTCATGGAACCTCTGAAATGTATCATGTACGCATGTGTTTGGATATATGTATCATCTAATATCTAACAATAATATACCGAATCATATCGTCCTGAAGCCCACTCTGTACTATCATTTCTGGACAAAACGGATCCTGTCTTTAATTATAATATAACAGAGAAATAATGGCAACACCGGTGGATCTCACGTTTTGCGTGTATTACCCATAATATGACACATAAGTTAGGCCAGATCCCGCCTTACCATATTTTGCAATAGATCTCTACTTATGGATATACTTTTCGTATAAAAAAATTCACGATAATTTACCCCTCTGTGATTCCCAAAATACAAACACATGTAAATTGTCTACAGTAGAAAGCAAAATGTAATATAAAGGTCCGATGACGAGGATCTCAGGTAGTCCCAAGTTTCCTCGGATCTCTTCTTGGTAGGAAACAATGTATATATATATATATATATATATATATCCTTATATAAATCCATAAAATTCTTATATAATTCAATTCTTTCTAGTCACAAAATAAAATCTAATCAATTTATTTGTTTTAACAGGTTGACTGCCATATTGATCGTATATGACCTCTTGTAAATTATTTTATGTTGCCACAGTCTAAATGGCATTCCCAAATTTTAATACTCTATAGACCAGCTGTCAATCCTCCCGTTCATAATGGAAGACTGCTGTGGTATGGCCGACACCTCATTACTACGAATTTTAGGATATCCTAATTTAATCAATCCTATCAAAACTCAAATATGTTCACAAACTTTTATTACAAATAAATGAAAACTAAAATCTTATAAGTAAAGCTAAAGCATATAAAACAAATTAAAGAAGTACACATGAATCTTGCAAGTTCTAAACGACCGTCATCAAAACCACCTGGCAGCAGGGGCATATTTATGCCCCTCTCGTGTGAGCAGTTGTATAGAACCACTCAATTACATTTCAATAAGAGCCTCATAAAAAATTTGGATAAATAGATAACTGGACTACATTTAAAATGCCAATGGGTGTGCACTATTACTACAGAACTAGGAGTAATTTTTTGTTTTATATTACAAAATATATAATTATAATTATATATATAAAGTACAATAAATTAATTTATAATTGCTTTCATTAGTAAACGAAAAGGATAGTTAATTCATTATCAGCAATACAACTGCTTTGGAAATCTTTCTAAAAAAAATGTAAAAAGGGTTATTTTCTTGAGATAAAATTAAATTTTCCACCTCAGTCATAATAACTGTATAACATTTTTTTGCAACTCATTTAAATTCCGATATCTCAATTAGTACTCTCAAAGAGTAGGTACACGTAACACAAATCAACGCTCTAGAATCAAATAAAAAATCTTATTTTTACTTTTCACATAACAATAGCCTGTTGCTATGGTATTTCATTTCCATAAATCTAATAATACCCAAATTTTGGTTTATTTTTTGGTGACATAAGCCTTATTTAAACCCATGTTTATCAATGTTTTGAAGCCAATAAAAATGGAATAATTGTGATAAACTATAGCAATCACAATTGAGTTGCAGAAAGTGCCACAATGTCAAAATTTAACAATGGATGACGAATCATCTTCATCAGTATCACTATGTATATTTTCTTCTACCTCAACAAGTAGCACTGAAGAAGAAAGACCCATATTGTAAGTAACACATAATTTAAAATGTAGATCCTTGCCAATCTACGTATCTAGAACTTTATATTAATTACGATTGTCAACAATAATGTCAGTTATGAACCATTTCAGATACTATTTGGCAGAAAAAATAAAGGAGCAATGTGGCCAGCAGCAAAATTAGGAAAATCATTATACATAAAGAATGGATTCAGAGTGTACTTTTTCCGTAGTAAAGCAGTTTTAGAGATTGACGCCAAGAATATAATAAGTAATTTTAACGACTTAATTAATCATGAAGTGAGTTTTAGGCACAATGGATTTAAAAAAAGGAATAGTTGATTGCATTACAATTGACAAATATACAACAGTTCCTTACTTCATGATAACAAAAAAAGGAAGAATTTATCAAACATCATATTATAATGTTTACCTTAACAAAACTCAAGCTGAAAACGTTTTACATAAAGACAATTAAAATGTTATGAAATGTATGCAAGTTTCTATTTCATAAACATCACTACTTAAATAAAATAATTACCTGATACTTGTTGAATTGTTGAATCGCCTCCTATTTCCTTCTGAAACCCTGCCAAATAGGATTGTATTTCTGTAACATTTTCCGAGGCATCTGCTTCCAATTTAATGGAACTTTCTACAAATTGTGCCGTCATCCTGCACTGTTGGAAAATTTAATAAATTATTTGTACATATGTGTCTATCTAAAAAAGAAAAACAAGGATATATGAAACATTAACAAAAACATACAAGAAACCTTTTTTAGACAAACACTAATTAACGTTTGTCTATATATTTTCAATACAAATTTGTTACTTTAATTTCACAAATTTAAAATATACTAACTTGAAAGTTTGCCTTAAACATGTCCCTCTTACAACTAGGTATATAAAAATTGTACATTTCAGGAGTGAACAACACGGAAGCAAATACTGACGCCATTTTATAACTATCAGCAGCTGCTTGCAAATAGGACAAGCTCACAAATTTTATTAATTACTTGACTAGGACTACTATAAACTAAAATATATTTTACATTCTTCAAATTCATATTCATTCATACTTATCGCAGTTAGATGTAGGGGCATTTCAACAAAAATTTCGAGAAATTAGCACCGTTGGCGCTGTCATCAATGATATGGATAACGGGTAAAAGTGTCGTTTCACACGGAAATATCAATTTTTACTGGCATTACTGGAAGTTATACAGTGTAATACACCATTTTGTAATGTATAAATTACATATTATTATTTAAAATAAAACACTTCATCTAAATCAATCATTCGAAGCATTATTTTATAAAATAAGAGCTTACCTTTTGTTAACTCCAAAATTGTCCTGTGAGGGCGTACCGCAATGGCAGCGTCTTTTTAGATATAATCAGAGATGGCGAGGCCAGCGAGACGACTAGGTCAAAATGAAAAGGCGATGCGCATGCTTGAGACTGCTCCAATGAGCACACGTAATATTTATCAACCAATTGAAATTTTATATAAAAGTCACATAATTCAAATTTGAACTACTAAGGGATATGTATAAGATAATACCCCAGATATAATAATAATTTAGCTTTATATTAATTTAATTGAGCGATTATTATTTTAATAATCGCTCAAAAATTTCAAAGCGGTCTCCTCCACAGAGAACTCCTGTAGAGCAACAATTATCCGTTTATTTTTGCGTTAAACACAAAATAAAATAAGTATTTAGTATTCAGGTAGGTATGTTGTTTTCATCATATTTTTTTTCTAGGAAAGTATTTCTAAATAAAATTGATATTTACATATGGATTGGCTTTAAAAAAGTGCACATATCTGGCATTTTATTTACTTCTTCGGAATTTTACTGGTTCGGAACCTGGGAGTAATTACCCCTAAAGGAGTAAAATGAACTTTGTTGGGGGTAATCAAGGGGTGATAATTACGCCGAGGTTTCTTCGTATGACATAGCGGCAGCTAAAATTGATAATAATGCGCAGCACCGCTGGTTATCTGGTTATTTATTTGTTTTTGAAAGGCTAACAACAATGCAAATCTAGAAAGACCGAGTGTGTAACGGGATAATAAAGGTTAGAAACAACTGCTTTACACGATCATAATTTACATTATTTTTTACATGAATTTCTACATGTACCCTAATTCAGTCAATGTAGACTTTAACTGGAATATATTCGCTAACGGGGTGGTAAATGATTTTTCAAAAAAATTCCCGAGACATGTAAACTTTTAAATGTATTTACCTACATTTTGCAAGTAATGTGAAAAAATATAGCCCCTTCAGGGGTGGCTGAAACCACCCTCGACATGATTTTTTCAAATGCAACCCTATGGCTTGTGACCCCTCATTGTAAAGCTGGTGGAAATAGGAATCCAACGCACTGATCAAATTTTAATTTTTAATATGTTTGTAGGGTTGCATACAATTAAAACGTAATTTTATAGTTTAATTTATTTTTAACGCAACAATTTCGTACTCAAAATGTGTGTGTTGTTTAGTTTTGGAATGTAAACCTTACATTTCATATGTCCCCACAAAAAATTCCACGCAATTTTTTGCCACAACTGATATTTGTTATTTTTTGCTAGCGTTTTTACACGGCCGCAAAGAGTAATTTAGTTTGTATGCTGTATTCAGAGTTTGAAAACGAAGTGTTATTTCAAATTGATGAAAATGTCTTATTTAACTGAATCACTAAAAATCGAAATTTTGATGATAATTGGATATGGTGATAGGGCGCGAACTCAATGCGAAGTTGTTCGCTTGTTTCGAGAAACGCATCCTGACTTGCCACCACTAAATCAAAGTACCATTAGTAAAATTGAGGCACAAATATCGAGAGATGGGTCATGTCAGGAAAGTACCGAGTAAGAGGCAGGCTGTTGTTGATGACGACATGAAGTTGAATTTGTTGCTTGCTCTAGAAGAAAATCCAATCACTCCAGCCCGTCAACTGGCCCGTGATAGCCCCGTCACAAAACAGTTTTAAAAATACTTAAATATGAGAAAAAAACGCCCATATAAAATGCAAGCTGTTCAAGAGCTACTTGAAGATGATCCAGATCGACGGTTGGAATTTTGCAATTTATTGATGACTTGTATTGATCAATACCAGTTATCTTTAGAGTGGATAGTTTTCTCTGATGAGGCTACTTTTACATTAAATGGGCACGTAAATCGCCAAAATTGTCGTTACTGGGCTGAAGAGAACCCCCATTGGATGAGGGAACTTCATACTCAGCGCCCACAGAAAACTAATGTGTGGGCCGGAATAATACAAGATAGAATTGTAGGACCATTTTTCTTTGATGACACTCTTAATGGAGCAAGATACTTGCGTTTACTCCAGCACGAACACTCCAGCCAGTGCTATGTCATTTATTTCCAAACCCCTTAAACCCTAACTTGACCGACGAGAGGTTATGGTTTCAGCAAGATGGGGCCCCACCACACTATGCTGCCATTGTTCGTCAGTATCTGGACAGAATTTTTCCCGGTAGGAGGATTGTGAGGCGAGGTAATATTGAGTGGCCAGCAAGATCTCCATATCTTACACCACTGGATTAAGAGGATACAGATAAAAGAGGAAATCGGAAAAAATAACACCGCAAATGTTACATAATGTAAGGGACGAAACCTACCACAGACTGGGATGCTGCCAACAAGTGAATGGTGCACATTTTGAACAATTGTTACGTTGAAAATAAATTTAATTTTTAAATTGATTTAATTGTATGCAACCCTACAAACATACTAAAAATTAAAATTTGATCAGTGCGTTGGATTCCTCCTTCCACCAGCTTTACAATGAGGGGTCACAAGCCATAGGGTTGCATTTGAAAAAATCATGTCGAGGGTGGTTTCAGCCACCCCTTAAGGGCTATATTTTTCATATTACATGCAAAATGTAGGTAAATACATTTAAAAGTTGACGTATCTCGGGAATTTTTTTGAAAAATCATTCACCACCCCGCTAGCGAATATATTCCAGTTAAAGTCTCCACCGTGTATGTTACAAGTAGGTATTACAATTTATTATTGTAATATTATTATTTTTAATGATTTGAGTTATCTACCTATGTAATGAAAATTATTACCGCACTAGTGCTGCAATTAAATTTCATGACATTACTAGTGATGTAGTGTGAACTCATTACACCGCTAGTGCGGTAATAATATTCTTCTTACGTGTGAATTGTAGATAAAATGTTGTTCATAACACGTGCAGTAAAGCTTTTTACTATACTCGTGTAGTGATTACTATTCGCAATATTCTCCACTTGTCTGTAATATCGCTCATATCGCACAAGTAATGTAAATAACTATTATGCTTTTAATAGTTATTAAAATTAGTAAAAAAATGGAGTATTTGAAGAAATTAATTTTATTGTTCATAATATGTGAAATTATAGGCCGCATGAAATCGATAAAGAGTTTGACCACTAATTCAAAACAGAACCAACAAAAAATCGTTAAAAATACACGCGAATGTCCTTGAAATCTATAAGATGTTCTATATTTGTACCGTTTGGGTAAAACTACCTTTAATGTTAGTAAAGACCACTTTACAGTTGGTCATTTTTATTGCCATCAAGAAAAATTGCAGCAATTTTTATTGCGCGCAGTAAAAATTGTTACAATTTTTCTTGATGGCAATAAAAATTGCGAACTGTAAAGCGACCTTAATGAAAAATACCTATATTAATTGTATTTTCAATAATTATGAAACAACTTAAATCTAATTTCCTTTAAATAGTTTTTATTACATATAATTTTCATCGCTCCTACCTTTTTTGTAGCATCTGTTGTACGGTAGTTTGTAACTAAGATAAGAACATAATGCTTTCACGATCCTGATTTTTACAGCCGCTTTACGCAGATGTTTTGTTCTTTAAGGCCGCTTTACAATTCGCAATTTTTATTGCCGACAAGAAAAATTGTAGCAATTTTTAATGCGCGCACGCATATTTGCGTTTATTATTATATATTGCTGCAATTTTTATTGCCAGCAATAAAAATTGGGAACTGTAAATCGGTCTTTACACAATCAAAATTTCGCTAGTTTCGAGTTATCCGTTATCCGTTTCGAGTATTCCGTTAAAGTAAACGTTATTTTGAGTACATAAGTATGTGACTGCTGTAGAAATTACCGAAACGCTAGATATTTATCGGATTATTGTACGTTATTTGATATTTGACTGGAAATGACGGAGGCACATTATCGGCCGAAAAACTATTAAGGCCGCTTTACAGTTTGCAATTTTTCTTGCTGGCAATAAAAATTGCAAACTGTAAAGCGGCCTTTGCACAATGCATTATTTACATTATAGACAAAATATAATAAATAATATATACTTTTTGACGTCTTATGGCAGCCCTATGATCAGCCGCTTCCCGGTTATGACAACTGTTTGGTCTTTTTTTTAGGTTATTAACGCATGGGCGTAGCGAGGTACGGGCAGGGAGGGGCAGCTGCCCCCCCCCCCTTAGAAGAGCGTTCGTTCGTTGTGCCAATGTTGTGTGCCTTCATCGGTCGCTAGAGCTGTAAAATACTCGCACTTTTGAGTACTCGTAACTAATCGTTACTTTCCGTTACTTAATATTCGTTACTCGAGTACTCGCTTTGTGCGTGACACAGTAAATCAATGTTCTGGTGTAGATATTGCTACTCGGGTCCAGTACCTATTTCGCGTTCTTATGAGTAGATATTAGGTGTTGGCTTTGTATTGTTTATTAATTATTTGGAGTCGGCGGTATTAGGGTGTATAGAAAATGTGATAAATACATGTTTATATTCAAACGATGATAATATTACGTATTATCTGATTATTATTATCTATTATTAGCTCTTAGAGGTTTGTATTCTAATTTTTATTTCTGGCATTTGATCATGTTAATTCAAAATAAGTAAAATGAACTGAATCTGGTCGAAGAGAGAATAAGTAATAATATTCGTCGATTTCTTATATCTTATTAGTTGATGTTGCTCCTTTATATGAATAACAATTACCACATAAATTACATTTTGTCCTCTCGTTGAATAATTGGGAAAAATAATTCCAAATTTCACATCTTTTTTGATTCTCAGACATGTTTAAATAAAAAAAACTATACATTAATATCAGATTTAACATCATTTTAGTAAATTTTATTTAATAACGACAGAACAAAACGCGTAGTGTCTAGTCTCCAAATCGTGAACTCTTACTTCTACGCCTACCCATTTATTCTAATTTATAAAACTGTAATTTCTGATTTATATATATATATATATATTTTTTTTAATTACTACCTCCACTGCTCATGTGAAGCTCATATGTTAAAAACAACGATCAAAACAATATAATCTAGGATTTTCTTTGTCCGCCCCCCCCCCCCTATACAATCCCTGGCTACGCCTATGTATTAACGTAGTGGTATTTTAATGGTGGGTTCATGCAGAAATTTTTAGTAATAAGAATAAGAATAGTAATAAGCATAAAAGTTAAACCTTCGTTTTATAATGACCCAGTTCATGCAGCAAATCCTTATTTTTAAAATTATTACTAAAAATTATGTTTACTGCATGAACTGGGTCATTATAAAAACGAAGGTTTAACTTTTATGCTTATTACTATTCTTATTCTTATTACTAAAAAATTCTGCATGAACCCACCATAAATGTTTCGACTACTAGTGTGGACGAGTTAATATCCTATCTGTTAATTGAATTAGCATATTTATAATAACGAAACAAAGAGGAAAGGAATTTAAGATTATTTAATTAATTGTAAACATTTCTGTTATCTACATACCTTTTGACCTGCCCAGTTCATGACCGATCCAATTTTTTCCATGAATTGTCGTCTTTCATTAGGATATCCTTATAACTAGGGTATTTTTTATCATACAAATGTACATAGTTTTTTACCGATGCATTGTTATGCATCTCCTTCTTTTTTACCACAAACGGGATTTCGATTTGATGGGAAACATATTCGTAATCCATTATTATTAATCTTTCAACAACTACCATACTATGATTAGTATAAATTACTTATAAATACGATCTGCCAAATTCGGCTAGCCAGCGCAATTCTGAACTTTTTACGGCAGCCGTAACATTTGATGATATGTATACGGAATTCAATGATACGGATATTTTCAACTTTCTACGTACATATGCCCATATGCTTTATGCAATTGCATATATTCTGTAATGCGCTTTTAAAATATGTTGGCCTTTAGGCGAGTAAAGACACCTTTACAGATCAGTGGTTACAACCGTAGAAACCTGTGTAGCATAGTTTTCTATGGTTGTAACCACTGTTACAATGAACCTTCCTTAAGGAAAGATACCCCTCTTTCCTTATCTAAGGGTCGTTCCAACTACTGACTTGTATATTAATGGATACACTCAACATCCACATATCCGAACTCCAAATTTCCGAACTCACGATATTTCCGAACTTGTACTTCCACATAACCGAACTTGTCGCTGATTGGTTGACTACAAAAAAACCGCGAAATTTAAATGAGAAAAAAATGTAAACACAATAAAGCGATTGTTATCAAACATTTCGATTGTCACAGAATTCAGCAAAGAGGAAATCGCCCTCCCTCAGCAGCACACCTGAGATAAGAGTTCTTCTTTGTACAAACCAGTGAAAAACACTTCTTTCAAATGGCGTATCATAAGTACCGGTGCACTTTATTGTGTCAATCCGTCCACTCAATTTTCGTCTTTTTTTCAGTTTTTTCAAAGTAAATTTCTTTTTTCCAAGAATTTCTGCCACTGACGATTTACAAATATTGTACATCTTACATAGATCAACATTTTTAACACCATTTTTTGCGTGATTTATCAAATCCAGCTTTTGCTCCAAGGTTAGCCTCTTGGCAGTCTCTTTTCTCTGCAAATAAACAGTACACTAATGTTTGTTTTGTATCACGGTTTTCTTAAAAATACATATTTTCTCATAATTTTTCATTTCAGTTTGAAATTATTATAGGTTACGTCAACAAAATGTTCAATAAAACAAACCTTTACTTTGAATTACAAAATAATTACCTGCATCACTCTCTCCTTTGCACCTGACATTTTTTTGTTTAGAAAAAACGTTCTTTTATTAACATGTACACATGTATGTATGTATTACATTTGCATAAAAACCTCGAAAAACAAAGAAAAGTACTAGAATGAGCCCGAAAAACCCTTTGCGCATGCGCCAGCAGTTCGGTAATCCCGAGGTGACGAGAGTTCGGAAATGTGGAAGTCTGCGGAACGTAAAAGTTCGGAAATGTGGATGTTGAGTGTAATATATGTAGTAGAATAGTTCCACTGCGCCGTTTTCGGCGTATTTCAACAGTAGTCACCTTGTCAGGTAGTTAGTAGTACGTCACGTTTTGTGTGTGTGAATCAAATTTTTGTTTTCTCCTCTTACCATGTTCAACGTACTATATTTTTTGCGAGTGACTTTTTAAATGAAAATATTTTGTGAAAATCGTTATTTTTTTTGGCACACAAGACCCTGTACGTATTGAATTTGCTAGTACCTACCACAGTTAGCAGACATATCGGCCGGTTTTCACACTGTGCACGCTATCACACATGAATCACGCGCTGGGCGCGTATTTAAATGCGAGCAAGTGTATTAATAAATTTGATTGTGGAGTGAATTCATAATGTTGAGAACAGAGAGAAAAGGAAGGGTTTCAGATGATAATTAATCAAAAAAAGTAATCAAATTAGGTATGTACAATAAAAAAAGTTGGTCCGGTGTGGGCTTGAACACGGAGCTCACGGATTTTTACCATTTAATAAGAATTTTATTATTTTAAGTATATACATTACATTGGCTCGCAGGTCTATGGTTTAAACTTACAACTAACTTATATTTACACTGTCCTAAGACCTCTGTTCACGGATTGCCAGGCGTGTACATTGCCATTACTTTACGAACATCGGTGGAGATTTTTCAGAGAGCTATAAAAATAGCAAATTCAATACGTTCAGGGTCTTGTGTGCCAAAAAAAAAATAACGATTTTCACAAAATATTTTCATTTAAAAAGTCACTCGCAAAAAAATATAGTACGTTGAACATGGTAAGAGGAGAAAACAAAATTTGATTCACACACACAAAACGTGACGTACTACTAACTACCTGACGAGGTGACTACTGTTGAAATACGCCGAAAAAGGCGCAGTGGGACTATTCTACTACATATATTATACTACTATATATATCCATTAATATACAAGTCATTAGTTGGAACGACCCTTAGATAAGGAAAGAGGGGTATCTTTCCTTAAGGAAGGTTCATTGTAACAGTGGTTACCACTGATCTGTAAAGGTGCGACTAATTTTGTCTCATAAAGTTTACTTCATATACGTAGCTCCTGCACAACGTTACCAAAACTGTCACGAATTGTTTTACCCTATTGTATATCACTCTCCACCACAAAATGAAGCTCACAAAACTTTTGCGAACTTTTAAGATATCTTCTCTGAGAGGCTTTTTCCCAAGCCTTAACCATAAATTCTTTTTTTGGAACGGAAAAAAATAACACTTTTATTTATTAGACCGGTAGCAGTAGCCAGAAGTGCAACCGGTAGAAATGCACTGGGTCGATATTTTTTAAATTCAATTTTACAAAGAAAAATATACTTTGAATTGAGGTTATGGTCATATCTACGGAACGAAAAGGGAGCGAACTGTACAGTGGCGGTGATACATATGTATAAGCAGTAAATCAATGCTTAGGGGCCTCGCCCTTGAGGGGCCCTGGGCGAACCCGACCCTGTACGTCGTAATCGTGATTGGTTGATTTTTTACCTATGATTATTTTTTTCATTTTGAGGTCTATGACGTGAGATTTTTTGAGGTTTTTTTTTTATTTTTTGTTATCTATAAATTGTTATAGATTTTAGATTTTCGACATCTGATTATTGTTTTTTTTTTAATTTTGAGGTGTGTGACATGAAAGTTTTATTTTATTTTTTGTTATCGAGATTGTTATAGAGATTTTAGATTTTAGACATCTGATTATTTTTTTTAATTTTGAGGTCCGTTATGACATGAGGATTTTATTTTTGTTCTGATTATTATTCACACAGTTCATTTCCCACACCTGTACATTTTAAATAGGGAATGAATCGACATCAAAATGAACGTAGTTGGCTGCTAGCGCTTCTGTTTTAAAGTAATTATTGAAAATAATTGTTTGATGTGTCAAATCGTAAATATCGAATTATTTATAAGTGAAACAAAGTGCTTAAATTAATTATATTTAAAAGCAAAATTTTAAAAATCAATAATGTATTGAATGTATTTCAAATAAACAATGTATCACCGTTTTTTAAATATACCTTATATAAAAATAAATGCTTGTAGTAAATTTCTTTTTACATTTTTATAAAAAATGTGCAGTCGTAGAAAAAGTATAGTGTGCAACATGTGAAAAATGCAATTTCTCTCCTTTGAATTGCGACACGAGCCGTAAGCGAACTTTTCAAACTCGTGAGAAATTAGCCATTTTCTGCACTTGTTGCACAATATACTATTGAAGTTGTGTAAAATGTGAGAAATTTGCTGTTTTTCATAGCGGTCGTAGAAAAATATTTTTACCAACGCCTTTTTTTGATAGTTTGTAGTTAACTTGTCCTTTAAAAAAAAATGAAAAACGACCTACTCGAACACGTGACTTTCAGAACTTGTCAAATTTGACAATTTTCACGCAGTCCAGCATTTAGGATACAGTTTTATTGAAATTATTTATTTTTTTCTGAAGTAAATTGATACCAGAATAATAGTTAATTAAAATGCAACTGTTTTTTTAGATTATCTCCAATGCCCATCTTCACGCAAAATTACTAAATGCGTCTAAAGTTTGAGCACATTAGTTAAACTTTAAAGTACTAGTAATTCGTTTCATGAAATGTGCTAAATTCTCACCATTTTAGTTTACTATTATTCTGGCATCATTTTACTGAAAAAATTAATTTCAATAATGAAAAATAATTTTTGAGTTGCATGAAAGTAGCTTAGGCATAAGTTAGTTTTCTAGACCCACGTGTGGCGGCGCGACCTCTTAACACATTTCCCATCATGCATTGCAGGATTAGAATACCTTCTTCTTAGCTGGATGGTATGTCAACTTTGCATCAAACACAATAGCATTTAAATGTCTTAATTTAATATTTTGCTGAAAAAGATGTATCCCAATCTATATGTTGTAATAAATATTTAGTAGTGTGGTAAATCTACTGAAATAAAATGTCTTTTTATTTTAAGTTTGAAGTGTTCAATATTTCTACAGTATTTGTAGGTATTAAAGGGGCAATAAACAAATGTTCTAATAGAGTATTCAGATTTAGCATACTTAGGTAAAATTTGGACACATTTTCTTCGTAAAATTTTTTAAAATGGCGCATTTATTGCAATGCGCCATTTTGAGTATATTTTGGGAAAATGTCAAATTTGACAGGTACTGAGTCACGTGACCCTGTTCCAGTAGGTCACTTATCATTGTTTAGTAAGCACATATTAGCCCCAAAGTTGAATTAAAAAAAAAACAAGGTGTTAATAAAAATGTTTTCTATATGATGCGCACTTAATTAAGGGGGTAGTAAAGTTGTTTGGCTTAAAAAAAATGATTTTTTTCTTTTTGCGTAATTCGATAGATAAAACCTTCAAGAATGTATATGTAAAGCGGCAATGCGAAAGTCAAACATTTCTCGAAGGTACGACCTTACTACCCCCTTAAGGAAATTGTATTGTACATTGGTAATTACAAATATGGGTTAGTGTGACTTTTTAATGATCCTCACTTTGGCAATGCCCACTCATCATAATCAACTAGAACCGACTTTGTGGATTTTACATCTACATATATGACTCACATGTAAAGCCGGTTAAACAGCGCGCTGCCCACAAAGTTTTCACACATCTCAACGTAAATAACAGGGCAAATTTAACACATCTCTTTCTAAATTGCAACAGTTTATTGTTTTCATGAATTTTGTTTTTGCACATACAAGTAGTAAGTAGTATGACGCGTCCGATTATGGCCCGCCGCCCGGATCTGCCGGCTTTACATATGGCTATAATAAACATAGCTGCATTGCCATTATAACTCTAAGGGGTATTCTCGTTTACCTAATAGAGGACTCTATTCTGTAACTTCTCCATTAACTTTTAGCATTCTGCTAAAAAGATATTTTTTAACAGTTCCCTAAGAAACTGATATTCTGGTCACTACATTATTACAAACATTACCAAGAAAAAAAATCACAATGTCATATAGCATGGCGTCATAACGACAATTCTAAATGTAAATTACAAGATTCATTTGCTAACATGTATTTCCAAATAGGCCAACACTTTCTATCCAAAATATTGCGCATAATCTTATTCGTAAGCCAGGCATTTTGTCCCGGCGACGGCGGGCATGAGCATCGCCGTGCCGTGTGGAAGAAGGGTTGGGATACCTTCGGCTACGTGAGAGAGGATTCGGCCGCTACTGGTTACGGTATCGAATGTGTGCTTGCATTTTGTTTTATAACAAATATTTAGAAACCATAAGAGATCAGATTACTTAGCTATTATAGTTTATTTTAGCTATTTATTTTCTGCTATTGTGCTTACTAATGGATGTTCATCCATTGGTTTAGTATAATTTTAAACTAAAAGACTATTATCCCTTCTCTTCAAATACACTAACGTGTTGATTCGTACTGATTAATGAAGTGGTGAAGGGCCGGTCTTATTTTCCCATTACCTTCGATGCGTAAAGATGGTTGCGTCTCACATGTCGTTTCACTTCTGTTTGTCCTTTTTCATAACTGGCCGATGTCGGCTTTACACATACTATATATAAATTTATAATACTTGTAATACTCCATTTACAAAACCTGAGCAATATATTTTACTCACATTTGTCTCATACAATCCTTTTCCTTTAATAAAATTAAAACATACTTTTTTTATTTTAACAGCCCACTAGGTGTGTCAGGATAACCCTTTAATATTTAAAGGATTCAGTTTAAATAAATCAGCTTGTTATTTTTTTTGTTTACAGAATGCAACAACCATCTGAAGGCTCCTGGTAATAATAGAAGCATTTAGCAAAGTATGTGGTAACAAAACAAGCCTACTTTGAAGATTAGATGTAAGGTAACCATATTATAATTTAAGTTCAAACAGAAGTTACTTGAGTACCTCAAAAAAAAAATGACTTACAGAAACAATATTCAGCTAGTCACATGTAATTAAATATATCAAATATATCATATGTTTATATATGGGACATTTCACGCCAACTAAGTGATGTCAAAATAAAATTCTGTTTGAAATATATCACAATCGATAGTACTTGCTAAAAAACTAACTTCCCTAAAATTTTAGATTTTTTGAGCCACAAGGAGAGGGATGGTGAGGGTGAGAAAATACAAATTTTCATTTCGACTCTAAAGTTTCAATCTTTCTCGGTAAGAAAATGACAAAAATTGCGAAAAATATTGTAATCAGCGACCCCAAAAACCTTGGAATCTATTATTCACTTGCCATTTACTATCTCTTACAGGATGAGAAAACACGCTAAAACCACGTTTTTTCACCTTTGGGCCATTTTTTGGGCCAGTTCCTGGTCAACGTCCATTATGAATTAAAAAAGGTACAAAAAAAAAAGGAATTAAAAAAAAAACGTCATATTTTTTGAGATTTCGATTTTAAACTTTCAATCCTCAAAATAAGGGTGAAAACTATCCCCAATAATTTTGAAAATATTTTTATCGTATGCTACGCAAAAAAAAAAACATCGAAAACCATTGCAACCTTGTTTTTAATTTTTTTCATTTTTTTATTGAGAAAGATTGAAATTTTAGTCGAAACGAAAATTTGTATTTTCTCACCCTCACCATCCCTGTGGCTCAAAAAATTTAAAATTTTAGGGAAGTCAGTTTTTTAGCAAGTACTATCGATTGTGATATGTTTCAAACAGAAATTTTTTTTGACCTCACTTAGTTGGCGTAAAATGCCCCGTATACTATATAGGTATAAAAACAAATATTACAAAAAACTATTTTGGTTTGGAACCAGATTAATAGATATGTTTTTTACTTTTTTTTTAATATAAAGATTTTTGGTATTACAATGAAATTATTATAATCAATGATGGTAATAAGATTATGATTTACATCTTCTAGTAAGGACAAACATAAACACAAAAATGGATACATTTTATATGAACTTCTAATTTATTATTTCTATACAATATTGATGTAAAACGAAAAAAAACATATTTGTTTTATGTATGTTAATATAATAAAGTCTACAACATACAAAATAATCACAAGATAGGCCTAAACTATTGGCTCTAAAAGTTATTGTAATAATGTTTTTGGTGGCATCCAATATATTTCTACAAAAACAATGTTTACATAGGAAAATTAATTCCAGCAAGTATGGAATGTTTATACAGTTTTCAACTAGGAATTATATGATTGTATATACCATTAAAAAATACTTACCACTCATGATGTAAACAGAGGATCAATAAATATATATATAAATAGAGATATTTTAGAAAATATTTCAAATATCGCATGTCTCACTGTTTATACCATTTCCTTTGTAATACTAACTCACAAACATAACAACAGTAAAATAATATTTAAGGAACCATACTTTTTTTTTATATTATTATAAAAAAAAGTTTAAAACATTAGAGAACAAAAAATATAGTACAAAACAAAATAGTCTGTATCTATAATGCAGAGCCAAAAAGCAATCTAATATAAAGAACCTTTCAATATACAAAAGAGATACAAAAACTGATATAATAATTTCTGCAATATCCTATAAAATAAATGAATATCTGTTGGCCCTGCATCTAACGGTTATTGTTATGGATGACTTGCGTCCCTACAATAGTAGTGACTTGATGATATTTCCCTAAGGTTTGTGCGCAATGTGTAACCCAATACAATACCTAATAATAAGATCAAGAAGCCAGTAGCTATTTGATAATACTGAGTTCTTTTAATGGCTCTGTGTAATTCCATTTGGCAAGAATTTAACTGTGCCACAGATGCCGATAATTTATTGAAATTATTCTGATCACTTTCTTGTGTTGTGACTGAACCCACATTTCCATTTTTGGTGATTTCCCCACTCTGAATACATTTTAAACGATGTTGATTTATTTTCCTTCCAGGTGTATTCTGAAATTGAAAATATTTGGTATATTAGACAAGCATTTCTCTTTATTTTTATTAACCACACTGCTTTAGATACCCTAAAAAATAGTAATGGAAGATGGAACTGAGTTGATATATTTTAGAAGAGAGAGTTTAGACTTTAGAAATGCTTTTCTTCAAAACAACAAAACATTTTATTTGAGCCAAAAATTATTCCAATGAGCCCTTTACATTAATGGCCGCTGGTGGAATTTGACATGCTTATATTTCCGTAAGGAGGCATGGGACCTACACCATATTTTAGGGGGTGGTTACTAGAACTAAGTAGAAGGCTATAATGGCAAAAATCTTCAGGAAAAACTTGCGAAATTTTTTTCAAAAAATTCCTGCCTCCGGGCAGATCTTGGAAATTGTTTGCAAAATATTCACGAAATATTTATTTTCATTCACCGAGTAAATACAAATTTTTTTATACTTGTGATTTTTGCAAAATTCTTATTTTGCGTAAATATACAATTATTGTAAAATTTCACAGATGAAATGTTGGGATGAAATAAAATTTCAAATTACCATAACTTTTACAGATCTCAAAATGTCAAGAAAATCGTAAGTATAAAAAAAATGTATTTATTCGCTGATTATGAAAAAAATATTTTGCAAGCCGTTTCCAAGATCTGCCCGGAGGCAGCCATTTTTGGAAAAAAATTGTCGTAAGTTTTCCCTGAAATTTTTTTTGCTATTATAGCCTTCTACTTAGGTCTAGTAACCACCCCCTAAATTATGGTGTGAGTCCTATGCCTCCTTACGAAAATATGAGCATGTCAAAATCCACCGGCCGCCACTGCTGTACATGATCATAATATTTTACACTAATTTTTATCTAAACTATTATAAGTAAAAATTAATATAAAACCCATTTGCAATACACATATTAAAATAATCAAGGTCAAAAGAGACAACAAAACATATAAGTTGCTACAGGTTATACTTAAAATTTAAGATGTTAGCTGATTTATAAAGCAAACTTTTTATTTTGTATTGAAATTTGTATTCAATCATGTAGGCGACATTGTATAAATAAAAATTACTATTGGCATTATACCTACTACACACAACCACAATGTCTAAGGATATTTAAGTTTTTGGTATATAGCAACCTTGTAAAAAGTATTTGTGTAAGTAAGTGCTGTGATTATAGCAATATACAAGCACACCATTGGATACTAGTTTTGAGTTGTTTTACATTCCTATGATTCAGTTTTTATGTCATGAAAAAAAAAAACAGAATTTTGTTACCTCTCTTATCATTTTTGTTCTGACTGATAAAGACAGGAAATATGACCATTTTGATTACTGTATCTGTTAAGTGTTGTCAAACATGCAGCAACAACATTTAAGTCGAGAAGAAATTATTAGAGTGGGATAGCCTCTTAACGGGGGCATGTGACAAACTCAGGTTGCAGAAAAAATGGGTACCACGGAAAACATGATATCACGTCTTCATGCAAGATACCGAAAAGAGGGCAAAGTTGTCTAATCATGCTAGTATTGTTTCTGACTGCTGTAGTTCAATGTGTCGCAGTGGCACAATATCCTGACAATACTATGTGCAGACGATTGCATGAAAACAACCTTTGCAACCAACAATCTTTAAGGATTCAGCCGCTGTCCTGGGACAATCGTGGTGTTCGACTATTATGTGCCCAGAAACACTCCAGGTGGCAAAATGAAAATTGAACAGTGGTTGCAATGGAATTTTTAGAAAATATCAACAAAGTTTTGCCCTGGCCTCCGCAGACTCTGGACTAAATCCAATTGAACAGGTGTGGAATAAGATGACCCAAATGTTTCTTTAAATGGGTATGCCAAGAGATAACAGAACAAATAATTATTTAGCTCTTTAGAAGATATCAATATCAAGATTTAATTCTTAGCATGCCCAGATGCTAACTTGTTCACTACCGGATGGTAGTGAACAATCGTAGAGGTCATACACAGGATTGAACAATATTAATTGTGTTAACCATAAACCTTACAGTATTTGTTTGTGGGGTTTAGTATATTTGTTTTTAATTTTTGGTATAATTTTGGTTAATGTTCTGTTTTTGTAGAAAAATAAATGAGTTTGGGTATAATATTTCACCCCTTCATTGTTTTTACTTTGTTTTCAGTTTATTACAACAAAAACGAAAAATGCAATCCATAAAAAAAATGTTTTAAGCAAATTATTCAAATATCCTTAAACATTGCGGTTGTGTGTATTACTACACAAAGGAAAGCAAATAAAATGGAAAAACAGAAAATACAGAAAATGTTGTGTTCTATCATGGGTGTCTAGAAGAGGCAAAATGGGTATTATGAGTCTAATAAATAATGAACTGTTATTAGAAGAGTTATTTTAAAATTATTGGCTATAATGGAGGTTTCCTGTAACATTGGATGATACATTTGATGAAATTAATTCCATTAATTTTCAAATATATGAAACTGTTGCTAATATAACAAATAATGCTATTATTTCAAAGCAATATTACTAAAAGTCATCAAAAACACATGAACAAGATATACCAATTTAATGTCTCACTGCCAATATTTTGGTTTGAAGAATTTCTGCATTCTGCAAAATCAGAATCTGAATCTGAATTTTGCCACGGAATTATACAGGGTGTTGTTAAAAAAATATTCCCAAATGTGACTTTTGCAAAATTATTGGTTGAATTTTAGTGAGGGATATTATCAAAGAATATACAAGAAGTATTATAAAAAGTTCTTGCTGTCACATCCGACTTCCAGTTTCACTGAAAGTACTATTTACTTAATCAGTTTTTTGAGTTACTTGCATATGTATATATAGTCTTGTATATCTTTATAAACACCGGGCAGTTAGATTCTTTTCACCCTTTAATAAACAATTTCTTGAAATATGACAAAAGTAAAATTGCAATCCAGATATGATTAGATAAGTATACGAAAGCGTGTATTGGTGGACTCGGAAAGATGAGAGGAATCGAACAAATGCAAAATATATTATGTGTCAAAAAAAATCACCGAAATATAATTACTTCTTGAGAAATCGAAAGTAGGATGTGTAATACATTCACTTTCCTTGGAAAATTCTGAATAATTTTAGAGTTTAAAGTTTCTTTTTGACTCAAAAATAACCCAAAATATCGGCAGTGAGACGTCAAATTGAGACATTCTGTACATAACCTTGATATTTAAAATAATAGGTTCTATCTATCAGTACACTTAATTATGTGTAGGTTTGGATGTATAAATCCACGTAAAATATAATCAAATTCATGTATTATAATAAACATGAATTTTACATAACACATTTAAAGGCATATACGAGTGTCCCAGGTTTTGTTAGTTTTAAACTCTAGTAAAATTGCATTTATGATGCAAAATTAATTTACTTCCAAATGTGCACAAATTATATGAGTTTTTATTTATTAAACATAATATTAAGATGTCTACCAAACATTCTTGAAGTCACGACCTTAAATTGACGAACACGATGGCTAGCAGGCGGTTTGAATAGAACTGGTTTCAGTCTTAATCCGCACTGTTAAAGCTCTCAAAGTGCATGGTACTTACTCGGACAAGCGTCAAAGCATAGCTGTTTGTGATTTGAAAGTAACGAAGACTAAATTTTTTGTAGTTCTGCACTGTATAAATCAGATGCAGGTAAATAATTTTCTAAAACAAGAATATAGGTGGCCATACGAAAAAAAAAAGTTGAGCGAAAACAAACTCACAAAGTTTCAAGAAAATCGACATGTTTTTTTAAGTATCAGTAAAAATCAAATCTTTTTTTATTAATTTCAACACCCTGTATCTCAGAAACGAAACGTTTCCGGAAACGTTCATAGGATTTTTTTTTCTTATTTGCATGCAAGGAATCTCATCCTGAACTATTTCGCACTATTAATGAAACCCACTATATAATAATTAGATATGTTGAATGTGTTGAAATACTAAAAAATACCACTGGAATAAGTTTATCAGAGAAGTTCCTATGATACTCCTATATTGCGTGGACACAACTGTAAAACTTTAATTATCAAACAATCTGCAACCTGTCCTAACCAGAGTACCTACACCGACTCATGACTCTACTCTATAGAATTAACAAACCAGCTCATGTTAAAAGTGACAAAAGCTTCTGGGACACCTTGTATAAGTAGAATAAAAATTCCATTATTTACACATATACAAAACTAAACAATTTATAAAAAAAAATGTGTCAAATATAAAATTCAGATTTTGTATCACAATATAATTTAGTGCACTCACCTTCCATAGTTCAGATAAATCCTGACTACCTAGTTCACTTGGCTCCACTTGAGTACTCATAACAAGGAATTTATCCCGTGATAATCCACCCAACTGAAAGCCTGGCAGTAAAGTAACAGTAACTGTAGTAGTTTCCCCTGGAGCCAAACATCCAGCACTAGGTTTCACTCTAAACTTTTCTGGAGATGTTGTTTTCAGCTATTAAGATATACATAACAAATTTAAATACACATACATATATAATAAACCAAAAAACAATATAATAAAAATTAAATACACATAAATATATAAACAAATTTAAAAAGTAATTAAGGCAACAAATTTTACTACAACAGGAATGTATTCCATTATATGGAACGCAATTATTATTGTTTGTGCATCATTAGAATTTTTGAAAAATGTTAAACAGCATTCATAATTTTGGGTTGGCCCTGGAATTTTAAAGATTAAAAATTATGTTCGATAACACTTAAAATGGGAAGATATCACAAAATATTATTAAGAATAATTGTTTAGAATTAAATTTTTGGCCTTACATAAAATTTGAAAATAATTGAGAAAATTTTGATGAGACATAATAAAGTAACGTAAAAGGCAATATTTTCTAGGTCACGTTAAATTAAAATATACTCGGCAAAAAAATCAGTTGTTCAGAATAAAATTTTTTGACCTTATACAATGTTTGAAAATAATTAATGAGAAAAATAATATTATAATTTTGACGAGAAATAATGTATTACAAAAGTCGATTTTTTTCTAAATAATAACACAAATTTTTTCAAACATACTCCATAAAAAAAATCATTTTTACATGCATTATTATGTACAAGTGATATCTCATAAAATTGTGTGTAAATATTTACCCATATGTTGGTTTTCTTTTGAGAAGACAAAAAAAAACTTGACAAAAAAAAACTTAATTTGTTAATGTACTTGATTTGCGCAACTTGACTGGCCGCATAGTGATCCTTGAACTAATTCTTGCACACTACGACAAAAACTGTTTATTGTGTAGTAATATAATATAAACCAAAAATATTTTTAATACGAGGGGGTGCCCAAAAATAACCGGAATTATTTTTTAAAAGCTATATATTTTCAAATTTTTTACAAAACAACCTTATCCCTTTCAAAACGCTCTCCATTACAACTAATACATTTGTCCCACCGGTGCTTCCACTGTTCGAAACATTTTTTTTTTGTCATCTTTAGAAATGGCTGACAGCTCCTCCCTGGTTTCCTTTCATAGTCCTTTCATGTCCCTTTTCATGTGTGGAGATAAGAAAAAGTCGCACGAAGCCAGGTCAGGTGAGTAAAGTATGTGGAGCAGCGGAACCATGCCATTTTTAGTCAAAAACTGGCAAACAGAGATGGCTGTGTGTGCAGGTGCATTGTCGTGGTGGAAGAACCAGTCTCCTATCTATCACAAATCGGGTCTTTTGTCTTTTTGTTTTGTCGGGTTTTCTTTTGTCACAGTTGATCAATTGTCTGTCAACGGTCTGTGAGCACAAGTTCTCGAATTTTTTCAACTTTTTCGTTGTTTCGGGCAGTTGATGAACATCCAGAACGAAGTTTGTCATCAATCGACATGTCGCCATTTTTAAACTGAGCAAACCACTTGTACACTTGAGTTTTTCCCATAACGTTACCTTTGTAAGTTGTTTTCAACATTAAAACAGTTTCAGCAGCATTTTTACCAAGTAGAAAACAAAATTTCACAGCTGCACGTTATTCACTTAAACTTGCCATCATAAAAAACGAAACAAGAACAAAACAGCGCTAGCAAAAACAATCACTGCAGATGAACAGAACAAGCCAGGTCGACAACACAGGCGGTACTACACAAGCTCCGTCAACGGCATTGCTGCTCCGGTTATTTTTGGGTACCCCCTCGTATATGTTTTTAAAGATGATTTTTAGTAAATCCCTTGCTTCAGTAATGTTAGTTTACCAGTAAATTATGTTAAATTTTTAGAAAAATTTTGCCAATCATAGAAACTGAAAATCGAAATAATTAATTTTTCTTGGTGTTAATTTTCTCAAAATATAATAATTTTCTGTAACATATCGTAAAAATCAATAGTTTGCATTTCAAGTTCCCTATGCAATTTATTTTCATGTTAACTTAAGAAATAAAAAAATACAAAGCATGATTTACACTTTTTGAACTTGACTAACTTTGTCTGAACCAACGAAATGAGAAGACTAGAAGGAGCTTGGTATATGCTAATGCATTACATTTGTTAACCATAACCGAATTTGAATACCACATACATATAAAACAAATCAAGTCAAAGAAGGACGGCATATAAGAAGATCCACTTACAAGCAAAATTAATAACTGCCTCTACATGTTATCTTGGAGTGTGTATGAATCGATGTGAGATTCAGGTATTTGATGTTAAAGCTTCTTCTAGATCTACGATTTCGTTGGTTTGAACAGTGGCGCAACCTTGAAAGTAACGAGAACATCATGATTGGTTGATACACCGTGTGTGTAAAGCCGACATCGGCCAGTTATGAAAAAGGACAAACAGAAGTGAGACGACAGATAAGAAGCAACCACATATGCATCGAAGGTAGTGAGGGAAACAGACCGGTCTCATATGGTTGTTAGAACGATAAGTATAGAATTTGTCCTTGTTCACAATCAGCCGATGTTGGCTTTACACATACTGTATAATTTTTCCAATGCGAAACCTCAAAAGCAGCCATGTGTGAAAAGTTTAGTTGAAATATTAGTTGCGGCAGTGTGTGCAGTTTTTTAATAACTCATAATTAAAAGGTAAAATTCTCATTTTTGATTAAAAATTGCAAATATTTCGAAAAGTATTAGACAAATGTATAGGGTATTATAAATGAAATGTCACTAGGATTTCCTGTAAATTCCAAAAATGTAATAATGTACTTGATGCTACCTTTAAAATAAGCAAGTTGACATCTACTGCTGGTATAAGTAAAGTTCTCAGTCTCTCAAAATACACGCAAGCAAAAAATTCGTCCCAATTTTTTCCACATCCAAATAATATATCCTAATAAACTAATATCACACTTTTAATAATATAACCTAACATTTTTAGCAAGTTAAAATAATAAAATAGTGATTCCTCATAAAGTACTAATGAAGTAGTGATTCCTTAGGCAGCATTTTTTTTGGGTAACAAAGTAAATATATGTTTTTTATGGTTAAGATCTTCTGCCCACTTCTGTAATCACTTCATTGAAAAATATGACCTATTATTAAATATTTTGCAATACAAAGATGTAGTATACATCACATGTATTGGGTAAAAACTTTTTACGAAATAAATATATTAAATATTAAAATATTACATTAAAAAATATTATTTGGAAAATAAACTCTAAACTGGTATGGTTGTGGAAAAAATGTTTGAAGCATTAGGACCTCTGGCGTCGTAGTTTTCTTTCTGCCATATACTGCCAAATTCTACTCACAGATGATAGGAACATAATACTCTTTGCAGAATTTCTTTATACATTTACAAATAAAATGGGGTAGTTAAGATAAAACAATAACCGTGCACATACACCATATGAGTCTCTTTATCTTAGCAGAAAGCATGGTCAGTAGGAATTATTATGGATGGTGATAATCTTAAAGATATACAAGTAGATAGATAAATAAGACAAAGGCAAACTATAGGTATGTAAATTAATAACACACAAAAACATGTAAACAAAATGATTATAATACTGCGCAGTAAAAGTAGCCAAGTCTGACCTTACCTTAAAGTGCTTTTACTAATTTTAACTGATACATTCAATTGGCACCTATCTAAATCCAGCCAAATAAAAAACTTACTTTATATGATAAATGGATGCTAGCATCAACATTTTGAAGTTCCAAAGCACTGGAGAGTTCATTGCCATCTCTGACAAATGAAATAATACTTGATGGCGTAACTTTAAGGGAACCGCCATCTGAAAAACAAATAATGCAAATTAATTTCGAAAATGAATACCAATTAACTATGAAAATGAGAGTTTTAATGGAATATAATCCCTATCTACTAGGTAAGTAAGAACATCGAATTCTTTCAGGGAATTCCTTGAAATATCTAATTATTTCTAAGCTCCTTTATATGCAAGCTGCAATCCTACTCTGATATTGAAGTCATGTATGATTGAAATTCGGGCTCTATTGTTGATACATGAAATATTACAATTCCTAACTTAAACAGATGGTAGACTGCCGGCTGGCTCATATATGGGACAGTAATAAAATAATAGCTGTAGTGATGAATACAGATATAATAGTGAATTTTTCCCATTTAATAGGCTCTCTGATCTCTAAAGGATACAACTGAAATTCTTTCTAGTCGATCGAGGTACCCAAACTACCCCTGGCGAGGGGGTAAAATATTTTAAAACTCGTTATTGAACATTTTACTGAATTTTTTTTGTAAATAGCCTGTAAAATCTGTAAAATGTATCCTAAAATTTTCCGCAATTGATTGAGATGCCGAAACTACCCCTAGCGAGAGGGTGAAATTTTCAAAAATTCATTATTAGGTGGGTATTGACTTTTTACACGATTTTTTTCGGAAGCACGCTGTAAAATCTGTAAAATGTACCCCAAAATTTTCCGCAATTGATTGAGATGCCGAAACCACCCCTAGCGAAAGGGGTGATATTTTCAAAATTCTTTATTGAACGGTTATTGACTTTTTATCTGTTATTTCAAATTAAAACTTTTTTACATAGAATAATTATTAGTTTTTTACTTGAATTACTGTATTTGGGATAAATAATAATTTTTTTTTAGCGATACTTGAATATAATGTGTTTGATTGAATTCGAATGGGTGGCTCATATATGAGCCAGGCCCGCTGGCAACGGTCGGGCCAATGTTAAAAATTTTCAAATTGTGTAAATTACTATATATTTATTTTTAACCGAATGTGCTTGATATTATACGTATGAAAATATGTATGTCTAATATTATTTCAGTGTAACTGATCGCTTTTTTCACGTTTTTGAGTGGTTTTATTGGTGACTAAAAAATATTTTAGTGTTTTTGGTAGCTTATTACATTATAATATCAAGCACATTCGGTTAAAAATTAATATATAGTAATTTACACAATTTGAAAATTTTTAACATTGGCCCTACCGTTGCCAGCCGGCCTTGGCTCATATATGAGCCACCCGTGACCTCGGCAACTACTCTAGATGTATTAGCTGTTTATATATATAAACTTTCCCCCTCAAAAATATCCATTTATAAGGGAAAAATGCCAGCAGTCCAAAGGTTGAACTTTTAAAAGTATTAATTAGTCGTCATAGTAAGATAATTTTCATTTTGAAAGATTTTCTCAAATAATAATTTTTCAAAACAGTACATCTTCCACAATCTGAATTTGGCACCATATGCAAATTCCACTTTTTGCCATATGGGATATGACAACCCATTTGTAGTAAAATATATTATTATATATATTTTGATTATATATCTCGAAGATAATAAAGTAAATTAAAATGTAACAAAATAAATGGAAGTCAAATGAAGGTTTGGGGAATTATAAAAAATTTCACCTATAATTTTTCAGAGAAATAATATCACTAGTTACATATATAAATTTATTGGAATCTAATCAAATCACTTCAGAATGATGTTCCTTTTAACCCAGAATAAAAATGCTCTAGTTGCCTACTCATCAGAATTTTTAGCTTTTACACAAATTAGAAGCTATTTTTAAATTGAATGGATTATATAAATAGAACTTATGGCTTATATTAAATTAATTCAGCCATTTTATGACAGGTTATATGTGAAATAATACTTACACAATAAAATTTACTTTAAATATTTGTTTAGCCTTATATAACAATATATTTTATATAAAATTGTATGGTCCTACAATTGTGTGATATACTTTTCATACTACATAGTGTTTCAACCAGGTTTTTAGGAGGCATATCAATAAGTGTGTAATACATAAGAATGACACATTTAGGAAACATAATGGGAAGCTAGAATATTATATTTATATTCAAAGCATGTATGTAATCAAAAGATACAAGCAAAATAACTTACCAAATTCCTTATCACCACTGCTTACAGATAGTTCTGACATTGAGCCATCCACAAAGTGAACCTGCTAGGAGATTATTGATTAGTTGCAGCTCATAAACTCCCACAGATTTATAGGGTTCACCCAACATAGTTAAAAAATTAGTGAGGATTTTTGAGATGTAAAAATAAGTATGATTGCAATATTGACTATATTCAACTTTTGAAAACTATTCATTACATACATAGAATTTAAATTACATTTTGTTAAAAAAAAATCTTTATCTACTATAAATCACATCTGAAAAATTTTGAGAAAAACCTTTCTTGACTAACATAAATAATTACTTTTTTTCATATATAAAGATTGTAATTTTATTATTATGACTGCCAAATCTATATTAACTTTTATCTGAATTTGAAAATTTTTAGTACTTTTCCAATTTGGCAAATTTTACATAATCTAAATTTGGCACTATTATGATTTTCATGCTTTCTGTCATATGCTTCATATTTTTTTATAACACATTATATATGTTCTTTCATATATGTATTGTATGATTTTTCAAATAAAGATAAATTCTGTCAAACAATATAAAAGCATCCATATTCAAATTTGCATCTATGCAAAATGACAAATTAGTTGAATATTAGTTTTTAATTTTAATTACAAACACTTACTTTTTTATTATTATTGGAGGCCCAACTTTCATTGACTGATTTTTCTTTCTCAGGTGCCACCTCTGGTATAAAACTAAATACATAATTATCTTGTCCACCCCAACTTACTAAAGCTTGATCAAGAGGCACATAGGTTTTAATATCTTTTTTGCTAACAAACTTAATTTTTTCAATAGCTTTTTCCGGTAACCATGACTTGATTATCTTGAAGGCAGCTACAAATGAATAATTATAATTTAATATCAGATTGTTAAGAAACACTTATTATTTCGTATAATGACTTTAAAATAGAACAATACTACAATTTTTCTTAGGTTGGTCGTGTGTTTGTCATGTAGTATTTTAATTAATTTCGTCAAAATTGAATAGATTGTATTAGATTGTCCTATTACTTGTATTATTAGAAATTGGTTCATTTTCTTACAGAAAGTTTGAAACCTGAAACTATTAGGCGCTTAACACACTTTTGTTTTACTTAGTTTTTTACATAACTTTATTAATAGAGAAATTTACTCATAGGATATTTTTTAAAAAAGTGATGATTTTGATGTTTTTAAAACTTGTTAAAAACCTTTTATCACAATATAAATTCAAACAGTTATGCCTATGTATACCTAAACTACTTAAACTACCCACATGGTTTTCATAAATAAAATGTCTGATAACATTCTTTTATGTTATAACTACCTATGAAACGTTAAAAACAAACCGACTAAAAAGCAAAAACCATTATTTATTATGAAAAATGCATACATATGAACTAAGAAGTTTTACACATTTCTACATTTTCAAAATTTTTTTGAATTTATGATAAACAATTTTTTAAACAATCATCAGCATCATTGTCTGTTCTACAATCCTTGAACATTGTACACATTGGAGTATAAGGTATATTGTATACATAGTTGAACATTATCCTACTCTAGGATATGCTTTCACTCATTTCTCTGCACATTCTCTCTCCATCCTCTCACCTAACTGTCTTGAGACCCTCTTCGACATCATCAAGATATAACAGTCCAGATCTCTCCCTACTCTTTCTTAATATGAAGTTTTGAAGCATAAACATCTCAAGTCACTGATTTTCTACCCAATATGGGAACGAGTTTCATTATACAATATTTATATAGCCCGTAGTGACAGTTGGAAAATTGTCTTATTTGGGAAAATTGGGAGTATCGTTATTTTCCAAATTGGAAAATTTGTTTTGGCATTGTTATATAATTACTGAATCGAGTCATTTCATTCATTCAGCTAATAGAGTGATTATATGTAAATATTTTGTTGTTATCTATTTTGACCTGAATATTACTCAGAAACTAATGAAATTTGTAATGAAAAATTATCATCTACTTTGAAATTAATGAAAATTATGATCAAGTAAAGTGTTCACTTATGTATCCAACACAACAGATTAAACACTGTCAATAAAAGGTCACTCAGTTTTGTTTCACAACTTACCACTTAAAATCCAAGGCATTTCAAAAATTATAATATAATTCAAGAAAAAGGGATAATATTCTTTAAAAAGTCCTATAAGGTACTTAATAAAGTCCATGTCCATGTTGCTGAGACCACAACCTTCCATATCAAAAAATATTGTTATTTTCTCTCCTTTTGTTTGTCTAGAATTGAATAAGATTAGATTAAACTATAAAAGAATAAAATGAATTTGTTAAAAATTAATAGAGGAGGGGAATTGGAACCATCATAGAAACAATTTCATACGTGAGTACTTTTCCACTTAACACTGAAACACTTTTTTGCCCTCGACACCTGATTTAAAACAACTGGTCAAACTGGTTTAAAACATATTTAATCATCTCTTGATGATGTCAACATGGTTGCCAAAAGCGTGATGAGTACAAAAAAGTTTTTCGATATTAAGAGGAAAAGTGTTCAAGTGTAAATTTGTTAAGAATTTAGAATAAAAATAACATTCATACAGAACCCAAATACTTTTAAAAATCATTTATAATCGTTAGATTTATCCAATATCATATATCATTTTTATTATTGTCTGAGATCACCTCCAGTTTATAATAATTAAAAAACACTGACATCAAAGTATATTGAAATGTCTCCTTTCCATTTGTATCCAGCATATAACTGGAAGTTATTAAAATATGGAAATATAGAAATGTATCTCCTAGTCGGGAACCTATCTCACAATAGGCTTATAAATTATTGAAATGTAAAAAAGCTCACAAAAAAATATAACTCCATGTTTGAGATAATACAGTGGTCGGCATAGTAGGAGAGATAAATGATTGATCTTCTCCCAATATATGTTTCTTTAATTTCTCTAATTTCCCAGTTTCTCTAATTTTCATTCATACAACTACTAAAATAGTTGACGGTGATAATTCATGAAAGGTCTGCATCCTATTTGTGGGTAAGAGTAATAAGTGGGGATATACCATAACATGCCCCGCAAGCAACCTTTTGTAACTCATGCATTAATATCAAGCCATCAAAAAAATCTATCTTCCGCTATTTCTATCTCTCTTGCTTATAGCCAGATTTGATGACATTTTTTTTATGTCTCTTTACATTACAAATAATAAATAGGGTCCGGAAATGTATGCCATAATATAGGGTCGGCACTATAAAACTATCATAATGAAAGTATAAACTGTATTTTTTAAGCGCCTTGTAGATTATTAAATATAAGATATTAAATGCAAAAGAAATAATGGACTCATAAAGCATTCAAAATTATTAATTCCATTTAAGAAAGTTTCCTCAAACAGCATCGCTTCCAACTGCAACTTGACGAAAGACAGCCAGATTTATTATTGCATACTGATGTAAGGTAGCTAAGTAGAAGTAAATTTCATGATTTATTAACTGAGATACAATTTTTTCTCGAAGAGTAAAATCAAGAATGTGAAAATTTAGATAATAGAACTTCAAATTCACTAAGCTCAGTGATTCACAATAATTGAAAGAATCAGAAGCATTCATGTATATACAAAACAAAATGTAGTATGCTAATAAAAGTTCTACAATAAAACAATTTGAATCACTTCATAAATATATCTGATCACTTACAAACACATCAAAACTGTAATTATACTATTAGAAAATACATTGCAGTAATTAAAAAAAGGTGATTGACGACTTTAGGTCATACAGGATAGCATCGATTATCCAAACCTCAGTTATCCGAACGACCGGTTAACCGAACCGTTTAATATTGGACTTCTTTTCTTAAAATGTATATGTATTAACAATATGTACGTATGTTTATTTACTGCAAATACAGGTAAACCTCGTTTTACGCCGGGGTTCCCTTCCGACAGACACCGACGTAAAAAAAAATGGCGTAAAATGAACACAAATATAATGGACGATGTAAGGTTAGGTTCCGTGTCAAAATTCTAAGAACAATCTAACATGTTTATTTAATACATAGACTATATACATATATTCTAAATAAATTATAAATGTATATAATAAATAAAGTTTAAATCCTTTTACAAAATAAGTAATAATCTCTTAATACAATTAATGAATTTTTTAAAATAAATCCTAATTCACTAGTTCGTCGGTACGAAATTAAATTCACACGCTTTTTTGAAAAAGCATCCAATTTCATTTGCTTTGATTGTTGCTTCCTTTCTTGCAGAATCATAGCATAAGGTCGAACGGCAGCTGTGACGCTTCTTTTAACATTTGCGCTTCGATTGAAATCCCCGTCTATCTCACAGAGCTCATCTGTTAACCTTTCTATAGAAGAAAGGATACGAGTTAGATCGGCCGTTTTTAGGGTTCTATCATATTCTTTCTCATCCTCCTCCTCTTCTTCTGCAGGAGTTTCTGATTGAAGGTTATCTAATTCCTCCATCGACTCTTCTAATTCTTGATTTGAGTGGCTGGTCATGCACGTCCAACAGTTCGGTCACATCTTCGAATCCGCATTCATTTGTAAGTCTGATAATGTCAAATAAAACAACGTATAAAAGTGTGTCTGGTATTAGAATCACAGCGCCTACTGTCATCTGGTGTCGGCCGAATCGGGGAATCCCAAGGCCGGCAACAACCGGCGTAATTGTGAATCGGCGCAAAACGAGGTTTACCTGTATGTACATATGTACATAATGTTCTTGAAATTTTTTTCTTTTACAAATGATGGTTGTTCTCTTTTCTTTTTGGCACACATTGAAGTGTAAAATAAATTTGTGTGTTGTATTAATGTTTGTTTGTTTATTTATTTAATTATCTATGCACATACATATTATGTACCTACACCCCAAATAGGTTTTTTTAAAATTATCGGTTATCCGAAATATCAGTTATTCGAACCCCCTGGTTCCTAATTAGTTCGGATAATCAATGCTCCACTGTATTTCAAGTTTTGAAAAAGTATAAGTTATTATGCAGTATCTGTTTGAAAAAGTTAGAAAATGAAATTATAGCTCTACAAACAATATAACCTTGTGTTGTACAAATTGGGCACAAAAATCTGTTCTCATATATTTTTTTTAATTTATTTGCAAATTTACAATCTACTCTACAATACAACAGAGTAATAAGTAAATGTGATAAATGTAACGTGTCTTGAGAGGGATCCTGCCCATTAGCAGTTCACCGTAGAATTATCTCACTAGATCCTCTGGCCAGTTTTTCTTCAGCCTTCTTTCGACATGATGTTGGTTGGATAGTTCCCTAATTAGATGGTTTTGATGATTTGTGATGCGATTTTTGTATCTTGTGGCATATGGTTTTATCACATCTTTGCTTAACCCTTCTGTGCACGGGTCGGGTCTCACAGGCCTAACGTATCACACATTCAAGTACAATAGCCTTATCTGAGTGTTTACGGCTCTCTCCGCCTCCATACCTGTATATTATTAGGAGCTCTATGTATCGCCTATACGGCGTTAGTTTACGTTCATACGTATGAGTGTAGTGAACGATTTCGGTATCTCAAGCCCAACCCGTTCCAAAAAGGTGACTTTTTTTCTTAGAATATCTTTTCAGAAAAATAATGGTAGACCACCTGTGTTCTACTTATAATGTAGCCAGAAAAACAAGAAGATGGCCAATGACTATTTTCTATGGTCTACTGAATGTTGCTGCTATCAATGGTTTTATTATATATAAAATCAATAATAATACTCCTGATCAACTCTATCAGTTTATTGAAAGATGAATATTTCTAAAGGAACTTGCAAAGAATTTGATAGTGGACTACATGAAAAAAAAACAGAATGAGATGCCAATATTTACCAAGAGAAATACGGCGAAATGCAGCAAGAATAAGCGGAGTTCCTTTCACTGAAGCTACCCAACAGCAGGAAATTAAGAGGGGCAGATGTGCCTTATGCAAAGATCACAAAACTAGGTTTATTTGCCAAATTTGGAAAAAAATTCATTTGTATGGAACATTCTAAACCTATTTGTCCCGTATGCACGAAAAATTTACAAAAATAATTGATATACGGGGTGACTCATAATTATATGTCAGAATTTACTATTTTTTTTAAATATAGAATATATTTTCAGTTGTTAATTTTTTTGTTGTTTTACCAGAATTATCTGTGATATAATATGTTTAACGATACTTTGCAATCAAAGTTACCAAATATAAAATATGTTTTTGTTTAATTATGCTGTTTTTAAGTATGTGTCCATGAGACCCAACCCGTTCCGTTATGTAAAATTATTTAACCCGTTCACAGAAGGGTTAAAGCTATTCCTAAGTTTTCGCGAAGTGTTTGATTAGAAATGTACCACGGAGCGTTTGTCATGACGCGGAGGGTTTTTGATTGGAAGGTTTGGAGTATTTTTGTATTAGATGGCTTGGCGCATCTCCAAAGTTCTACGCCGTATGTCCATATCGGTTTTAATATAGATTTATACAATATTGGACAAATATTATCCAATTCATTTGTCTGGTTTTTAGAGTTAATTGTTGTTTTTTTGCTTTTATGTGAGCACGCCATGTAAGTTTGTCATCTAAATGAAGTCCAAGGTACTTGACCTCGGATTTTACTGGTATTACAGCGTTGTTGATTGTGACTTGCGGACAAATACTACGTCTTGTGGTAAAAGTAATTTGAACAGATTTATCGCTATTGACTTTGACACGCCATTTTTTAAACCAGTCTTCCAATATGTTGAGATGGATTTGTAGATTTGCAGAAGCTGTTTGTGGATCTTCATTGGCTGACAATATTGCAGTGTCGTCAGCAAATGTAGCGATAACTGTTGTGTCAGTGACTGGTATGTCTGCAGTATAGACTAAATATAAAAATGGACCTAGGACGCTACCCTGTGGTACTCCGGATTGAATCTGTTGATATTCGGACGTGGCATTGTTTCAGGTAGACTTGACTTTTATTTTTAAATTTAATTTTGAAAGTTTTGTTTTATTTTATACAGGAGACCTTCGTGCCAGACTTTGTCAAATGCCTGCTGCACATCTAAGAAGACAGAGGTACACATTCTTTTTTCATCAAGACATTCCATAATATAATTTACCATTCTGTGGCATTGTTGGATGGTGGAGTGGTTTTCTCTAAATCCAAATTGATGTGCAGGGATAAGATTTTCTATAGGAACAAGTTGTTTTGTTCGTTTAATCAACAGTTTTTCAAATATGTTGGAAAGTATAGACAGGAGTGTTATAGGATGATAAGATGTACTTTCTGTTAGAGCTTTTCCAGGTTTAGGGATCATAGTTATGATACCAAATTTCCACTGTATGGGGAAATAGCAGAGTCGTATCATAGCATTATATATTGTTGTTAATAAGACAAGCGCCTTCCTAGGAAGTTGTTTCAAGATTTTACCTACTATGAGGTCGTAACCTGGAGCTTTATGAGGACTGGTTTGGTTGATTTCATCTTTTATTTCAGCAGGAGAGAGGGGTTTTATTGGTAGATCAAGTTGGCAGGCACTATCAAGATAATTTTTTTATTTCCGTATCTGTTACGTCGTCTTGTGGGGGTTCTCACATTCTTACGCATACATTTTGTGTGCACTAAAATGAAGACTTCATTGTTCTTCGTACATTTTGTATAGGTACAGAAATTTTTCATTGAAAAATCTCTGCATATTTATATTTTGTTTTCATTTCGTGGAAGCTGCGTGCATGAAATGTTGTCGTGAATGAAAGAACCTTAAGGGCATAGACAGCATATCTGTTAGAATTGCTTTTCAGCAATTTCTATCCTGGAGTGGGTACTGGAACCTTCGATGTAGAAACAAAAAACTGGACGTTTTCCACGAAACACCGAACTACTACACTTTTCTCGACGCGCGTTTCGCCAACCAAGTTGGCATCTTCAGGAGAAATTAAAACTCAAAGTTTTAATCTTCTCCTAAAAAAGATTAAAACATATCAATCTTCTCCTAAAGAAGATTAAAACTTTGAGTTTTAATCTCTCCTGAAGATGCCAACTTGGTTGGCGAAACGCGCGTCGAGAAAAGTGTAGTAGTTCGGTGTTTCGTGGAAAACGTCCAGTTTTTTTTTAGCAATTTCTATCTTTATTTATTAAAAAGGGTATCCCATAATTATGGTAAAACTTTTAAAACGTGTGTTGACAGGTGATTTTAAAGGGGGTCCTTCATATAAACTTTATTAGCAAGAGCCTTAATTTTGTGGATTAATTTTGAACACTACAAAAATATGCATGATATAGCACAGCTCTTTTAAAAACTTTTTTACCTCTTTCTATTTTTTCAAATATGCAACGGTTATCAAGGAAAAAAATTTAACTTGTTTTATTGTCCTATTTAAAGTGTGAATATAAACTTGTAAAAACTCATAGAGGACATGTGTGATGTGTCTTTTAGTTGCATTTAGTTGCATTTGGCATTTGTCCAAAGTAAGTTAGAAAGTTTTATGTAATTCAAATGCGTTATTAAGTTTCTTCAAAATATCAGCAATTTTAAGGGATCCCTCAAAATCTTAATACAAATTCACTTGTGCCCAATATAAATGACATGTTACAAGCCTGAGAACTCGAGAAAAATATCATATTTTTATCACATATAAAAAATCATATCAAAAATTTATCACATATGAAAAAAGTGAAAAAGTATTACAATACCACCGATTCTAACGAACATATCTACTCTTGTTTTTTATCTACATACATATTTGTCTGGAAATCCACCAAATTACAAACACTTGGTGCAGAAACAGACTTCTCATGATAGGATAATAATTTTTTTTTCTACGAGAAAAATAAATCTATTTACCTTTCCAATCTCTCAAACCAATACACGACACATCTTCGAAGATCATCTGCATCAACAGCTCCTTTTGTACTTCTATTGCATTTGAAGATCAGTAACGTACATCCATCAATATCAGTTCCATGGGGAAAGAAAGCACCAGAGCAAAGGATATCCATTTTGACATTACTCTCGCTGATTTCTAAAATATGTAGATACCTATATTTTCTACAATGTGAAAAACATTTTTTTTTCAACTGTTGACAGAACTATAAATAATGTGTATGTAAACAAATGTGTATAGGAGCAGTAACTATCAATTTAAGAATGAATGTTGTGCTATATTACATAATGAGCATGGAAAGTATCATACAACATAAGAGTGATATTTCACACATAAGGTATCAGCTCTGTCTGTAAATTATGCAAAAAATCAAATTTAATTAAACTGAGTTCTAGACTAAACCATTTGAGTTCTAGATTTTGCCAATGAAGTTGTAACATTCATTCGGTGCCACACTGCATTTAGTTGAGCGTATTACTAGATTTTTTATTAAAACAAAAAAAAAACTAGCTCTAAATTGTCCCAACTGCAGCTTTGAAAATTCAAAAAAAATCAAACACATAATTATTAAAATAATTAATATGATTCTACTGAGCGTGGCGTGGTTGAGCAACTACTCGCTGGGGTACTGTAAAAATTCTCTAGCAAAATGACAGTTGGTTGTTTCATCCCATGGCTTCATGAATTTAAATTTTGTATGGATTAGTTTGATAATATTAGTTTTGTTCCTAAACCTGACTATGGTCAGAATCTTTGTAAAAAACAATACTTAATTCTAAAGAACCATCATGCTGCCATTTGAAAAACATTACTGTTGTCACACCTGTTGTCTCAAAAAAAATTTCTTATTCAATTAAAAAGAAAATAGGGAAAATATAATAGGCTAAAGATTGATTAAAGTACATAATCCTGGTAGGTTTAATAAGTAGGTACATTTAATGGCTCTCTCTCTCATTAGTATTCCGGATTAACAAGATTCTTCACTATACAGTAAGAGTTACTCATACTTCACTATATAGTAGGCACTCCGTACATAGGCGTATATTAAATGCTGCATTTTTACGTCAAAATTAGGTGATTTTACCTATGTACAATCCAGGTCCTGGGTCTACGTACATATGCAAGTCACTAAGAGAGGACCTGGGTTGTACATAGGTAAATTCACCATATTTTGATTTATTTATGCAGCATGTAATATACGACAATGTACATAGTACCATAACTCCATCTGTGTACTTACATATTCAATTCTTCAATTTTTTCATTCTTTCAACTAATAGATACATTGTACTGGGAGTACATTTTAATGTGTCCGTGTTTTATGTAGGTATGGCAACATGCAGTATATTATAGTGTGTAAAATGAATTATAATGGATTTTCAGACAGTAGTTTACTCTTAACAAAAATAACATGTATATAAAAGAGGACTTAAATTACATACAGTTTGTAGAGCGATACAAGTTAATATTACTTATACATTTACCATTTACTTTGTTGTCTTTTCTCCAGGTTACTGATGTCCACAGCATATTTAGTGCATTTTGTACATTACTTTCCTGATGTAGCAAAAAATCTTCTTAACCAGTCATCATCTACCTTTGCCCTTTCCAAATCTTTTGGATGTACACCTAATTATTGAATAAATTATTGTAAAACATTTTACTGGAAGTTGGATTATTTCTTACTTTCGAATCCTTTACTTGAAACATCATTTACAAACGCGTTACGAAGTTCTTCAATTAAATTTTTAGATACCGCCATTCTTCTTATTCAATTACGTTTTACTTTTTAATTAGACCATATGGTATAAAACAAATTGTAAAAAAGTGTATACTGGTAGTTATTCACAGAACAAAGTTCAATTACGAGGTATAAAGATAAATTATAATTTTTTTTAATGTAACATTCAAATACCCCCAGCGACTTTACAACCTATAGAAAAATAAATACTATGTACTAGTGTTGTAAGAATACGTATTAAAAATTCCGTTCAATCCGAATATCAATCTATTACGTATTAATCCGAATAGTTGCCAACCGCAATACGGAATCGAAATTATTACGAACGCTGTCAAATGCCGGAAGATAGCGTGGATATCGTATCCGACGCAGTCTCGGACGAAGTAAACATAATACGTAATACGTAATAGTACGATGATACGAACACGAACGAGGTCCCAGGGAATACGGAATACGGAATTATTACGGATTATGATGCGATGCCGTGCCGTGTGCCGTGACATTGCGTATAGGTCCTATCCGTATTCCGTAAGCCAAGGTATGTATGAAAATTACGTTACATGTACGTATGTATGAAAATTAATACGTATTAGTGAATTCATCCGAATACTCTTTTAGTACTATTACGTATTATCCGAATATTAAAATCATCCGAATATTAACAATACTACTATGTACTTTCTACTAGTGGTGGAGAACTATCGATAGCACTATCGATAATTATCGATGGTCTTGACTATCGAATACTATCGAGAATTTTTCTACACTATCGATAGTTTAAGATAAGAGCGAAATCCTGAACTAGTTTACTTAGTTCACTTGACGGAGCTGATTCATTGAACTAGTTCGTTCCTGAACTACCCAAACCTAGTTTGAAGTTCTTTTTCTTTGTATTGTTTATCAATATATTACTGATAAGTGGTAGGTAATACTGGGAATTATGAATGCGAATATTGAAATGATTAAATAACAATGGAGTTTTTAAATATCTCCCGCAATGGTTCTAAATCTAAACAAAACAGAAATAATGTAACACTGTGTAATTTATATTTTAGAACTATTATTGTAGACCGATAACCTGTGGAACTAATCATTTGATCAGTTAGTATTATTAATATTAGCCTTTCCAGATTACAATTTTGCCTAATATTTTTTGTTATTTTTTGTTGCCAGAACGTTATACTTAACCCAACATTGATGTCAACTTAATGTAGTGTATAGTAATTATTAGATTTATTTTAGGAAAATTCGCTGAGACAATTTAGCGCTATTTAATTTGTTCCTAATATATCTTGAAATCCTCATACCTTTTTTTAATGTTACATATTGGATAATTAATAGCATCACATTTTTCTCAACTATCGAAACTATCGATAGTTATCGAAAGTCATTACTAAAACTATCGATACCTACCGATGGTGTCTACTATCGATAGTTCTCCATCACTACTTTCTACATTCTATTCTACAGATATATGTAGCCATATATCTGTAGATCACAATCTGAACATCCACATATCCGAACTCACGATATTTCCGAACTTGTACTTCCACACAACCGAACAACAAAAAACCGCGAAATTTGAAATAAGAAAAAAAATGTACACAATAATGCGATTGTTATCAAACATTTCGATTGTCACATAATTCAGCAAAAGAGTAAATCGCCCTCCCTCAGCACCACACCTGAGACAGGTTCTACAAGAGTTCTTCTTTGTACAAACCAGTGGAAAACACTTATTTCAAATGGCGTATCATAAGTACCGGTGCACTTTTTTGTGTTTGTCTTTTCTATGTACATCTTACATAGTTGAACATTTTTAACACCATTTTTTGCGTGATTTATCAGATCCAGCTTTTGCTCCAAGGTTAGCCTCTTAGCAGGCTCTTTTCTCTCCAAATAAACAGTACACTATTGTTTGTTTTGTATCACGGTTTTCTTAAAAATACATATTTTCTCATCATTTTTTATTTCAGTTTTAAATTATTATAGGTTACGTCAACAAAATGTTCAATAAAACAAAACTTTACTTTGTATTACAAAATAATTACCTGCATCACTCTCTCCTTTGCACCTGACATTTTTTTTGTTAGAAAACGTTTTTATTAACATGTACACATGTATGTATTGCATAAAAACCTCGAAAAACAAAGGAAAGTACTAGAATGAGCCAGAAGAACCCTTTGCGCATGCGCCAGCAACTCGGTTATCCCGAGGTGACGAGAGTTCGGAAATGTGGAAGTTTGCGGAACGGAAAAGTTCGGATATGTGGATGTTGAGTGTACTCCTATATTGCTGGTGCCCGTAAGTAGAGGTGTCACGGGGTAAGTGAGACACCAAATGACTAATTGACCTGATGTGCGCAAGCGTCACGAGTCTGGTGGGGCAATTGGCTGTGTGTGACTGGATGTTCAATTCTCGGGCATGCGCGTAAGGCTCGAAGTAGTTACGAGAGAGAGACAGACGCATCTATGTCTGCACCGTGGTAATTTCGTCCATCTCCAGACAGTCCAGACCCCCTACTAGCAATATAGGAGTATTAGATATATGTATGTAGCTCATTCGTTCACTGCTAAATCCATAGACTCTTATATGTACGCATATCATTTTGGTTGATCTGCACATTTGCACTCAGTGCGTACCGAATATATAGCTATCTCTATCGTTTGTACTAATAACACAGGATAGACATATGTACACTCAGTCTATTGAAAGCAAAATTGCATACCAGTCGAAAATGGTACAGCTCTTATCGATTATCCTCATGATTGAATGCATGCAAGTGATGTGCAGAGCTTCGTCATGCCGCTGCGACCACAAAACATCTAAATAGAAGAAGGGCAATCTCCATATAAAGGAGGGAAACATGCATCGGGGCCGCCATATGTCCCCGAGATGGCCAGTTTTTCATAATTCGCATGCGCGACGCTAAATCGAAAGGCGTAGCTGTGCATTGGCATCGCCAACTTCATTTTAAAATTTAATTTTTCATACAGCAAACTCGTTGTTGCTGCATAAAAAATTGATTTGTAACCATACCCCACTATGATTTTATCATTCAAGGTGACTGTTTACTATTGACATAGTAAACAGAAATTATTTGAGACAGAAACAAAAAAAGTCAAAGGAGATTGAAATAAGAAAAATTTTCACATTGAGATTAGGTTGTATTTAACTTGGACATACCTGCTGGACATCGTGAACATACCTCCTACTGATGAAGTAGAACGCTTGACTCGCGCCGAGCTGCGGCACCGTTGAGCCGAGGGATGGCAGAGACATCACTAACAGTCCAGTAGGCAGGGAGCTAAAATCATCAAAATGTATTTTTGCGACATGCGGGCAGGTTTTTACGGATCTCCATGTATTTTTTCCCGTAGAATACAATGAGCGGGGTCCGTAGAGCAGCATCCGTGTGGCCCATTGTTTGAAGAAACAATATACACTCAACATCCACATATCCGAACTCCAAATTTCCGAACTCACGATATTTCCGAACTTTTTCTCACGATATTTCCGAACTTGTACTTCCACACAACCGAACTTGTCGCTGATTGGTTGACGACAAAAAACCGCGAAATTTGAAATGAGGAAAAAAATGTACACAATAATGCCATTGTTATCAAACATTTCGATTGTCACAGAATTCAGCAAAGAGGAAATCGCCCTCCCTCAGCAGCACACCTGAGACAGGTTCTACAAGAGTTCTTCTTTGTACAAACCAGTGGAAAACACTTATTTCAAATGGCGTATCATAAGTACCGGTGCACTTTTTTGTGTCAATCCGTCCACTCAATTTTCGTCTTTTTTCAACTTCCGACAAGTAAATTTCTTTTTTCCCAAGAATTTCTGCCACTGACGATTTACAAATATTGTACATCTTACATAGATCAACATTTTTAACACCATTTTTTGCGTGATTTATCAGATCCAGCTTTTGCTCCAAGGTTAGCCTTTTAGCAGACTCTTTTCTCTGCAAATAAACAGTACAATAATGTTTATTTTGTATCACGGTTTTCTTAAAAATACATATTTTTCTTATAATTTTTCATTTCAGTTTTAAATTATTATAGGTTACGTCAACAAAATGTTCAATAAAACAAACCTTTACTTTGAATTACAAAATAATAACCTGCATCACTCTCTCCTTTGCACCTGAAATTTTTTTGTTTTGTTTAGAAAAACGTTCTTTTATTAACATGTACACATGTATGTATGTATTACATTAGCATAAAAACCTCGAAAAACAAAGAAAAGTACTAGAATGAGCCAGAAAAACCCTTTGCGCATGCGCCAGCAGTTCAGCATCACTCTCTCCTTTGCACCTGACATTTTTTGTTTAAAAAAACGTTCTTTATTAACATGTACACATGTATGTATGTATTACATTTGCATAAGAACCTCGAAAAACAAAGAAAAGTACTAGAATGAGCCAGAAAAGCCCTTTGCACATGCGCCAGCAGTTCGGTTATCCCGAGGTGACGAGAGTTCGGAAATGTAGAAGTTTGCGTAACGGAAAAGTTCGGATATGTGGATGTTGAGTGTACCTGTACCTGTCATAAGCTATCCTTGGTATAACTCAAGAAGACTAGAACTAAGGAGACCGAATTAGAGATGTGTCGTTCATGAACGACCCGTTCATAGTGAACGGGTCTTCCCGATGATCCGTGATTGATTCAATCACGGTTTGTGACCCTATCGTTCATATGAACGAATGATCGGAGAATGATAGCAAATCGCGAGAACGATAGAATGGTTGCAGGATCCGTGATTGTTTTTGTGACCCTAACCGGGTGAACGAATGAAAGCCTGAGATCGACTTGGGTCGGTTTCATGAACCGATGAATGCGCTTAACTTGCGTGGTCGGTGTTAAGTTAAGGCGAGTTTGGCGCGTTCTGTGCATGTTGCGCGCAACTGGTACACGCAAAAGTTTAACTAACGGATAGACAAAAATTACTTTTTGACGAATCGGAATAGAAATGAAACGATAGAATAAAGATAAAATAATATTACTGAATTTTATTATGCACGCGAAATACGCGAAAAATACGATTATTGTCGAACTCGATCGTGATCTACAGAGTGAAAAAAACATACCAACATCACGCTACTGCATTTTGTTTGAATCAGTTACAAGAACGGGTCATTGTGAACGGGTCTTTTCAATAATTGATCTGGTATGAACCGGGTCGCTAAAAAGAGCCGGGTCTTACCATCACTAGACCGAACTCGTTCGGTATCTAGGGATCCAATCTGTCCGCCTCCAAGAGCCGCTGTAAACAGTAATGTACTCGAGTCACGTGATGAGCAGCGGTCAGAAGTACACATGTGAATGTTTATCATAGAAAACCATGCTATGGTTTTATATGACGTTTATCATTAAGCTGTCAAAGCGGGCGCTTACATGCCGTTTGGCTTTAACAAAAATATATACAAAAATAAATATGGTTCAAAAGTGCTGTGTTACGTTGTGTGATTTAAGAAGCGGTCCGAATAACCGAACATTATTTCAAATTACTGATGTATGTATGAAACGAAATATTTTCCTTTGTTGTATTGTTAACGTTGAAGCACGTAACATGAAATATTTTGAATACATTTTCATATTGATCATTGCGAAAATTTGTAATTGCAAAGATATTACTTGTGTAGATTCAATATAATATTCAACAACACGGGGGTGAAACTAGCATTCACGACCTCGCAACACGCTATCAGTGCAATGTTGCCAGATGCACCTTAAGTCGTAATAATTTCAGCAACACTCTGACGCGATATTTCGTTATGTTAGATATATCCCCTTACATGCATTAAATGAAGTAAAGTAAGTCAAACTAGACATTTTGAATAATAATAATTACAATAATAATACTTTTCAGAGATTAAATAATTGACTTTGAAGTTGGCATATTTTTTATAATTCCCCAAATCTGGGGGAAAATTATAAATAACGAAATGGCCGCGTGGTATCGGTGGCAGCAATCCCATAGGTCTATTTGCCTAGGCGATCCATATCCAATAGAAACGCGGCATTTTAATTTAAACTTTGATTGTTGTTGTTTTAGGAAGCGTCCCTAATGGAAAATTTTGATTCGCATCAAATTATTTTGTGCATTATTTTGTGATAAAACTATTATTTCTTTTGTGATTGGCATTTAAGGATATAATATAAATTATTCTACTTATTGGTAAGTAAATACTGTACTTAAATTACTTATCTAACATATAAATGATTAGTATATTACAAGAACATAATAAGATGTGCATGAAAAGAATAAAAAGATACGTGTAATTTAATTAATTCTTAGGTTTAGCAAAGTTCTTTCTAGTTTACTGTTAATATGAAATAGTCTTGTAAATGAGCTTGTGTACATATTAAATAATAGAAGTTTCTCAGCGTTTGAACTTTAAAATGGTAATAAAATATTATGTGTTTTTAGAGTGTTCTTCACTGTATAGAGCTATGCAACAACAAGCGTTCTACTTCATCAGTAGGAAGTATGTTCACGATATCCAGCAGGTATGTCCAAGTTAAATACAACCTAATCTCGATGTGAAAATTTTCTTATTTTAATCTCCTTTGACTTATTTTGTTTTCAAATAATTTTTGTTTACTATGTCAATATGTTTTGATAATGTATTGTTTTAAATGTTTATAATTGTAGAAATAAATAATTTATGAAATGTTGTATGAAAAATTGAATTGTAAAATGAAGTTGGCGATGCCAATTCACGGCTACGCATTTCGATTGAGCGTCGCGCATGCGCATTATGAAAAACTGGCCACCGGTACATATGGTGGCCCCGATGCCTGTTTCCCTCCTTATCTATGGAGATTGCCCTTCTTCTATTTAGATGTTTTGTGATTCAACAACAACAAATTAACAAAAAATATCGAGCGTCTGTCAAATGTATTCGCACCATGGACATTCACAAGGACTCTAACCTCTAATGCACAAAAATTAGAACAGAACAACGGTATACATATAGATATCTGTTTATATACCGTAGCAACCAGAGTACACAACTGTTTACAGCGCCTCTGGAGGCGGACATATTCGAGCCCGTCGCGTTATACAGCGAAAAGCCGCAGTTCGGTCTCCTTAGTTCTAGACTTCTTGGTGTAACTCTAAACGCGTGCGTTCTACAAATCACGGAATAACCTTAGGCCTGATTTATAGATGACCGCCCGCCCGGCGGTAATCTATAGGTGCCCGTATCCAATCCCGCTAGCTTTGCAAATTCCAGCAATTTATAGATTTCCGTAACGTGATATTTACACATGCGCATTTATAAAATAATTGTCTGATAGTTAATAAATATATCTGTCAGTTATCGCATAGGAAATTTATTATAATACATTTTTTCTCATTATAAACTGCTGTGAACGCATGTTTTTTTAGTTGTGAATATATAATTACTTATTTTATTTACTACATCGGAGAAAGGACAATGTGGATAATCTGCGCATGAACAGAATGAATGGAATCGGGTGCTGCTATTGGTTATCGGTAAGCCCGTACCGTAAATCTTAAATCTTGGTGAAGTTTCTACGGACGGACATACTACCGGTGTACGGTAATTTATTAATGCCTTATGGAACATGCTAAGGTTGAACTTTCTACGGACGGGCGGGCGGTAATATATAAACCAGGCCTTATTCTCAGTATAAAGTGCTGGGTATCTTATACCTCCGAATTCGTCCGGATAAACTTGGAATAACGTTATTTTCGCTTTTTATTGGTTACCAAATACGAGTATCTTGTGTAAATGTAAATGTAAATGTAAATGACTCCCAGTGACTCATGTGTCGACTAGTGTTAACTAGTGTTGACTCTCATCAAATGGGTAAATGGAACTCTCGCTAGGCTAGTAGTTTCGTGCAAAAGTTGTTGAAAGTAGTGCAAATAATTACTTTTGTCCCCTACCTTAATTTTCTTCAATCAGATTTCGCATTAACTTTCCACTATATATTCTGCTTTGCCGCGTTCGTTTAGATTTCCACTTCTTTTACACTCACACTCAGCGTGAACTCAGCTATCTAGCGGAGTCTGTTTGAGGTGACTTGTGTCGTCGACTCACGGCGACACAAATCAAATGGAAAGCACTTTCGGAGACACGAGTCGACTCGTGTCGACTTGCATCGGTAAATGGAAAGCACCCAATATAACCCACAGGGGTGAAACTAGTATTCACATACATAGACATCCAAAAAAAAACGTCATCAAAGTTGGCCGAGAAAAAAAGGCGTATTTCTATTCTCAATCGAATTTATAACCTTATTTACTTGTCAAGACTGTCACATCATATGACAGCCATTGTCTATTTTACAAATTGTGACAGTCACTTGTCAAAAGTTTGACATAACCGAAAAGCTTAGACATGTCTGCTTTTTCCATCTCTCTCGTTCATAGCCAGAGTTGATGACGTTTTTTTTTGGATGTCTATCTAATACTCCTATATTGCTAGAAGGGTCTGGAGATTGGCGAAATCACCATGGTGCAGACATATATGCGTCTGTCTCTCTCTCGTAACTACTTCGAGTCTTACGCGCATGCCCGAGAATTGAACATCCAGTCACACACAGCCAATTGCCCCACCAGACTCGTGACGCTTGCGCACAACAGGTCAAGTAGTCATTTGCTGTCTCACTTACCCCGTGACACCCCTACTTACGGGAACCAGCAATATACACTGGAGTCTCCAAAATTTGGCCCTCCAAAATTCGTTTACCTCCACAATTTGACGAAAAATTCCTCCGCAATTCGGCGTTTTTCTATCCCCACTATTACCACGAGCTCTTTGCTCCTGTGCGGCGCGCTATTTGAAATCCTTGCAACATTAGTTTATTGAATAGGAAGCAGAATTATATTTAAAAACGCGATATTCCTTAATATTATGGGATCATTTATGTGTATTTATAGAACCCTTACAATGTTTGGCTCCATTACTAAAAATTTACTAAAAATTTGGTCCGCGCACTCCTACGTACATTTTTCACGGCGGCAAAACAACAAATAAGTACAGCCTCACTTGACAGTAAGCACCAATGCCGTGACTTTTCAGTGGCTGTGTTGGGGTACCCCTCTTGAAGCCAAATTCTGGAGACATTCTGTTCCCGAGCTACGCCGAATTTTGGAGACTCCAGTGTATGTAGGAGTATTAGATATATTCATGACTTCGAAACACGTGACCGGTCACCGGTGCGACATTGCCAGGTGTACTTTAGTTTCTTTTAGCTGAAGTGTCACTTCATTACGTTAAGTATAACCTCTTATATGCACGCGTATTTATGTCTGGACAATTTCTCAACAAATAAATACAAATACGCGTGCGCGCAATAAAAATAGCTGCATTTTTTATTGCCGGCAATAAAAATTGCAGCTATTTTTATTGCGCGCACGCGTATTTGTATTTATTTGTTGAGAAATTGTCCAGACATAAATACGCGTGCGCGCAAGAAAAATTGCTGCAATTTTTCTTGCCGGCAATAAAAATTGCGAACTGTAAAGCGCAAGGTCAATATCATGGCGAATAGAACCTGCTAGTTTTCTACTTTTTCATGTTTATGTGTTCATATGTATCTTTATTCTTACACGTTGTGAAACTTTTTGATTATATTACCAGGATGGTTAGATGGAAGAGCAGCTCTGTTGAACCTCGCCATCCTCAATTATTATTATTTTTTTGTCATTATTTTCAATCCTACAATAAAGACACATTATTATTATTATTATTATTATTATTATTAAAGCGGCCTTTACTCACTTAAAGAAAAAATACTTCGTTTGTCACGGTCTAGGATTCCCAAGCTAACCTAACCAACGTGATCTAACCCAAGCTAACTTAAGGACTGCTACAGTAAACACAACTTATGTCGATTTTTCCCTTTCATATATTCTTTGCTCTGTGTATGGCATAGAGAAATTTCACTCAACATCCACATATCCGAACTTTTCCGTTCCGCAAACTTCCACATTTTCGATCTCTCGTCACCTCGGGATATCCGAACTGCTGGCGCATGCGCAAAGGGTTTTTCTGGCTCATTCTAGTACTTTTCTTTGTTTTTCGAGGTTTTTATGCTAATGTAATACATACATACACGTGTACATGTTAATAAAAGAACGTTTTTCTAAACAAAACAAAAATTTCAGGTGCAAAGGAGAGAGTGATGCAGGTTATTATTTTGTAATTCAAAGTAAAGGTTTGTTTTATTGAACATTTTGTTGACGTAACCTATAATAATTTAAAACTGAAATGAAAAATTATAAGAAAATATGTATTTTTAAGAAAACCGTGATACAAAACAAACATTATTGTACTGTTTATTTGCAGAGAAAAGAGCCTGCTAAGAGGCTAACCTTGGAGCAAAAGCTGGATCTGATAAATCACGCAAAAAATGGTGTTAAAAATGTTGATCTATGTAAGATGTACAATATTTGTAAATCGTCAGTGGCAGAAATTCTTGGGAAAAAAGAAATTTACTTGTCGGAAGTTGAAAAAAAGACGAAAATTAAGTGAACGGATTGACACAAAAAAGTGCACCGGTACTCATGATACGCCATTTGAAATAAGTGTTTTCCACTGGTTTGTACAAAGAAGAACTCTTGTAGAACCTGTCTCAGGTGTGCTGCTGAGGGAGGGCGATTTCCTCTTTGCTGAATTCTGTGACAATCGAAATGTTTGATAACAATTGCATTATTGTGTACATTTTTCTTTCTCATTTCAAATTTCGCGGTTTTTTGTCGTCAACCAATCAGCGACAAGTTCGGTTGTGTGGAAGTACAAGTTCGGAAATACGTATCGTGAGAAATGTGGAGTTCGGATATGTGGACGTTGAGTGTTCTTTATGGCGCATGGAAAAAAATACTGAATTATATTTTTTGTTTTACAACTTTAAATGCTTTGATCTATATGTAATTATAAATGATAAATATGTTTAAATTGATTTCAGTAAACGTATTTATGAACATTAAGAGACTGTCAACAGTGTCAACAGCTTTACCCCGTCATGAAGGAAATATTCATGGTAAGATGATATTTTATACTTAAAAGTATTGGAAATAGGTTATGTTTTTGTTTTTAGATCCTGTAGTCGCTAAACAGGAGGCTTTAAGGCATCCTGATTATTTTAATGTTCATAATCTATTCACTGTGAAGGATTTATTCGATGCCAGAGTTCATTATGGTCACAAAGAAGGTTCCTTAGATGAAAGAATGCTGCCCTATATTTATGGTAGCCGTTTAGGTCATATCATTTTCGACTTGGATAAGACTGCTGAATATTTAAGAAGCGCCTTAAATGTAGCAGCTCATATTGCATATCGAGATGGTATAATCTTATTTCTGTTAAGAGGAGCACAGAACTCACATTTGGTCGAGCGTACAGTCTTAGAGTGTGGTGAATTCGCTCATACACGATTTTGGAGAGGTGGTATTTTTACCAACGCAAATAAACAGTTTGGTGCTGTAACGAGACTGCCTGACCTATGTATATTTCTCAACACATTAAATAATGTTTTAATACCCCATACAGCCATACGTGATGCTGCAAAAATGTCTATTGCTACTATAGGGATTGTCGACTCTAATTGTAATCCTAATCTTATAACATACCCCATACCTGGAAATGATGATTCACCCGTGGCAATAGAATTATATTGCAAATTATTTAAAAATGCAATTCTAAGAGGCAAACAAAAAAGGAAGGAAGACTTTCTACAATAATTTGTGATTTGGTAACTAAAGTGGGAAAATATCAATATTACATATTTTGAACCTATTCAGCAATGTGTAAATTTTGATTTTATACTCCCCAAAAGAAATGATTAATGAGACAAACAAATGATTTCAAAGTTTTAATTAGAATAAACAGAAAGTAAACTGCATTCATGATATCCATACAATTTTATTATTCATCTACTGTTTTAGTTATTGTAATAATATATTTTTAACTCCCAATTAGAAGTGTAATATTAATGGGCGCATTCAACTGTGCAAGCGCTAACCTAGCCGCTAGATTATCGCTATTCAAGCGCTAATATGTTCTATTTTGAATGGATAGCTGAAAGCAATGAGAAAATGTCAAAATTTGTATATATGTACATAACGCCGTAAGTAAACAAACCCGTATATTTGTCACAGAGTTTGTACTTTTTAAATGTTTTGTTTCTATACTACAGTATTTGCTTTGTGGAATTGCTTTCTCAAGTTTATTGCTTCGCTCATCTGTGGTTTGGTGTTTTATTTTGGAAAGAAAAAGGAAGGATCATGTTATTTATTATATTGATATCAGAAATTGGAGAAATGGACGGTTTCGCAGATGGTAGATACATTAGATGCTTTCGCATTCGGTGTTGTCAAAAGTGATTTTTTAAATTTGTCAAAACTACTGGTGCCTCATCAAGCACAAACAAATTTCGCTAGAAAAAATGGCAACCGCTAAGTCTAGCGGTTTGCAAAAATTTATTGCTTACCTCAGCGCTAGCCCAGCGCCTGCATGGTTGAGCGCCCAATATTCTGGGCATCAATAAACCTGTAATATTTTGTTACATGACTGGAATATATTGATCTATTAAATAAACTGTCGTAATTTATTTATAATTGTCCTAAGTACTTAAAATTCGTAAATTTTTTTTATTGAAACTGGATTACAAGAATATTAATTTGAAAATTTCATATCTACATAAATATAAGTAAGAAATATTGACGTCTTGTTTCTCAATAGGCGTACATCACTAATCCTTCCCTTTGATCTAGACGGCGACAACGTTGAGGTAATAAGTCTTTGCAGTAGTTGGATTTTGTCTTTTACACTACTTCCTGATGATTTTGGAACTCCTCTTGGTATAGGATTTGGCTAATTTCTCCCTTTACTTCATGTAGTTAAAAATCGGTAAGGTAGTGCTTCTTAACATTTAAGTTTTTCCTGTAGAAAATATTTTGTTCAGAAATGTTGAAGGTGGGATTTAGATGTCTCTCTTTAGATAGAATGTCTCTATCCAGGGAGCGATTCGTCTCTGCAGCGGTTGATGATGTAGAATATCCTCCTAACTTCTATGTTCATTTCAATGGTCCATTTCTATCGTCAACCTTCTGGTATCTTTTTATATTTTTATATTTCACTCTATTTATGTAATGGCTACAATCGCATTTGTCTCTACACAACAGTTTTTTTTTACAGACTACACATAACGGTAGCGCCATCATAAAATTCATCTACGAAATCACCGATGAATTCAGTTTGTCAGCTAAGCTACAAGTTGTTCGTATACTTCTGAGCGTCAACTAACTTCCTTGTAATAATAGGGTGTTCCATTTAAAGTCAGGAAGTACACCAAGTAGATTAAGCAGTATATTAAAAAGGTGGCAAATGAGCCTCACACATTGAATTTTAGCAATTTTTCTGAAACAACGATTTTATAGACCAAGTACACACTAAAAATTTACCCCGTATATTTTCTCCATATACACCAACTTGATCTCTTAAACTAAAAGAGATACAAGGTAATCGTTTTCAAGATAATCACAAAAAAAACTGAGAAGATGCGTTTTAGAAAATACCCTACATATTTTGAATTATATGACATATCGTCGGCCTCATATGAAAATTGCGTAAGTCCACTTTTTAACAAAATCTGGATTTTAATGCCATCTTGTTAAGCAGTTGGAACTTTATAAACCCACAATAAATTTTAGCTATTACTTCCTAAATGGTGACACAAAATAACAAATTGAATGTTGCCTAAATCCGAAGTTATCTATAGCAACGTGAATTTTGCGTAAGTCCGCACATTCTACACTTTGAACGTGGTTTAGTAGCTTGTGTTCACAGGTTATAGCTTTATACATTTAAAAAATAAGTTTTTAAGTGAAACAATTATTGTAATTAGCCGTCATATAATTCAGGTACAGTACCTGGTAACCCAGTAGCTGGCGTTAGTCCCACTAGCACGTCAGCACTAGTATGGTAGTGGCCCCTTGTCAACACTATTTTGTACCAGTCCAGCACACGAAAAAGTGTTTACACTGGGCCATTACCATGCCAGTGCTGGCGTGCTAGTAAGATTGGCTCCAGCTGGAAAAATACAAGGAGTCAGTAAATCAAGTTTTTACCATGGATCTTCATTCAGTTTTATTGTGCCCACAGTCGAACGTGTCTGCACTTTATTACAAAACTAAATTGATTCTTCATAATTTTACTCTTTTTAATCTTCATACAAACGATGGTTACTGTTTTCTGTGGCACGAGGGAGAAGGAGAATTAAAGGCGAACTGTTTTGCCTCGATTTTTTGTACCTTTTTATCTACCAACCATGGATACATATAACAAAATTATGATCCTTTTCAGTGACGGTTGTGGTGGACAGAATCGCAACTTTGTCGAACACCCTTTTAAATTTTTCAGTGGAAAATAATGTTTGTGTTATTCACAAATACTTAGAGAAGGGGTATACACAAATAATGGAATGTGATTCTATGCATTCGACAATTTCAGAAAGGGTAATAAATGTACCAGCCGACTACGTTAATTTGTTAAAAACTGCGAGAAAGAATCAAGGCCTTATGATGTACAATATTTAAATCACGCTTATTTTAAGGCGGTTCCATAGAATATAAGATTAGGCATTCTGATGAGTTTCGGATCCTTCCCGTCAGATTTAATAGAAAATGCTCAATTGTCCTCATGGAACAACTGCCAAGACTACCAAGGCAAATTAAAAATTAAACGGGAAATGTTTGAACACCTCCAATCCCTAAAAAGTACCATGGAGCCAGATTACCATCCTTTCTATGATAGTCTTGTACATGAATAAGCTTTCTTTTTACACCCACATAATGTTTTATTCAGTATTATATGTTTATAATGTTTGGTGTTTTGTTCTTTTTTTAAGCAACTAATAAAAAATATTGGAAAAATGTCGGTTGCATTTTTAAATGAAATTTGCGTAAGTTCAAAAATTTAACGTTGTTTTATATGATTTTTGCCTAAGTCCGTTAAATTATCCAAACTAAAAAAATATATTTCTTTTAACATTCATCAATTTACTTTCCACAAAAAAAAACATGATTTAAAAAAAAAAAACTACAAGTATTATACTACTCTTAGATAAAAACAGTTTTTTTTCGCCTACTGTTAAATTAACATTTTTGGACTTAGGCAATTTTCATATGAGGCCGACGATATATAATATTTTAAGAGTACAGTGGAGCATCGATTATCCGAACTAATTGGGAACCAGGGTGGTTCAGATAACTGATATTTCGGATAACCGATAATTTAAAAAAAAACTATTTGGGGTGTAGGTACATAATATGTATGTGCATAGATAATTAAACAAACAAACAAACAAACATTAATACAACACACAAATTTATTTTACACTTCAATGTGTACCAAAAAGAAAAGAGAACAACCACTGCACAAGGCCCGCACTGACGATGTGACGTTGTCGCGTAGGCCACTCGTGGAGTAGAAGAGGGGGGCGGTTGGATTTTGAGGTTCGGTTATCCGGTCGTTCGGATATCTGAGGTTCGGATAATCGATGCTCCACTGTAACCATTAAATATTAATAAAAATTATTAAATCATTAGCCCTATTATTAAATTACATTAAATAATGCCAAAAATTTGCTTTTCAACGGTGTACAGATGAATCGAATTTGAAAACACAGTCGAAAAGGTCATAAAATCTCCTAAAACTTTCCCCATTTAACTATTTATCCATCTTCAACAACTGAGATGCATGCATAATCAATTTGGGCAGACTGTATAGCTTGTTTGTGATGACGTTAACATGAAAGCGAGAAAATCCCGTTACTAAATCTTATATTTTTGCAAATAAAAAAGTTTTCAATAAATAAAAATTCTTTCATTCAAGAACCTCTATGTATATGGAGAAGCTGTATACCAACATGAACACCATTTCAGTACTTCTTGTGACATTTTCTGTATGTTTGTAAGTATACCAATCAGTTGACGTCGTGTACACTGCTAAGCGTTTTTTTTTAAAGTGATTTTGAGTAAAACAAAGTTTTAGGTGCGACTTAACAGTAATAAAAAATACTCCTATTTCTTACACGAAAATGAATTCCAGCCCATAAGACGCATTATGATGAAATTATAACTATGAATTTAAAATTCATATAATTATAATATAATCATTTTCATCAATTAATATTAATTAATTCATTGACATAGAAATGGCATAGGAATTTGATTTTAAAAAGGGCACTGAGTCTTTATATGCATGTCACAGATTCTGTAATAAAAAAGTTTCTCTATCGAAAACTGAGCTTTCATTAGGTTACATACTTAACTTGTAAAATGGGAACCTTGTAGCTCTCACTTTATTGAGCAATCAGAGCAAAAATCAAGAAAAAAGTAACAAGTTATATAAAGGCAATGAATCTGAAGGAATTCACAAATGAAAATAAAATTGCACCATATTAATAAATCTATTAAAAAAAAAAACATAATATCTAAGTAAGATAAAACCATTTTATTAACTTTTATAAACAAAGAATGTGCATGTCATTACAATATGAAATGGTACAAGAAAGAACTACATACATACATAAATGTTTATGCTTAAAAAATATAATGTAAAAATCAAAACTAGGCAAAATATTAAATCAATAAAAAATAGGCATAAATATTCAGTAAAAATAATAGTGAAATTCTTTTACAAATTGCAAAAAGAAAGAGTTATTCTTTTTAACAGGGTGAATACAAAAAAAACAGGGTCACATACATCTACATGTTTGTCATTAATATAATATGAGTACTTTAGATCACACAGGACACTGTTTTTTTGACATGTAACAGTAAGTTTTGTCACATCTTTTTAATTATTAGTTGAAGCAGATTTTAAACTTAATTCTAATCTCATAAAAATGCAGCAACCAAACACATATTTCTTGAAAACTCATGCTTTACTTAGATACACATTTATATGCTAGAATATAATAAACTACATAGTTATATATTAATATTACCACCAGCAAATGAAAATATTCAATCAGAACATGTTTAAAAGCAGTTCGGCTTTTTTTTCAGTGATTAATATTGAATTAACCACTGAAAAAACAGTTTAACTGTCTTTAAAAAGATACATTAGTATAGTGTAAACTAAAATCCAGTGACACTTCATTATGGACATTGAAAGAATGGATAAAAAAATATGAATAAATTGTAGATATAAAATGTGCAACACACTGAACTTAACATATTGTGTTGTTTCTAAAGGGCTCTTGTTTATGAATCTAAAGGGCTGTGGCTGTGCCTATTAGTAATGGGTGTAGGACATATGTAAAAGAGGCCCAAATGCGACAATTTGTTTACGAATATCAGTATTCACTCAATAACAAACTGAGTTACATTTGACTTGCAATTAAACAGATTGATATGAACTATATTTTGGCGATGCAAGAACATTTTGAGCGGCGGTAAACCATTAAATGTGCAATAAACGCAACAGAATTAAATTAAAATTGAAAATATATAAATCATTATAAAAGTGTCTTATTATGTTGATTTACATTTTCCTTAAGGTATTTGTTTTAAAACAGATCATCAATTTTACATAATTTATACATTTCATTACATTCATATGTAGTAAATGTACATCAGAACACATCCGTACTACTTTAGAGGTATTACATTATTACTTTTTTAGTATTGTTCACAATCAAGTATCGTGTTGAGCCAACTAGTGGTTTGTGAGAAAATTTTGGTGGTTTGCACAAAAAACTGGACATTTGCATTTTTTATGTTCAATAAAAATAATAATAAAACAAAAATAATATTCTGAGAAATTATTAAATTCTGGGAAACGTAAAATCCCAATGTGAAAATCTAAGGGTAATTTTAACAGTCTTGTTACAATCAAGCAATCTTTAAAGATTTGATATGATTAAAGCATTTGTAATTTACATTTCATATCAACAAAATGAAAGGGTCTGGTCATTATTTCATGAATTAATTTCACCATGAATTCTTTTCAAAAAAATTCGTAGTGGTCCGAAGACTGTAAAATTATAAATTTAGTGATTCGTGAGACTCGAAAAAGTGAGTACCACTAGCATTTTAACCCCTAGTGGATTCAGTCTCTCAATAAAACCTATCTCTCTAGTGGGTGATTGCGTATCCAGGTGTTTGGGGACTAAAACTGATTAACGTTTGTGAAATTAATTTTTCAGGTTTTCATTAAATAGGTATTCTTAAATTCGTGGTGATTATTATTTGGCCATGATTTCTCAAAAATTGTGTTGTAGATAATAACCTCTTAGTTGATTTCTTTTATTGAGAGACTGAATCTACTAGGTGAAATATAAATAAGGGGTGAACCACAAGGCCCCACCAGTATTGTAGTGGTGAGACCGTTATAGACCCATTCACATTTTCAACCTCAACCTTAGTTTAGCTCAGTACTTCTTAAAAGTGCAAGCGAGTATAAATGCAAGTATGTATGTGGGAAGAGAGAAATACAAATGATACAGTACAATGTTAATAAGATGTTGAAAATTATTATTTTGTATAAACCGCCACCACCATCACCTTGTAACTTCATTACTTTTGTTTCGCCACCTGTAAACGGATTAGTAACAATATCTATTATTTAGTATATGTATGTATTAACATGTTTGTGCAATTTAAGTACTTAAGTGTAAGAAAATTTCACATATATGTAAATATAATTAAGACATATTGATATCATTTAAATGTTTTTATTATAGAATACAGAATTTAATATGAAATAAAGTAGGTGAACATGATAACGGAAAAGTTCTGTGTAACGATACATTTATTGAATATTCTGTGATTTTGTTGCATTTATATAGTTTTATATTCGTATTCACACGACATTCATTATGTTGTGTAAATCGTTTTGTAAAAAATAGTATGTACATATGTTACGAACAAAGCCCGAAATCGTACACTGTTGCATTGTATACATATTTTTGTACCTACATGTATTAAATCATACAAAGTTATAAATATGCCAACACTTGTATAATGTCAGCATTGTACAATGTCTTTCGTCCAGTATTATTTTTTAATAATGATTGAATACACTACCTCTATTAGTAGGTAGTGATTAAAAAGCTGATGTCAAAAGCAAATTTATTATGTGTTAAAATTATGAAATAAAAGTATTGATTCTTGAGGCATACGACAGATTAATATTCATTAATTTTTATTTTATTTCTAGTTAGTTGTTTGTAAAATCTAGAGACTTTTGATGTTTTGAATTACATTTTAATCCTTTTTTGGGACATTTATCGTTACATTTTTTAGATAATTACATCTAATATGGACGACCGACATTGTACAAGCGTTGCCATAGAAAGTCCACCAGAATAAAAATATTTCTATCTTTGTATGCTTTATCTGGGCAATTTAAAATTCGTACAAAACAAAGTGTACAATGTCGATATTGTACAGTTTCAGTTTCAAACAGAAACATTTCCAGTGTAATTTCACCCAAAAAATAAGAGCATCTGATTTGTTTGCAGATATACATAGATGTGAAATTTTCACTATAAAGATATTAATCAGAAAGCAGTATAAAAAATGCCAAACGAACCAATCTATTGTATTTTTTATTCGCAATGATTTTGGATAAAGAAAGAGCAGTACAATCTCCATTTTTTGATTACATAAAAGTAAATTTGCAACATAAATTTTAACATAATAACACCATTATATTCATAACATCTCATGCCAAGCTGACCACTTTGCGGTCTCTAAATAACTCTATTTAGCGATTAAGAATGAAATCGTAATGTAATTAGGTACAATATTTTAACTGAAAAAAAAAATATAAACTAAAGAATGAATAATGTTCTGATGTTTTTGTGAATTTCAAGCTTTTGAAATGTCTTCCCTCTATAATTGTCAAATTATCTAAATTAATATCAGCTATGTTCGCAGAACCACTTTCCAACTACCTATTTGATTGTTCTTACTTACTATGTGCAGTTCGTGATATTAATGTAGTTTCAAACTATTTTCAATGATTTTACTGTGCAAATATCTAGGATATGTTGTGATACTGTAATATGTTGCTTTTACTTACATAAAGTTTCACTCTAACAAAATATGTTTACAATTTAACTCAGAATGGTTACTAATTATTATTAAATTTTCTAAAAAAGAAGGTGAGATGAAGACCTTACGTTGTCACAAAACAAGTCCAGATCTAATAAAAAATAACACGTTATCATCTGCTGTTGGGCAATTTTTATTTTTTAACCATTGTTTATAACTAAGCTTTACTTTGAAGCTAAATAAATAAAGAAAGCAAATAGGTATATCGACAAACCAACCTCAATGCAGAACAGAGTTAACTTAAATTCAAAGTTGTTATTTATGCATGCCTCCAGTTAGGAATATTTATTAGTCAGCAAATTATTGTGAGGATTGGAAATTAAGATTTAAATTAGGACTCTGTGAATACCTAATTATTTATCAGTTTATCACTGATACATAGAAATGTTAAAAGTAAATATGTCTCCTTAGGGCATGTGTCTCATTATTTATTACTTTCTGGTCATTCTGTGACCAAAGTTTATCTTATATTATGGGTTAATTTAACTGTTAATAATTATTTTCCTAAATATAAACCATCATAAATAAACTATTTCTTTGGCCTTGCTAACCAACATTTAGTCATTCACATGCAGTTATAAAGTCTTTATAATCCTATTAATTCTTCTAATTTCCGTTCACTCTAAGGAAATACAAATTGACTACCTACTTGACAGCTTTTGCAACAGTGTGTCAGATACATCCATGTGTGAGTACACAAATGGCATTATTTGTATCCTTTCATGTGATATTCAATCAGACAGGAATACGAGCACAGGCTCATAATAGATCGGCCATCTAACATTTTCGACTAGACATTATCAACTTATAAAATATGTGATAATTATGAAAAAATTAAGTCAACTTCATTAAAATATAGACTTTCAATTGGAGTAAGAAAAAATATTCAACGGTGCCAAAAATACCCTGTGTATGGGCATTTATGATAGACAAATCCAAATCGATACTAATAATAAGAAATTTACCGTGATGCATATTGCTTGTAAACTGAAAAATAACTAATACAGATTGACATTTGTTCATGTACATTTACAGTGGACGCCGCTTATAAGACTCATGGATATAAGGTTCAGTCACCTATAAGACTCAAAATTGCCAGAAACAGTCCGGACGTATCCGAATACATTGAAAAAAACTCGTTTATGAGACTCACCACTTCGGATAAAAGACTCAGTTTATGAAAAATACATAATTGAAATGATGTAATGTAATAAAAAACAAACAAAAATAAAAAAATTTCTTTAACCCATCTTAAACTTTGAACTGATTATGTATGTTTGTACGTATGTATTTGAAGTTACCTTTAATTATAGGTAAATAACACGTGCTTGTGTTGTATTATATCTATTCACAGATAAAATAAAGTTTGGGTATTAGATGCATTCTAAAATCTTGTTCTTCCCCCTACGCTTATAAGGTTCATCCGCTTATAAGACTCACTCTTTGCTGGTCCCAAAGTGAGTCTTATAAGCGGCGTCCACTGTATTCAGTATGTGTTTCGCTTAGACTCGACAGATCATTTTCATAGCTATTGCGGTAAAAAGTCGAATTATTATGAACTGTCAGCGCTGAATTACATTTTTTTTGTTATATACTTACTGTTCAATAAGTATACTGAAGTAAGTTTTCAGTTTTTTTTCAAGATAAAAGTCTTTATTTTAATAAAATTAAGACAATGTTATCGATCGTTTTCGTGATTTTACATTTCATAATTTGATAATGTATTTTGAAAATGTTAGGCGACCGAACTATTATGAGCCTGGGCTCGTATTAGTTACTAGGCAACAATCAATGAAATATCTATTCAGTCTATATTAACTAGTTTTTTTTTGGTTAGCTGATTTCATTATAGGAAAACAGTCCTGTTTGGTTCAAGTTAGCACATGAGTTTATTATTTTCATCTCTTTTTTTAGGGTCCGGAAAGTGTGCTACAACACAGGGTCGACATTGTACAACTTTATGGTAACTAAAACATAAACCGTATTTTTTAAGCGCCTTGTAAATTATGTACGTGTATTTCTTGCCCGTGCATTCGTACGCCACTGACCGTACCTGGTAATACACGTTGGACTCTCCCAGTGTGGGAGCGAAGAAAGCCTGTATGCAATTTATCTATATAGCGTAGCGGGCGTTCCGTTGTTCGAATTAGTAGTAGCCCGACGCGTGACGGACTAATGGTAGAACGCCGCGTTTAAAATAATTTTATGTGTCGTGAGTGATTACCTAATAAATATGTGTATGTACATAGGTATTTTGCACCGTGCACATATTTCATTTAGAGTTCGTGTAGTGAATTTACATATTACCTGATTTTGTGTGGATTTTTGCAATAATGGCACAGTCGTCACCATTTGTGAATAGACTGAGAAAAGGATTTTTCAATAGACGGATCACATATTATATGTATTCTTTGTAATCGTCGATATATATTTCGTAGACGCCGAGAGTGTGAAAGACATTTAGAATCGAATATCCATCAACAGAATTATACTGGTACTGTTAGTGAAAAATACTTTTGGTTTGATTTATACATACAGTTTTGCGCATGTAGCCTTTCGCGGAACGTGGTCGACAATATTCACATTAGACGGTTTTTTGTTAAACATGTATCCGATTTTCCATTGTCGTTACCATCCATTCTGTAAAACATATTTACACAAGACATGTCAAAGTATCATGGGGAATATCAAAGAAGATCTTACACAATAAATTTATGTGGCTGATAGTGGACGAAACAACGGATTTTTGCGACACTAAGGTTATTAATGTTCTGATACGAATTTCAGGTGTTTTAGATATATCGCTCCCGATATTGATAGCCAATAAACGGGTTTTGAAAACAACGGCTAAAATTATAGAAATAATAGTAACACGTGCATTGTCATAGTTAGTGACAACAAACAACAGTTAGTGATATAAACAACTATGCGAAATTCGTGAAAATAATGTGTGGTGTGTCGTCCTCTGTCCATGTGAACTATTTTGAATTTGCACCTTCAATTTCAATAGATATGGAACGATAATTTTCCTTCTACAACCGTATGTACAGGCCAAATCACTCATGTTTAATGAGAAGAAATGCAGAAAAACTACTGGTTATGGCAAAGTACGCTCAAGCAATGAAGACAGTCGGTGTTTCTGAATGACACAAGCGATAGGTATGTACATTATTAATACATTTTTACCCCGGCCTTTTTGGTCTCTCAATGTCTTTCCGTCAATGATAATGAAACTGTCTTTCCGTCAATGACCTGCGTTGTAGCACACTTTCCGGACCCTACTCTTTTTCTGATGAATTATAAGGTTAATTTCCATATCTTTACAATGAACAGTCTTCATTACCAGTTCATATATCAAATACTGTTTTTTCTTTAATGTAATATAGAAAATAATGCTTAAACAATGTTTACCTCCTTAAAATGTTTTGAATCTCGAATTTTAAAAATCCTAGGGCCCAATATTTTCAGTGCACTAAAACAAAAAGTTGTAAAAAATATTTCAAAATGTTAACATACACTTACATATTATATACAACAGGAAAATATACTGCGATGTACGTCATAGGTATAACTGGGAATACGGCCATCCACGATTCTTTTGTCTTATTAGCCAGTGCTACAGCATTCAAATATCCACATCTTTCTGCAGTCATACGTCTGTCAGTGGTCTGTATTGTTCCACTGTATTTCTAAAATGGTAGTCACCAAGTACAGAGTAATCAATGTGGCCAAAATAATATTAAGTATATTATAGTCACATACAGTATTTTACAAAATTAATTTTACAAGATTTAACCTTTAGAGGAAAAAGTTCCTCTTCGTTGTTCAAACATCATTATTTTGTGGGTTTAGGGTCGCTAATTATGAATCTGAAATCAGATATTAAAAATTAAAGATGGCTGATTTATTATGGCGGACAAATCCTATATGGGGGACAAACATTTTAAATTTGCTAGTATTTGGACAGAAAATTATGTAATATCCGAAAATCAGATTTTAAAAAATCAAGACGGCGGATCCAATATGGGGGACAAAAATCTCAAAAATTTGCACAAAATCGTTCTGAAAAATGTACCATGGGTTTTTGAGATCGCTGATTATGAAACCAAAATTTCATTTAAAAAATTGAAGATATGGCGACAAAGCGGTTTTAATTCAATCAATTGTGGAATAAAATCTCTATCCATTTGTTTTTTGCATATTTGATTACGATTTGGGGGTTGCTATTGACAAATATGATATCAGATTTTTGGAATTCAATACGACTGATTTAGTTGGATAGATTCAAACTGATGCAATCAAGATATAAGTTGATAAAAATAATATATATGAGTTATTTACTTGGGAAGAGCATTGTTTGCATTCTGTTGAGATATGTCCGAATTGAGATATGTCCATATATAATGTGTCGTTTTAGTGACATTTACAGTATCGTTACGTGATAAGCAATTTCAATCGATCTCAACGTTCAATGGTTTTCAAATCGATCTCAATGGTTTCCGAATAAGAGTGGAAATTTTGATAATATTGTTGAAAATATGTACTCAAGAGTTCGTATGTCATGATTTTTTGTTTTTCGATCGCCATTTTGGATTATAAAAATTTAAAATAAAATACCTAGTCACTAAAGTCGTTGACATATATTTTTCTATTATTTCTTATCATTTTTTTTTAATATAAGTCGACATCCTGAATCCGCCATTTTATATCCACCATTTTGAATTGTAGTCCAAATCACTCCTCTACATACTTTCATTATTATAACGCATTTTTTTCTCGTTTCAACAACTGCTATCTTGCATCTACCATTTTGAATCCGCAATTTTGAATTTCAAAAATCTAATAACAGATTCGCGAAGAACGATATAAAAACTTATTAGAACGTTTTTTTTTTTCTATTTTTTCAGTTATTGCTAAGTCAAATCATTCAATTTTTTCAAAGTGGAAACATTTAACATTAGCGTTACCCTTCCGGACAGGAAATCCAGTATAGGTACTGGCCCGACCCATGTTCAACACTTACCCATGATCAATCTGTGATACAAAATACTTTTTTATGCATTTTCTTAGATGGATCGTAAGCCCCAAATGCCCATCCTCTAAAGGTTAATACCATATGTATATGTATGTACCTACACAGTCTACACTATAATATACAGATGAAGAATATTAGATCAGAAGTAGTAGAAATTAGATTAGAAGTATTTTAATAGCAAATATTGCAAAGAGAGCTATGTATGTACGTCAAACTATGTATGTGTGAGCACTGTAAGTTATGATAAAAAATAGAAAACAAATATATACAGTGGACGCCGCTTATAAGACTCACTTTGGGACCAGCAAAAAGTGAATCTTATAAGCGGATGAACCTTATAAGCGAAGGGGAAAAATAAGATTTTAGAATGTATGTAATACACAAACTTTATTTTACCTGTGAATAGACATAATACAACACAATAGCGTGTTATTTACTTTTAAAAAAAGGCACCTCTTCAAATACATACGTACAAACATACATAATCAGTTCAAAGTTTAAGATGGTTTGAAGAAATTTTTTATTTTTGTTTGTTTTTTTGTTACTTTCCATCATTTCAATTATGCATTTTTCATAAACTGAGTCTTATATCCGAAGTGGTGAGTCTTATTACCGAGTTTTTTTCAATGTATTCGGATACGTTTGGACTGTTTTTGGCGATTTTGAGTCTTATAGGCGACTGAACCTTATATCCGTGAGTCTTATAAGCGGCGTCCACTGTATATTATATCTTACAAAAGTAAAGACAGAAAGAAATAGTAAAATCGTATCTATGTCACGTAAATTGTAGAATTTCATATATACCTCACCCTCCTTTCCTGTGAAACTCTCAGCTAAGAAGTTGGTAAATACAGGACCGGGACAAAGAAGAGTAACATTTATGTTTTCATTCATTTTTTCATTTTGAAGTGATTTAAAATATCCCTGAAATAATCAAATGTTTTAAATTAAATATTCTACACTGCATCCGAAAATTATGAGCAAGTTTTTTTTAGTTAATTTTAAAAGTTCTTTGAAAAGCCGAAGAAAAAGAATAAAAATAGGATAACTGTAAAAAAATCTTGTAGCACCGATTTATGTCATTTACATCATATTTTATAAACTAATGAATTACACTCTGGATAAAAGACCTTTTTCTTTTCAATCAGTTTATATACCTACAGTAGACTAACTATTACCCGAAGCAAGTGGGACTAGGGTCCTTTAAGATAATGCGGAGCTAAATATAAAAACATTTCAAATGTTTTACGGTACTTCTATACCGGAATTATTAGAGATTGTTCTTGACAGTTCTACAACCTCAAGACGTTCAAGGGTATTTAATTTGTCCTTCATAGTTCCATATTTACCTATATGGAACTATGAAGTATCCATATTTGCTGAATGGGTAAGTAGATAATACAATGCAATACAATAGCTAAATCACCTAATACCATAGTGAACGCTCTGTTATATTTATAAAATATGTACATATGTATGTACATATACACGGTGGAGACTTTAACTGGAATATATTCGCTAGCGGGGTGGTGAATGATTTTTCAAAAAATTCCCGAGACACGTCAACTTTTAAATGTATATACCTACATTTTGCAAGTAATTTGAAAAATATAGCCCTTCAGGGGTGGCTGAAACCACCCTCGACATGATTTTTTCAAATGCAAACCTATGGCTTGTGACCCCTCATTGTAAAGCTGGTGGAAAGAGGAATCCAACGCACTGATCAAATTTTAATTTTTAGTATGTTTGTAGGGTTGCATACAATTAAAACGTAATTTTATAGTTTAATTTATTTTTAACGCAACAATTTCGTACTCAAAATGTGTGTTGTTTAGTTTTGGAATGTAAACCTTACTTTTCATATGTCCCCACAAAAAAATCCAAGCAATTTTTTGCCACAACTGATATTTGTTATTTTTTACTAGTGTTTTTACACGGCCGCAAAGAGTAATTTAGTTTGTATGCTGTATTCAGAGTTTGAAACGAAGTGTTATTTCATATTGGTGAAAATGTCTTATTTAACTGAATCACTAAAAATCGAAATTTTGATGATGATTGGATATGGTGATAGGACGCGAACTCAATGCGAAGTTGTTCGCTTGTTTCGAGAAACGCATCATGCCTTGCCACCACTAAATCAAGGTACCATTAGTAAAATTGAGGTACAATATCGAGAGATGGGTCATGTCAAGAAAATACCGAGTAAGAGGCAGGCTGTTGTTGATGACGACACGAAGTTGAATTTGTTGCTTGCTCTAGAAGAAAATCCAATCACTCCAGCCCGTCAACTGGCCCGTGATAGTAATCTTAATCACAAAACAGTTTTAAAAATACTTAAATATGAGAAAAAACGCCCACATAAAATGCAAGCTGTTCAAGAGCTACTTGAAGATGATCCAGATCGACGAGTGGAATTTTGCGATTTATTGATGACTTGTATTGATCAAAACCAGTTATCTTTAGAGTGGATAGTTTTCTCTGACGAGGCTACTTTTACATTAAATGGGCACGTAAATCGCCAAAATTGTCGTTACTGGGCTGAAGAGAACCCCCATTGGATGAGGGAACTTCATACTCAGCGCCCACAGAAAACTAATGTGTGGGCCGGAATAATACAAGATAGAATTGTAGGACCATTTTTCTTTGATGACACTCTTAATGGAGCAAGATACTTGCGTTTACTCCAGCACGAACTAATGCCAGTGCTATGTCATTTATTTCCAAACCCCTTAAACCCTAACTTGACCGACGAGAGGTTATGGTTTCAGCAAGATGGGGCCCCACCACACTATGCTGCCATTGTTCGTCAGTATCTGGACAGAATTTTTCCCGGTAGGTGGATTGGGAGGCGAGGTAATATTGAGTGGCCAGCAAGATCTCCAGATCTTACACCACTGGATTTCTTTTTGGGGACATCTTAAAAGTAGGGTTTACATTCAGAAACCCAACAACATAGCAGATCTGCAGGAAAGGATAAGAGAGGAAATCGGAAAAATAACACCGCAAATGTTGCATAATGTAAGGGACGAAACCTACCACAGACTGGGATGCTGCCCAGTGAATGGTGCACATTTTGAACAATTGTTACGTTGAAAATAAATTTAATTTTTAAATTGTTTTAATTTTATGCAACCCTACAAACATACTAAAAATTAACATTTGATGAGTGCGTTGGATTCCTCTTTCCACCAGCTTTACAATGAGGGGTCACAAGCCATAGGGTTGCATTTGAAAAAAATCATGTCGAGGGTGGTTTCAGCCACCCCTGAAGGGCTATATTTTTCATATTACTTGCAAAATGTAGGTAAATACATTTAAAAGTTGACGTGTCTCGGGAATTTTTTGGAAAATCATTCGCCACCCCGCTAGCGAATATATTCCAGTTAAAGTCTCCACCGTGTATATGTTATAGCTTCCCTTCAGGTTAACACATTGTAAAAGTCAGTGAACCAATTGTCATGAATATTCTTGAAAATAGGCGTAGTGTACATTAATTCACAGAAGCCACTGTTCAATAGGATTAATACTAACCATAACTACATTTTCTCACTATTTTAATAACTGTTAACATTGAGGGACTCTTGATAGTCCCGTCTTTATAAGCGTCTCCAGTTAGAAGAACGACAATTCAATTGGTCTAGTCAAGGTAATACACCACTAACAGTTTTAAAGATAATCTAGAGGTTTGGGAAAATGCATTTCGGATAATCGAAAGTCTACTGTACACATTTTTTTTTTACTAAAATACAACTATATTACCTGAATTGCATGTTTTGAACCAGTGTAACTGCCAGAGTAGGGTGCACCAATGACTCCGGCAATACTTGAAACTACTGCAATATGACCACCTCCTGTTTTAGTAAATTGCTCTAAAGCAACTCGGGTTAAGTGCACAACACTGAATACATTGAGCTCAAATACTTCTTTGTCAACTGACAAACTGATTTCATCCCAGTTAGCCCTCTGCGATCTGCCTGCATTGTTGACTAGAATATCAACATGTCCAAAATGTAAAACAGCACGTTGGAAATGTTTTTTATGAGAATGTACATCAGTTACATCCATGGGAATAATAAGAATATCCTTATCTTCAAGTTTGCCTTTAGATATTTCTATAAAGATTAAAGAAATGGAAAATTATTTTTTGCAATTTGAAATATTTATGTAGATACAAAAGGTTATTTTTTTAAAAAATTAAAAGTTTTAAAACAATTTTTAATTTTATAATTTAAAATTAAATTCAGTAATCATTAGGGTCCCGAAATCTCTGCTGCAACGCAGGGCTCGGCACTATAAAACTCTGTGATAATGAAAGTATAAACTGTATTCCGGCGCAGGAGAGCAGGATAGTCTAACGCAGTTTAACACGAGTGGCAGCAAACTTTCCGAATCGTAGTAATCATTAATAAATTCAATAAAACTAATGTCACTCATGACATTGAGACCTGAAGTACACATCTTAATGTAAAAAAATAACAAAAGTGGTATTTTCACCTACTGAATCTGTGGAAATATCTTATTTCCGGTATTTTCTTTAATCCGACGAAAATGGTGTATTTCTTTTTGAAACTCATCCAGTCGCTTCGACATATTTTCAGCACTTGACACAAGAACAAAAAACATACCCTGATGTCTTTAAACCCCCCTGAATCCGAATTTATAGTCAATAGTCAATATTTTACTAGAACGTCTCAGTTTTCCAGATATATTGAATAACAGCTAAAATAAACAAAAATCGCATATTTTTGTCGGCTTTACTCCATTTAACTAATGTTTAGCACTAGAATCGCATCTGGTTCTATTACTTTCGAACGTCAATGTACGTACGAATTGAAATCTTTGATATTATCTTTGCAAAAGTAATAGTTTTCTCGACAAAACGATTCCATTCGAAATAAAGACTAAGAATATATGCTTAGCCTTTATTTCGAATTAGACTTAAAACCAGACGCGATTCCAATAATAAAAATGATTCCAGAAATTGAATGTAACAACCTAGTATTAGGTCGACAAAAGTAAGCAATTTTTGATGATTTCAGCAGATATTCCACACCTCCGGAAAACTGGGACGTGTTAGTCAAATCCTGAGGATGGATTCGGATTCAGTAGGTTTAAACATATCACATCAGAGTCTGTTTTTTGTTTTTATTTGAAGTGCTGAAAATATACCGAATCGATTAGATAAGATGGAAATATGACACGCTAGATCAATTTTGACGCTAGATTGGGATTCAGCATCAAAATAATCGTTTTTGTTTTTGTTTTCAGGACGATACTGTTTTTGTAATTTTTAAACGACTTTAACGTAATGGATCAATTCTGATTATGGATCAAGAGTTCAACGGGTTAGTTAGAGTTCAAAAAATGAGTTAAATACATAAAGATATATGTTACGTACTTCAGGTCTCAAGGCCATAACATATCACTTTATTTTCTTAATGAGTGAGTGCATATATAAAAAAAAGAGATTAAATGAAACATGAAACCGATGTGCACACCGCCAGTATCTTTAAACTGTTCGACGTGATAATTTATGTACGTGTATATTCTGATAAAAGTGAGAAAAATATCTAACTTTACTAATAACGAGTCATTAAAAAAAAACGCCATCAAAGTTGGCAACATTTTTATTCTTAAGCTTAAGTTTATAACCTTATTGAATTGTCAAGGCTGTCACATTATGTTACAGCCACTGTATGTCTGTCACATTATGTTTGACAACAACAAAGTTTCGCTTCGAGTGTCGACATAACCGCTATATCCATTTCTCTCGTTTATAGCCAGATGGCGTTTTTTTGTGAATGGTTCATTACATAATTATAAACATACATATATATTGTTGTAAACAATACACAAAATCCAAAATAACAATTGAATTTTATTTAACCATCAATTAAACACAATAATTCAAATATAGTAACGTCCTTAGCGAGCGCTAAAATCGAATGAGAGAAACCCCACATCACGACGGCCATCCAGTTAAGTCAACGGGTTCCAACTTAACCCAAACAACGATAAATTGCGCCCAGGTCGGTAGTTGCTCGGAGTTGCAAATCCATAACTAACATTTTACAACATTCGGCCATCCCGAAGATGGTAGCGTCCTCGCTGCCACCCTTGGAGGTAACTCTGATTTTTTTTTTGTATTACGTACAAATTGAAACATGTAAATTGCAGAAGAACTTTATTCATGAATGATATTATCAATAGTAGGAAATAAAAATTTTATGTTAATATTTATACCGTTCTATGGATCCGGGCGAAGGAATGATTTCCTGTCGCCTTGGAGGCTTCCAAGCTCTGAATCACCTACTTGTCAGAGCCAGGGAGTAACCCACTCTCAAGTACCGGTAACCAGACCGCCTGAAAACTGGAGTACCGGGCTTCAAACTCTAGATCACCTACTTGTCAGAGTCCGGGAGAGACCCACTCTCAAGTGCCGGCAACCAGACCGTCTGAAGACCGGAGTACCGGGCCCCGAGATCTAAACAGACCGCCCTACTCCACCTCCAAATAAATTACCTGATTATTTTAGTTACGGCTCGTCTAGGAAATGGATCCAAATATTTTTATTACCTACTTCATCACGGGATTTTAATACATATTTTGTTTATGTGTTCAGTACCGCATAAAGAATGAATTTAGTAAAGGCGTCATATAACAAATAACAAAAACCTGATTATTTCATTTTCGGGTTTTAACAAAAGGCCTAAATGATCAATGTGAAGGGTATGGACTGGTTCTTCCGGATACCTACTTTTTGGGAACTACTCCTCACGAACTGTAGCAACTACTACAACAGAACAATAAAATACTGCAATAACAGATTATTTCCGAAATAATGGTCTGACTCTACAGTCACTCCTGACCATCCATGTGGCAGTCCTATGGCATTCGGGTAGTGAGTTAGGTATACCTATTCGTATTTTAGTGATATTAGCAGTTAGTGTAATTATTTGTTAGATCTGAGGTACCTACACACTTTGTCCATATTGCTCATAAGGGATACCTAGTGCTAATTAAGATTTTTAATCAATTAATACATATGTATATATACAGTCGCGAGCGAAATTATTCGGCCACCTGAAATTTTATTAAAAATATGTGTGTGTATTTATTTAAAGTTCGTTGAACATAAAAATATAAAATGACATTTAATATTGTGTGGGATATCCCTTAGCTTTAATAATAGCAGCCAGTCTTTTTGGCATTGAATCCACTCATTTTTTTGTGAATTCTGGACTTATTTTATCCCACTCCTCGATTAACACTGGTTTTAACTCCTTTACACCAGTCACATGTCGGTTCTGTACATTCTGATTTAGTTCGGCCCAAACATGTTCTATAGGATTTGTATCCGGCGATTGGGGGGTGTTGGTAGTGTATAGGGAACATTAGTGGATCCATTCACGAACGACCCGAGCAGTATACTTCGGGTCGTTATCCTGTTGGAAAAAGTAATCTTCAGAAAGACCTGCTTTTGTGACACTAGGGTGCAAATTGTTTTTTAATATGTCTAAATATTTAAATCGATCAAGTATACCATCGATAACATGCAGTACACCAACACCTGAAGCTGCCATTGCTTGCATTTTTTAATTTGTAAGCTTCTCCGCGACGTCTCCACACAATTTTTCGTTTAGGTGCATTAAAAACGCATAATTTACATTCATCCGTAAATAAAACCTGATGCCAGAAGTTCAGGTCTTTAATTTAAATATTCCTTCGCAAATAAAACCCGTCTTTTCTGTTTAATTCATTAATCCATGGCTTTCTTCGAGCTATCCGGGTAATAAAACTGGCTTCGCGTATGATTTTTCGTACATTGGTTACATGTATTTTTACTCCAAAGTGCACTTCCAACTCTCTAGTTAGTGCCGTGGCAGTAACTTGAGGATTTTCTTTGACTTTACGTAGGATCAACCTCTTGTGTCGTTCGGATAATTTTTGCTTGCGGCCTCGACCTGATCGATTAGCCAGAATATGATCTGTTTTGTATCTCTTAATAATAATAATAATAATAATAATACTCACCCTATAATTACTCCGAAGAGTAACCCCTTAGGTCCCTCTCAGGGATATGTGCGGGAAGGAGTGGCTATTATTATTATTTGCCATGGCGCGCTGGGAGCGACTTAAGATTATTTCGGTAACGCATTTGCTTTACAGTTCTGAGGAAACCCAGAAAACTCAGAACATTACCAAATCTAGGGCATGTGTGGTTGGATTGGCATCTATGCATCCACATCTATACACTAGTGTATTAGTGGTTGCATATCAAGCCCTGACAGAGAAAGCGAGACAATTAAAAATCGTCTTCCCCGGCTAGGACTCGAACAACGCGCACAGAGGTATCGCGACTGGAAAGACGGCGCTTTAACCCACTCGGCTACCCGTGCCCCAATGATTGACTGAATTGTTTGTCGGGGTCGCCCAATGACCTCCGCTATATGCCTCTGACTAAAACCCATTTTACTCAACTCTATAATGCGTTCTCTCATGTCAACTGACACCTCTTTGCCTTTGCGACCCATTGCGCAGTATTGTGTAAATTACACGATGCACTGTACTGGTTTGTGGCTGAGAACTGTCTGAGACTAACACAAGCCTAATGCTGTGGTAGGTATCACATGAGTCACGTGTTTATGTATATTTCGGGAGGGAGCCGAATAATTTCGCTCGCGCCCTACGGCTGTACAATGTGAATTCTTTCATATTTTGTTTATTAAAATTATTGCTTTTACCTTTTTTTTTTCAAGATTATTGTACTATACAACAAGGCAACTATACTATACTGAATGGGATTTTGCAATAACAATTTTTAGTTTGGATACACGCTCAGTTTTGTGAAAATATTTCGGGTGGCCGAATAATTTCGATCGCAACTGTATACATTTTTTAATGTGAACGCTCAAATGTTTTTCTTGTCTACTTCCTGTATACTAAGATACCTATGCCCCCTGTACACTTAGACACCTATGTTTCGTACTTCAGTACCTGCTCTGCCTCCTTATTACTTCAAAATATCAAAAGCATTTCATGCCAATAGCCCTGTATATGGATTTCTAAAAATGCTTAAGCAGCAGAACTATTTTCAGTCAGTAAGAAATTGTAATATTTGTTGATCAACGACAGAGTTTAAAATCTCAAGGTCAGCTAATTACAAATGTAAATCGTAAAATATCAGCTGATACTTTTTAAACATTCCTTCTGTTAGATTCGTTTAAGAAGTCATGTTGGGCCACCGCAGCTCGAGCCTGTAGGCTACGCCTCTGAGGGTCCCCTCTGTATTTGAAGAATCGGCAATGGCTGAACGTGATGTTTATATAAACATTTTTATGCATAAATATGATGATGTAGTTTAGATACGGAGGGTTATGATAATTCTCGTTCTAACCGTTGTACCGAAAGCTGTATATACCTGGCGTTCCTTATTTTTTATAAAGTGTAATATTTTGAACCCTTGTATTTTATTATTCACGTTACACTTCATTTAAAATTATTTGTCCCAAGTACGGAAATATTCACAATACGTTTATTTAAATCTCAGGTTTTACGCCAAATTATGCCAGTGAAAAGACAGTCTCTTTTCGCTGACTATACAACCAACATTTTTATTTCGAGACACATCTTAAATCGGTATCAAATAACATCACTGGATAAAAATAAATCCACTGAACGAATTTGACTTTAAATGGTTGCCTACACAGTTATTCATTCCAAAAATAAACACAGACAAAAATATTAAACGTTTAATACAGTGTAGTATAAAATGTATGTTCCCTGTTGACAATCTTTGTTGTTTACCTTAAAGTAAAATCGTACCTGTTTTCTAAACGTACCCTCTTCATTTTGTTCCGTTAAATATTCCCTTAAATACAATAATTGTCTAACATAACATATTTCTGATTTTTTTTGACGCTGTTAAGACTATTAGGAAGGACATGGCATTTATTTTAAACACTGATACCTGGATGGACAATTATTTATTATTTTTGCGGTAGTCATTTTGAACACTATGTTTTGTGATTTTATTTCAGTGAGTCTGAGAATGTACTTTTCATTTTCTAACCTCCTTCAAGGAGATTTACTTTTCTAGAATAAAAAAGAATTGTCCAGCCATACTTCAATAATAGAGATATCGAGCTTAGAGACTTGAGTTTAGCAGAAACCATTTTCACCCTCCAAACATTTTTAAAAATATGTTCTAAAGTAAGGTCTTGTACAAAGCTAATCAAATATCAACTTCTATCAACTTGTTCAAACATCAAAAGAATTAACAAACCCCTAACACAATTAATACAAATCGATATGTATTATGACGTCGTATGCACAGCTCAAGAATAAAATCTGGTTATGAACTAACCAATCTGTCAACTGTAATAACTGTTCAGTTCAGTTCAAACCAGTTTAAATGAAAAATGAAATTCACTAATTAAGTTCCTGTATGGGTAAGTATGTAAACTTAAAATTATGATTTTCGATACTGTCAGATTAGTTTTCTCAGATCCTGTATCGAACCATTATAAAACGTGTCTACTGATTAAATTTATTCAATACTCACTACCCTCCTGCTCATTACTGGACAACGCTGCCACTGTTCCTGAACATACGACTCGAGGTTTAGCGAGCCGAACTTTCTGCTGACACCGTCATCCAGCTCGTTCCGTGTCTCGCCGTACTTGCTTGGTACTTGGTACGCCGATGATTACTATTTTCATATGTCCATGGCGGGTTTTCTTTTAGCGTGTTAACACACTTTTTTTTCTTAATCACACCAAACACTATCCCACTTCTGATGTTGTAAACAATACACAAAATCCAAAATAACAATTGAATTTTATTTAACCATCAATTAAACACAATAATTCAAATATAGTAACGTTCTTAGCGAGCGCTAAAATCGAATGAGAGAAACCCCACATCACGACGGCCATCCAGTTAAGTCAGCGGATTCCAACTTAACCCAAACAACGATAACTTGCGTCAAGGTCGGTAGTTGCTCGGAGTTGCAAATCCATAACTAACATTTTACAACAATATTAACTTTATTAATACATATTATAAACCTGATTCATCTGATCAGGGAATATTGATGATTCTTCCCTGATTCTCTTCAGGGAATAAAAGAACACGCCCATAGCTTTTGTTTCCTGTCCGTAGTTGCCAAAATGCCGAATACCGGCTACGGACGGTTTTAACTGAGATAATCGCCGTATTGATACCGACTTATCGACACATTCTGAATTTCAGTCTGACATACATATGTATGTAGATACGGACGGTACGGGCATTCACGGTTTATTGCCAATAGCCAGTTATTACAGTTACGTGATCTCAGTTAATTAAATGATTCTGAATAAAAGGAAATAGTTAAAATAAAAGAGTTAAAAAGCTTTAATAAATAAAACTTTTATCATGGCAGCGAAAAATAAAAATAGTTTGGAAAAAAATATAATTTTAAATCATTCTTTTACAAAAAGGTCATACGCCAAACAATGAAACATTCCCTTACTTGCGTGACCACTGCTCATTTTCGATAAGAAACTCGTCTTAACGTTTCGTCTTTTCCGAATGTAAAATAATCGGAATATGTTCCGATTTTAAAACCATTCCGAAATGCAACATTCCGATTCTTAAAATCAAAATTCTAATTATGCGCATTGCTACTTACAGCTGCGCATCAGCCCGGCATTGAGCCTACTAAACGCTGAGACTGTTGAGAGTTAAGAACGTTCAGCACGTATCGATGACCATTTTTAGATAAAAATGGTCATCGATATAAGATATAGCATGCCATAAATCTCAAGAGTGGTCGGTTGTGCTTTGAAATTGAATATGGTTTTTTTCCTTTCTTAACATATATCCAGATATATTTTACTGCATTCTGCTGGCGATTGAGCTGACTACTCCAAAACCTTTCACTGGCGATTGAGCTGACTAATCCAAAACCTTTCTGGTCGTCTTATATGTATAAGATTAGTCGCATTATTAATAGGGTCCGGAAAAGTATGCTGTAACGCAGAGCCGGCGCTATACTCTAAGATAATAAAAATATAAACCGTATTTTTTAAGCGCATATTTCTTGGCCCTGTATACCTACGCCACTGAAATTAATACAATTTCTCCATGAGACAGCCAGATATTCCGAGGCTGACAGGTGTCCATTTAGTTTTCTACCTGCCATAATATTTTTTTTTTCGCGAGTGACTAAGTCGTGAGTTCGTGTACTGATTTACATATTATCTATGGGTTTTTGCGATATTGGCACACTAGTTACCATTTGTGAATAGACTGAAACAAATCTGAACGAAAAAAAGTTTTAATATTCAACTAGTAATTGTGGAAAAAATACATATATTGCAAAAAATTTGCAAGCCCTCTCTAAGATATGTTGAAGCACACATTTTTGTATTTTTTTTTTGTAAATCTCGTTTAAAGCTTTTTTTGCTATTATTATAGCCTTCTACTTGGTATTCATCCGTCGTCTGAAGTATGATGTTGAACCCACATCATGTTTCCTTACGAAAATACGAGAATTCATATCTTATTATATTTAAATTAGTTGTTTTTGTTATTTTGAATAATTATTAGCTTTTTGTTAACTATATCAAATTCATATTCCGAACGAACCTCCCAAATAGAGGCTAATAATATTATCATTAATATTCAACCCAAAACGTTGATAAGTTTTAGTCTGTCGATATGATACCGCAAATGTTATCAGTAGGGTCCGGAAAGTGTGCTACAACGCAGAGTCGGAATTATAGCACTCTATGATAATAAAAGTGTAAACCGTATTTTTTAAGCGCGTATTTATTCCCCGTGTACGTACGCCAATGACCGATCTTGCTAATGCGGGTTCGGGAATACTTAGATATAATTTCTCCATATAGTAGCGATATTCCGGTGTCGAAATTCAATATTGTACCTGCCGTCGCTGTGAACGGATTGACCGTCGCATTCAAAATAATTTTATGTTTCGTGAGTCGCTCGCTCGTTATGAGTTCGTGTAGTGTATTTACATATCACTTGAATTTGTATGGATTTTTGCAATAATGACAGTCATATTACCATATGTGAACTGACTGGAAATTATGATTGAAAATTACGACGGTTTTACAATAGACGGATCCAGTGGCGGTGCGTGATATTTCAGTTAGCCATATCTTGAAAACGACGCATGGGACCCACTTCACTTTTTAGGTGATGACTATACACCTCTTACAGAAAGGATTTATAGTGAAAAAATCGTCAGCAAAGTTTGCGAAAAAATTTTCAAAAACACTGGAGCACTCCCTGGGTTCTCAGTAACGCTCTGTGGGATATTTGCAGTATATATTTTTTTTCATAATCTAGAAACAAATATAAGTAGACGTTTTTCGATTTGTTGCAAAATATTTTTTTTTTCAAAAAGATGGCCATTTTAATTTTAATTTTATAGGAACATTTTGTTTCCCAAAATTAAAATGGCCATAACTTTTTTGAAACAAAAAATATTTTGTAACAAATCGAAAAACGTCTCCTTATATTTGTTTCTAGATTATGAAAAAAAATATACTGCAAATATTCCACAGAGCGTTACTGAGAACCCAGGGAGTGCTCCAGTGTTTTTTAAAAAATTTTCGCAAACTTTGCTGACGGTTTTTTCACTATAAATCCTTTCTGTAAGAGGTGATAGTCATCACCTAAAAAAGTGAAGAGTGTAAAAGACATCCATACTCGAATATCCATAAAAAAATATACCTGGCACTGTTACAAAAGAGGAATTTTGGTTTGATTTGTGCATAATGTTTTGCGACAATATTCACTTTAGACGGTTTTTTGCCAAATATGTATCCGATTTTCCATTGCCTACTAGTGATACGTTGCATAAAACATACATACATATATACAGAAGACATATCATCGTGTCGTGGGAAATATTAAAGAAGACATAAGCAATAAATGTATTAATTATTAAAGTATGTTAAAGTATGAACTTTATTAATCATCCTTAATAATGTTATGCAGATGAGTAGTAAAGTGGGTTTTTATTAAGGTAATGCCCAGAAGCATACCAGTAAATTAGCGAAGGCCTAGATGTCTACTTATGGGGTTGAGGTTTTGGATTAGTCAGCTCAATAGCCAGTTCAGAATCCAATAGAATATCTTTGGGTAGATGTTAAGAAATATATACAGGGTTGGATCTCCAAGTTGGAAGTCCAAGATTTCAAAGCCGAGCATTAAAAGATAGAAAAGAATAAACTCTTCACGTAAAGGGAACTAACAGAGAAATATTATATCCTTAGTTGCCAAACTGATATGTCATTTTAAAACTTTTATGAGCGATATTCTCTGTCTTTCGTGTTTACATCAATAGGGTAGCAATAAAATTATGTAGTCGGGACGCCCCGCCCATAAATTATAATGCGCACGTGTGAATTGAATTCTTGTCTAGACTCTAGAGAACAATAACCAATTCGGCGATAGGCGGTCGGTGATGAGCCGTGTCAACCACCCCTCTCTTCACATTCTAACTGTCTTTGTCTGTCCTTACTGGTGTATTTTAACTTATTCTCTTCTACACATGTATCGCCAATATGTAAAGGTGCAATTTCCTAATCTGTATACTCAAAGCACAGCTGACTACTGTTGATATTTCTGGCGTGTTTTAAGATATGTATGATCGTCGATAACTGCTGAAGGCTCTAAACGTATAGGAGACTCGATGCCGGGCCGATGTGCAGCAGTAATCATGGTTTCAGAACACATTATGTTCTGAAATGTTATGGATATGAGTTATTTTTTATGAGTTATGATTATGAATTATTTACGGATATTTTACTATTAAAAATAATTTTTCTGCTATTAATTTACACACTCTAGAATTATTTTTCACTAGTTATTGTCACAGTGCTCAAGCACTGCTATTATTTTGCACACAAGTGTGCAAATCAGTTTTTCAATTTTCTTGGTGCAAGTTTGATTTTTCAGTTTAAAGTTTTTTTTTACTATTAAGGCCTTATATTTGGGTGTAATAATCAATTTCCAAAATATGATATGGGTCCCATTTTTTTCTTACGAATATGAGAATTTGTAATTTCTTCGTCACTGCTACCTACATACCTACATACTTTTCCTTAATGCGGTTCTATTACCTACGGTCCGTGATATCTCGACTGTAATAATAAAATATAGTTTAAAAAAAACTAAAAAAAACACGCTTTTATGGCAAACCGAACTAAAAAAGTAGAAAATAATTTTTAAGTATCAAGAGCTTGTGTTCTATTGCTGTAGCAATAGAAAATTCCAACAATCAATTACGACTAGTTAATTTGGAATAAGATTAAAATAAAAATTAAAATATTAATAAAATAATTCAATTATAGTAAAAAAAGCGTGGGGTGCTTGATAGTAAATGTTACAATTATATCAGTAGGAGCTGTTTATAATATTAAAGTCATTGTGAAAATATAATAAATTGCACCCCACGCTTTTTTTTACTATAATTGAATTATTTTATTAATAATTTAATTTTTATTTTAATCTTATTCCAAATTAATTAGTCGTAATTGATTGTTGGACTTTTCTATTGCTGTAACACAAGCTCTTGATACTTAAAAATTATTTTCTACTTTTTAGTTCGGTTTGCCATTAAAGCGTGTTTTTTTTTAGTTTTTTTAAACTATAATTTATTTTCTTAATTTTTAGTCTCAAAACGATATCAAAAGTAATTATATAAAAAAAAAATTCTCAGTTCTTGTATCAAAATCTTTTTTCCGAATTATAAAATTTTTTAATTTTTTACTTTCTAATTTATTAATTTACGAAATTTTAGATATTCAACTTTCTTCAAAATTTTCATTCAAAATTCTTGCCAAAATTTAAATTAAAATTTCTTTGAATTAAATTTTTTTCCAAAATTGTTAAATTTTCAAATTTTTGAATTGAAAATTTCCGAAAATTTTTATTTGAATTTTTTTTTAGTTGATCAAATTTTTATTTATTTCTGTTTTTAATTTTTATTTTATTATGATTCTATAATCCAAAATTTTGTATTTCGAATTTTTTTTTTATTTTAAAATGTCAATTTTTTTAAAACATTTATATTTCAACCTTTTTCAGTTATAAATTTTAAATTTGGAATTCTGAATTTTTAAAATTTTCTTAATTAAAATTTATTGTTTCAAAAATTTTTGAATTCCAAAAAATTTCTGTTTCGAAATAATTTTTTTTTTTGACGATTTTTTTCACTTTTTTTTTTTTAATGTTTAAATTCAAAATTTCTGTTAAAGTACAGTTTCGATTCCGTTCCAAGTTTTTCAATGTAATTTACAATTTATCTTGAAGGTTATTGATTTAAAATTAATTCAGAAAGTTATTTATTAACTATTCCTATTATTTTTTCCGCAAAATTAAAATTATTTCAAAAAAACTTGTGTGGTCCATTGTAATACGTTCGACTTAATAATGTAATCATTTCAAAATGCATGTAGAAACATTCCGTAGTGACATCTATGGTACCACAATCGTACCATTAATTTTAATTAAATATACTCTAGTGATAAGAATTCTTTTTTTTAACACGCTTTTATTAGCTTCACCTGTATGTATGTATGTAACGGAATCTTTCAGCGTAATTTTTACCAATTTCCAGAAGTCTGATCAGCTTGAAAATTTGCACAGGGGTCAAGGACTGATGACAATACAATTATTTTATAACTTTGTTCTAATGTCCTGACTCGAATCATCAGGATAAAAAAAGAAACTATTTAGAATAGTTTGCAGGTTAAGTGTATACAATGCATAGAACGACGGTAAATGACATTCTTCTTTACCGATATAAATAAAGAATGACGGTAAATGACATTCTTCTTTACCGATATAAATAAAAAAAGATAAAAATTTGGGCAAAAAATGAAACTATTGTATTTTTATATATTTTTTAAATATAGCATTAGTAGTTTAGAGTGTTAAAAAAATCACGTCAAGACCATGTATATGTTTAACCAAAGAGCCAAGGGTGCGTCATTTATTTCGGCGGTAAGCAGCCGAAATATTGCTTTAACACGTTGACTGCGTTACATATCCCCGGCGATATGTAGGTGTTTTGCTATGGAAGACGGTCATGCAAGCGAATTAGCCGTGAAAACGTTATTTTTCAACTGATTTTAATGTTACAAATAGCGTTCGGATCCTTATGGTTACTAGACTTAATTACAGCATTAATTTTTATACATATCCCTGGCGACATGTACCGCAGTCAACGCCAACGTACGTACGAATTTTCAGCCCCGCAGTCAACGTGTTAATTATTTCGAAATTTGTCTTCACCATCTTATATTCTATAATATGGTGAACAAAATGTTATTGTCTGTCAAATGAAGCACCATTGTGAAGGAAACTATACAATACGTAATTAAAAAATGGGTTGCCGCATCTTAATCCGTCACAATCCTTGGCAGCCACCCCATGTATACAAGATTCATATTGGGATCTGACATTGGTTGGTACGACATCTAGGGGTCAAAGTAGTAATGATTAAAATACTCTTGTTATATGCAGGTTTGCTTTGACATCGACTTCAAATCCTCCTTTTATGACACAAAAGATAATGCTGTGGTCGCTGTGGATGTTGAAATATTTAATTTAATTTAAATTTATCAATTCCCAAAGTCAAACAAACGCTTTGTAGGGCGAAGATGTTGATCAATTGAAATCATGAAAAATCGCTTTGAAAGTGAAAGAAGTCACCCAAAAAATGAGTGTGTCCCTTACATAAAAAAAAACGACTCTGTGTTACCAGTTAATAACGTCCAGTGAAATATTAGGTTAGATCAACTCTTTAGTGTCAAATACCTTTTTATGTTATATTGTTTTTAAGTTTTTTTAAGTTATGTTTTTATATGTTAACTTATCGGTATAAATACAAAAGAGTAGCCATAACGTATTTACATGTTCCCCAAAGTCCGCTCTACATGAACACACGTAGTTTATGACTTTTTTTGTGAGACTTCATTTTTCAATTTGACTATTGTAAACAGGGAGCAGTAAAACTAACGTCACCAGCTTGCCATTTTTCAATATTACCACACTTTATAATGTGACTCTGCTCGTAACCCTCCTCATATTTTCGTTGAACAGGATTTTCACCTACCCAATCACAAATGCTTTCCATATTTGATTATCTCTTTCCCGGCCTATTGCACGTACATATATTTAAACGGAAGGCATTCTTTGCCATATTGTGACGTAATGTTAAAAGTACCGCCCACATGTCAGATTCCAATTGAAATTGAAACTTTTTACTCAATGTGACATTTTCAACACCAACCCGAAATTCTGTTGCCGTATTTTCGTACTAATTTCGACAATTTTCAATCTAGAAAGTCAAACGAGACGTCAAAACGTAGGGCAAAAATCAGGAAAAATCAGTCGGTAGAGCGCGAACAGGTGTTTCGATGACCTCTTCTTAAGTGGGACCATCTATCCGTTTGACCGCTCGTAAAAATAATGCGATGCGATGAAATGTAAATGCGTTTTTGCAATGGAAAAATGTTCGTATCTTTTGTCCAATTTCTTCAAAAAAAACCCGCTACACACTACAAAAAGGACTATGCCGACCGCTGTGCTACTGGGCAAAACAGTGTTGATTCCTCTTAACTTTTTGTCCGAATGACGGTTCGGCGGAAAAATTGAAAAAAAAAAAACAGTGACCATTAAAGAAATATTTCAGTGTTTTTTGGGCACTTGCGGTCGGAATAAATAAGGCATCCTTGGCTCTTTAATTAAACATATACACTACCTTTAATTCCCGACATGTCGCATTCTATAATATTATGAGGATAGAAATCATAAGGTCTGATTCTGCTGTAATCTGATCTTGGACTATTAAGGTCAACTACAGTTCCCTTGGAAATTCCATAGTCTCTATTCTATAGTTATATTTTAGAGTGCATATATCTCAAAAACTATCAGTGATAACTCCGCAAAATTTTATATCGCTCTATTCAGAAAAAACAACGTAAACTATGTTTTTAGAATAACATACAGAGTGTTCTATTTAAAAAGTGCTAAGAGTAGCTAGCTTGATTTTTCATCTAATTTGAGGACAACTTTTTGTAATAAATGTTCTTCAATGATCCCATTGACATCATCTATCCTATGACGTAAATGATGATCACCACACCCTACCCCAAATGGGAGAGACAGGAAAAAAGTAGTAGAATTATTTAGACTCTCTTCGCTGTGTGCGTATTAAAATTTATTTAAAAAAAATATATATTTAGTTTATTTTGCAAAGTTACCCCCTTCTACTCCCTCAACTACTCCCACGCTATTAAATCAAACGTATCTATTCTTGCAGATTCTGTTATGTTGTATGTGTATGAAATTTGAAGTGCGTATCTTGCATCGTTTGCGAATTGCCTACAGATAAGGAAAAAACGTATTACGCCCATTTATTACCAAATCCCATAACCGATTAGGTTAAAAAACAATCAATTCCAGATCTCGTCATGACACATACGTGTTTTAAATTTCACGTTGCTATTTCAAAGTGTTCTCGAGTTATCGTGTACACAAAAAGGGTTTAACACATACATTTTTTTTTCGCTTAAACTTAAAATCTCGACGTTTCAGAACATTTTAGGCCTATTTAGCCAATATATTTTTTTTAAATATTTTAATTAATGCTACCACTCTACTAAGTGTATGTGGAGTTAAACCTAACATAAAAAATAAACCTAACAATAAAAAACACAACAATTTTATTTCTAGTATTTTCCTACACAACTATGTACCTATCATCGATTTTAGAATTTTTCACTTGTAAAAATTAGTTTAAACTTAATTTAAATTTGAAAAAGTAAATTTGTAAAAAAATTGTTTTACTAAATACGAGTATACATATGTACTTTTTTTTAACCAGTGCAAAATAATGGAGTATGCTTCACAAAAAAGTAAATATGTGTTAAATATCAGAAATTAGTTAGGTATTTACCCACTACTGTTTTTTATATTAACTATAATATTTATATACTTCTGTAGTAAGCTCTTATTATGATACTGAATAATAGAGGGATAAATATTCCTCAAACACGCTAACAAAAAATAATTATAATGAGCGTTTTTCTAAATAACTCAACGATAAGCGATATGCTAATAAATAACAGTAACTATAATGATAATGACAAAGATTATTCTCAATATGTGCTTTGTCAAATCCTCTAACGCTAATGTGTTTCTAAGCAGCTAACCTTTTTATTTCTGTATTATAGGAAAATATATTTGTAATTTTGCCATCAAATTGGAAATGAGGAACTATATTATTATATTTAAAATACATTCCGGATAACAAGAGTATAAAAGTGCTTAATTGCTAATCGTTTATAAACGTACATACATATATATGTACACTACTTTTAGACTTTGGACAAAACCCATTGTTTGAATTCCAATAATAATAACAACAGAAATATGAAAATACATCAATATTTATTATTTGGTAGAAGTTTACCAAAGAAAAATTAAATACAAATTGATGATTGCTTTGTTTGAATAATTTATTACTGCTACTTATATAAATTCGTATTTGTTTTTTGCTTATACAGGGTGTTCCACCTAAGGTGGTTTATTTCTTAACTCTGTTACAGTAAATTTAAAATAACGTTTCAAATGAAAGTTGCCCAAAATGATGTGTACCACACATTTGCTAATATATTAAAATCATACAGGTTGCACAATGTTTTGTAAACGCTACACAACTTAGATATTTAAATAGAATACTCTGTATATTACATTACATTTTTAAATAGTCCATTAAATTTTACGTCGACTTTATTAACCATACATGTCGATGTTTATTAACGAAATGTCTCCAAGGTCGCCAGATCTTACAAACTCTTAACTTGAAAATTTTTATGTTTTTTTTTTTATGAAGATTTTTAAAAAATAAAGTTTACATTACTCTACCAACGAATAGGAAAAATATACGTCAACCTATCAAACGGCACGTCTGCATATTTAGAGCACTATTACTATGTTACCGCGATATTTTTCAAAAACAGTTGGATATCTCCAAAATGGTGGGTTTTAGGTAAAGTCGACCTAAAATTCTCTGGATTATCCAAAAATTTTCAAATATACAGGGTGTTATAAATAACGAAGTTGTGTAGCGGTTACAGGAGATAAAGCACTCTATAAGATTACAAATATTTTTGCTACGGATTGCTAATTTACTACGGATTTTTGCTGCTTTTGCTGCTATGTACGAGGTTTTATACGTCGCGTAAAAAACTATACCTCCAGAAAATTTGTTATAAACAACGCTATAATTAATTTATCGATATTCCGCATACGGCATATGATAAAGGACATCCAACTGTATGTGTAAAAAAAATTTGGCACTTGCGAAAAGCCCCTATTTTGTTATAACAAATTGTTAACAATTAGCGATTTTCCGCATTCAATTGATTATACTTCGGGAACTATTCATCGCACAGAATGCCGATTGCGGGAGCTTATTAACAATAAAATGGAAAGTTCCATGACTATACGATTATTATTAACCGAGATAACTAAATTTGTTTAAAAACGTTTTTTTCGCAAAATTTGCTCGATTTCCATAAAAAAATTAATGCAATAATAACCACATATTTCGATGAGAAATTTAATAATAAACAACTTTTGTCTTGATAATTTTTCGTAAGACGCATACTTTTCGAGATAATTCGACTTGAAGCGAAAAAAATGGTGTTTCAGAAATACCTAAATTGTTTATTTAAAATATGATGCGGCCACTTGTATGTTGACTCCGCCTTCTCGGACCTTTAATCAGGACGGTTTCCTCTATATGAAACCGTTGAGCGTTGAGACTTCTTTTATGGACTATTTTGTTAGTCCGAAACATAGATCGCCTGGACTATAGCGCGAGTCACGGTTTACATTATAGGGGAGTCATATTATTAGACTAAATAAGGCCTAAACTTCGGAATAATTCCGCGATCCATATTTTTTTATGAAACCTTTTGCATTTGCTTCTACATACCGTAAATAAAAAACGTCTCCTCTTGAAAATTGGTGCTAATTGTTTATTTATTTAATAACAATTAAACGCTAAATTAGTTGTAAAATTGAATATCTTGAATATAAATAGATGAAAAATTATGAAAATGGGTTCCTAAGGGTTTTCAAGTATGCTGATTACGAATCTGATATCAAATTTCAGAAATTCAGAATGGCATATGAAAATGTCATATATCGTAAAATGAACCGAATAAATACGTTTAAATTGATGAAATCGGTAAAAAAATTTAAAACAATTACTTTTTTACGGTTTCCAAGCATAAAAAATAATAAATTTACTAATTATTTATCCAACTATTGCTCCAAAAATTGTAAATATAAAACACAACGTGATATTGCGCAGCCACGTGCCGAGGGACTAACGTACTTGGGGAGCTGAATCATAAGGCTTTCTCACCAGAGTATCAAGAAAATGTAACGGATGACTCTCTCCCTTCTCAAAATATACATCAAAAGTTACTATACATTCTACTTTCACGCGTCAGGTCACTGTACATTGAAATGCCCTGCGTTTGTTGTAGTCATACTGAAAACGTATATTTTAACCCTTTGCGGCAAGGTGGCACCGTACGGTGCCACCTTTTTTTAAAACAGTTTTTTGCGATTTTGAAGTAGTTTAAATTCGATTTGACTGGTTTTTTGTATTTTTTATGATCGTGGAATGTTACATAATTAAAATTCATGCACAAAGGTATGAATTTATTTGTTAATTTATTTATATTAATTAACAATTTAAAAAAAAACAACCCTTTTCTTAACAAAAATTCATTAAAGATCAGAAAAAGTTTGAAGTTGAGGATTTGCAGATTGGCCATTTTGTTTTAGTTCAATTTTTAAAGAAAAAAGGACCCGCAGAATATTACATGAGAGAAATACCTGTATGTACTGCAAGAGAAATACCTGCAGGATACTGATCTACAGGTTAAATTTCTCAAACGAATTAATGAATCAAATAAGTTTTGGTATGAGACTCATACAGTCTTTGATGTAGCACAATCAGACGTAGTATTAGAGCTTCCGAATCCTAAAAAATGTAGCAGTTCAAAAAGACTAGAAGAGCAATTTGTTTTTGAAGTAAATTTCACTCATTCGAAATGTAATGTAAAATAATGTCTACCTGAAATGTAAAATAGTCTCATATGTATTAAATATTTACTAAGTGCAATTGCTCGACTTATTTTACTCATTTATTTAACATCCTCTCATTTTCGCTATTTTGAATTTTTAAAATCTGGTCAGATTCGTAATCAGCGACCCCGAAAACCATTGTACAATATTTTTTAATGAAATCCGGTGATATTTGAAATTTTTTGTTCGCCATCTTGGATCCGCCATTTTGAATTTCTAAATTCTGAGGCCAGATTCGTAATCAGCGACTCCGAAAACCCCTCTCTACCAATTTTTATGAGAAACTGATTATATAAAAAATGTATGCCGCAAAAGGTTAACTGTTTTTACCTTTTTTTGATTCCCGATTATTTTTACATTGAAAAAAGAATTATATATATAGGCTTTATCCTTCAAGATTTACATGTCAGTTACTACCTCCATGTGGTCAGTGTTAGAAATTTCTTTTTTTTTCATTTAAAACAATTTGTTTGTACTGCATTTTTCACTTTTTTTAGTGAAAAAATTATGTTTTTCTTTTTTTCTTAAAAAAAAAATTAAAAAAACTGTAATTATCATAAAATTTTTTTTTCCTTAAAGTACACATCATAAGCTTTAAATTGATCACCTATAAAATGTCGATATCATTTTGCAAGACTTTATTATTTACGATAAAAGTTAAAATTCAATGTGAAAAAATGCAATTTTCTTAAATCGACTAACTTTAAGGGCCTTATTTTTGTAAAATAATGTTTTCTAATTTTTTTTTTAATTATAGACATATTTTAGGTAATTCCTAAATATAGAATCTCATTTTGTTTATTTTTTATTTTATTCGAGTATCTTCGAATTTTACGAAATTATCGATAATTCGTGCAATACGCAACTTCCAGCTGATATTAAAATATTTAAAATATGTAAAAAAAGTTTAAACACACGTAACATGTTAGAAAAATGTTCCTTTCTAATATCCAATTGGTTTCACGTCGTTTGATTTTGTCAATTAAAAGTTACAGCTAATTTTGTACGGTGCACGCGCTCGCGGACGCCCTCTTCCAGCGTAGCAAGTGACATGCGCAGCACGAATAGAAGCGTTAATTAACAAATTACTGGTCGCTTCATTTATATTGAAAAAAAAAATTACATATATCTTTTGTAAAATTTTCTGTTCTTTCGAATAGCGTTATTAATATTTTGATAAGAATTAAATTTAAAAAGTTATTAGCGAAAAACTGAATTTTTGCATATACATTGTTAAATAAAAAATTTAGCACCCACTTTCTCGCGGAGACATTTTGATATGTTATTCTACACACTTTCCCAAACACGTTGCAAAAGGAATCATCGATCGGAGAATTTTTTCGAAGTGAAAATCTAATATGATTCCCCTATTATGCTTGTAACATATCAGTCCACTGGCGCTAGTTGACTGGCGCTAGCCAACTGGTACAATGATAATGTAAACGCAGCTTTAGGAAGACCGATGTTGTCAGAGCTACTACCTACCTACACCTACTAAATCGGTCAGCTTTTGTAGTTGTGCTAATTCAGAGTAAAATTTGGTTTTTCTGTAGTGAACAATCTATGTTACAATTTACTTTTACTAATATGTTTTTTAATATAATTACATATAAATAACTACTTTTAATTAAAACAACTTTATGTGTATTACTATACTTAAGAAAATTTTGAAGAGCTGGCAACGCCTGAGCTGCCGGCAGCCGCGAATGCACCAGCAAATGCCGACCATATGTAATATAGGATTGCTTTATATGTAATACATCCAAATACTTATTCGGTCCACTGTGCCATAACATTTTTACGACGTCGTTAAAATGATTTACGACTTTAGAAATTCCACGTGTTTAAGGCGCCAGTGACGTGTATTTCAGCTAGGTTTATTAACACAGACAATTTTTTGAGATTGTCTGGCTAAATGAGCATTATTTACAGCAAATTATATTACGAATATTAAGAGTTTTGTATGCAGGCTAATTTTAATCTCCTATATTGATTTGAATGAAAAAAATTATTTCACAATTTTTGAATTTATAAAATATATGCACGCCCATGGAATCATAAAGTTGCACCGCTTTTTTTGTTCCCCAGGCGTATTTATCATTTTCAATTAAAATTAGAAGGACATATAATATGTACGTACATATGTAGAGACTTCATTTAAATGTCCGTATTATACAGCACGCATCCAGCATGCCGTTTACACGCATATAGTGTTGCGTCCATGCTCTTTCCACTATGTAGGTATTTACATATGTACAGTAAACGTTACCATATTGCGTACATAGGTGTATATTAAATATGTACGTATTAAATGGTACATTTTTATGTCAAAGCTAGGCGAATTTAGTTATGTATGTACGTACAACCCAGCCCCCCCTTCTTAGCGGAAATCTAGACGTTGCCAGATCTAACTGTAACTCTGCATAATAGGTCTTTATAAAAACCCTATATTTATTAAAAATGCATTGATGTACTATCAATTAATATAAGCCAATTTCATTTTCAGACTATGTTGCGTATCATAAAATTTACTGTTATCTTTTTTCAACTTAACTATTGTGAAGCAATTTTAAACAGCGAATATTACTTTAAATATCTGAGCTGTGAAACAATTTTAAAATGTCTAATAGGAATTTTATGTTGAAACTACGTCCTACATCCTATATCAGAAACTACGACCATTCAAACGTCCGGCGAGTCGAAGGGACTCAGGACTATTATTCGGACAGTCGGACTATTATTGCAAAGCAATACTTCACATAAAACACATCATAATGCAACAGTCAATATTCGAATAAACGTACTAGTAAAAGGTCCCAGTGGTCTGAGGTATCCTTGTGTTGTGAGACATATGACGTCATACAATAGTTCATTTCAAGTGTTGACTCTACTGGATTCGTTCACTCAAAATTAATTCACCGCGCAACACGATGCACAATACATGCTGGGGCCTTATCTGTTTAAAAGAGCTCGGTATATTTCGAGGTTTTATGAAATGATATGTATTTCGATTGTATGAAACGATTCCGAGCCGGACCTGCTTCTAAAAACCGCAGGTGTTCCAACTCCTATGGTAAAAATGCTATTTCAAATTTCAACGCAAACAGCTTCATCGACAAACAGTATGCTTGCCATACGCCTGCGCTAGCGATCGGATACTTACATACATACAATGATTTAATATATTTGAAATGCATAGTAGTTGGCTATGGAAAAACGAGAAAATTTGATAAAGAACTCACGCAATGCTAAATTTCGAGGCAATAGTGAAAACCAGAAACTCGTATCTTTTTCGATTCAAAAGTTATTGAGTTTATCCTACATATGTACATATGTATGTTCGTAGACACGCAGTATACTAGTATAAGATTTGGCACAACCAACTGAATGCTTCTCACGCACTGATCATGTGTTTTCCTTAAATTATACTAAAACATGATTTTTACTCAGCCAACGTATATGTGAGCGAATTGTCTAAGTTCAAAGAAAGTTTTTCTATTAATTGTACTTACTCCCTTTTAAATACCTCTAATGATCACATCTCCTATCCATTTTATTCCGAATGTTTTGTTTTCTTTTCATTTTATCGTATTTCCACTTTTTGTGCAGATTATTTCAACATCAAAACCACTTTACCTGGTTCTAGACAATTTCATTTTAGGACTGTTGTAGTCGGAGAGCTAGTGACGCACGTTTCATCAAGTGTTTGATGCACCTTGAAATTTTGTGAAATAGTATCTACTGGATAGATGATCAGGTAAACATGTGTTGGCTTGACCTACCTGGGGACACCAGGTACTGCGCATAAGGGAAAGGTGTAAAAAAAAATATGGGCCAAAAAAAGTGTTTGATTCAGATGCCAACAAACACTAATCGAAATTTAAGATAATTTAAAATACAAAAATAAATAAGGCAGTCACTTTTGAGGGGGTTAACAGTTAACAAAAACACCCCAAAGTTATTTTTTTAAATACAAAATGAAGTGTTTGATTCACGCTGAAATTTTAACAACGTCTTAATTACATATAATAAAAAATAATTACAAAAAGTCAGACACTTTTTCTTGGGTTTAATTATCGGCAAACATGAAAATAAATGTTGCTTATAATAGAAAGAGATAGACAGCGCGTGGTCGTAGACATGAGTGAGAGCACTGATCACCGGCGTAGCTACGGTCATTGCGCTCTCATTGACTGATGGTCACGTGTTCTTGTACAACTGTACCTGCTATACATTTTAAATTCATATTTTGGAGTTAAATTGAAAAAAAAAATGTTTATTTGGATCATAACGTATTTGTAAACTTCTAATATCTCAAGATAGTAGAATCGTACAATAATAAAGTAAATTATAATGAAAAAATTTAATTCATAGTTTATTGGATTAAAAAAAATGACTGCTTAAGGTTATCATTAAAAATCTCATGATTATTATTGATGAGAAATTTTATTAATTCATTATTATTATTATAAAAAATATAGGTTAGGTATACGTATACTTGATTAAAAATTTAAGTGTATTTTTAATTTTTGCCGTCATTGCTGTCCTCTGATTCTTCTCCTGTAGAATCGTCGCTTAAAAAAGAAAGAGAATATTAAAACAAGTGGTTACAACAACGCAGTACACAACTAGTAGAGTAAATTGGCTCCGAAATATGAATTGAAAATGTATAGCCGGTACAGCTGTACAATCACACGAGACCAACAGCCAATGAGAGCGCATAGAAAGACCTTGCCGATGCTATGCCGATGATCAGTGCTCTCACTCATGTCTACATCATGAGCTGCCTATCTCTTTCTATTATAAGCAACATTCATTTTCATGTTTGCCGATAATTAAACCCCAGAAAAAGTGTCTGACTTTTTGTAATTATTTTTTATTATATGTAACTAAGACGCTGTTAAAATTTCAGCGTGAATCAAACACTTCATGTTGTATTTTAAAAAAAATAACTTTGGGGTGTTTTTTTTTACCTGTTAACCCCCTCAAAAGTGTCTGCCTTATTTATTTTTGTGTTTTAAATTATCTTAAATTTCGATTAGTGTTTGTTGGCCTCTGAATCAAACACTTTTTTTTGGCCCATATTTTTTACCTCTTTCCCTTATGCGCAGTACCTGGTGTCCCCAGGTAGGTCAAGCCAACGCATGTTTACCTGCTCATCTATCCAGTAGATACTATTTCACAAAATTTCAAGGTGCATCAAACACTTCATGAAACGTGCGTCACTAGCTCTTGGACTATTAGGTCATAAGCAAACGACAGACACTGATAATCACGTTGATATCGTTTGTGGTACAACAAAGTGGATCTATGTTATAAGTAATATTATAATGTTATAAGTAAAGCCGGCTAAACAGCGCGGTGGCCCACAAAGTTTTCACACATAACGTAAATAATAGGGTAAGTTTAACACATATCTTTCTAAATTGCAACAGTTTATTGTTTTCATGAATTTTGTTTTTGCACATACAAGTAGTAAGTAGTATGACGCGTCCGATTATGGCCCGCCGTCCGGATCTGCCATGCCGGCTTTAATTATAAGTACATAATATGTTATTTATACTGGTTTAATTTACTAGAAAATCTATTTTTCTTGATAGGTAGTGTGCATTTTAAAATAGTTATACAAAGATTATCTTTGATTTAATTTGTTCAAGATTGTATCAAATGCAAATTAAAATTATAACAAAAGTATGATATGAGACTCTCAATGATATTGTTAAATTAAGATTAAACTAAAATTGAATTACGAATATAACAACATTTTAGATATGTAGTTGAGCTACAAATAAGCATGTGCGAGATTTCGAATTTTCGAGACGAGACGAGACGGAATCTCGACTGACCGAGAGTCTCGTCTCTTTTTTTTTCTCGTCTCGAGGATCGAGATCTCGAGATTTTCGAGATCTCTCACAACCCTAGCTACAAAACTTGATGGTCGATCTACACCATCTAGAAACTACCGTGATCAAAATACCTAAGCATTTTCTTTTAACTCGTTGCAGTTCCTCATTTCTCCTCGCAGCAAGAACTAACATAACACCATATTTAGCCAATGCATATGCTGTGTATTCTCCTATTCCACTGGAGGCACCAGTTATGAAAACTACTTTTCCTTTCAATCTTCCTAAAAAAAAAACGATTTTTTTCAATAACATTATAACATATACATAATATGTACATAGATTATATATGTACATAAAGTTAGCAGGGCAACATGCGCAAATCGAAAAGTTACTATGCCGAAAATTTGCCGCTTATTAGTCGCTAATTAGTTGCGTGTCACCTGATTTTGTCGCTATTGTTGTTTTTTTTACCCCGGGGTGCCCTGCTAACTTTATATCAAGTTAGCAGGGCAACTATAATACAAAAATTATTTTATGTTGACGAACCGTCTAAAATCACTTATTTTTTTAGTCGCTAATTAGTTGCGATCGAATTACGTCGATACGATTTTTTTTAATAACAAGTTGCCCTGCTAACTTTATATCAACTTAGCAGGTCAACACTTACGAAATTTATTAAAAAAATAAAGGATTATCTTAAAGTACGCAGTTTTTTTTGTCGCTGATTAGTTGCGATCGAATAACGTCGATGCGATTTCTTTTTAAATAATAAGTTGCCCTGCTAACTTTATATCTTTTTGCAGGGAAATGACTATTTTTCTTTCAATAACGGGAATAAATAAATCGTGAAAAATGTTTTTTTAGTAGCAACTAATTAAAAGAAGCCTAGCGACAAATTTTAAGACCTAAAGATTTCGATTTAACCCGAAACTTTGCAATTCAGAGGGTGCCCTGCTATCTTTTCGCAGGGAAATGACTATTTTTCTTTAATAACGGGAATGAATAAATCGAGAAAAAATTTTTTTCGTAGCAACTAATTAGAAGAAGCCTAGCGACAAATTTTAAGACCAAAACATTTCGATGTAACCCGAAACTTTGCAATTCAGAAGATGCCCTGCCATCTTTTCGCAGGGAAATGACTGATACTTAAGACCTAAAGATTTCGATTTAACCCGAAACTTTGCAATTCAGAGGGTGCCCTGCTATCTTTTCGCAGGGAAATGACTATTTTTCTTTAATAACGGGAATGAATAAATCGAGAAAAATTTTTTTCGTAGCAACTAATTAGAAGAAGCCTAGCGACAAATTTTAAGACCAAAACATTTCGATGTAACCCGAAACTTTGCAATTCAGAAGATGCCCTGCCATCTTTTCGCAGGGAAATGACTATTTTTCTTTAATAACGAGAATGAATAAATCGCGAAAAATTGTTTTTCGTAGCAACTAGTTAGAAGAAGCCTAGCGACAAATTTTAAGACCAAAACATTTCGATTTAACCTGAAACTTTGCAATTCAGAGGGTGGCCTGCTGTCTTTTCATAGGGAAATGACTATTTTTCTATAATAACAAGAATGAATAAATTGATGAGTAAACTTAGCAGGACAACTTTGGAGAATGGAATCGCGCATTGGCCTATAGTTTGCCGTTAATTAACCGTAAATTAATCATGGAAAAAAAACCGCTCTTTTAAAAAAAATAATTGATGTCCTGCTAAGTTTACTGTAAACTTTAAACTAAGTTTACTGTAAACTGTAAAAAAAAATTTTTTTTATGAAATCTAATTTAGCCAGAATTTGCCGTTTTTAACCGTAAATTAATCGTAAAAAATATTTGATGTCCGGCTAAGTTTACAGTAAACTTAGCAGGACAACTACCAAACATTTTTTTTATGAAATCTAATTTACCCAGAATTTGCCGTTTTTTAACCGTAAACAGATGGTCCAAATGATTTTTTTTTAGTTTACGGATATTTATTTTATTTCACTAATTTAAAAAATGGTAAAAAATTGTTTTCTGCACTACTGCGATGAAAATGTTCACTTTTTGTTAACTTGAGAATAAAATTGGCGACTGTCCCCGCTTGTTTTGCGGGAAGAATTCAATTTTTCTCTGCCGGCGATGTCAGAGGAGAAAAATAATGTATGTAGCGGGTGCAAAGGAATGACAGCCAATCGGATCTCTTGATTCGTTTATTTTTCACCTCCGACGTCACGTCGCGGTGAAGCACGAAGATGTATAATATGGAAATTTCTATATTATTAATTCGAACTATACTGAATTCGTATTTTAATTCGTAATTAATTTTATGCTGTTGGCTAACTTTTGAAAACGTTTTGGACTAATAATTGAGAATCTCCAAAAGTTCCTATAATAGTAACCAAAAAACAGAGTGTAGAAAGTAATCATTTTAATTTCGATTTCTTTAAATAACTTTTTGGAAAACATTTTTTACAAGTTTTGTGAAAATTTTTTTGGGGAGGAAAAGTTTAGAATTTTTTTTGGGGAGTTTGGGGAGTATGAGTATGTGTGTGTGTGTGAGCGCGTGGGTGTGTCCATGAGTGTGTCCGTGGGTGTGTCCATGGGTGTGTCCGTGGGTGTGTCCATGGGTGTGTCCGTGGGTGTGTGCGTGGGTGTGTGGGCACGCGCGGGAGGACTGTTTCCGCCAGCGAGCCAACCACATGAAACACTTGTTGCTACGCGTTTGTTTTACGTTTATAGCATGCTACTAGGTTTCTCGTTCTCGTACTACTGTACGAGAACGACAATTTTTAACGAGAATTTTTAACTTTAAATTTCCCGACCTCGACTGATTACTAGAGTCAAGAAATCGCGGAACAGAACCGCATTAAGGAGAAGAGGTAATGGTAACTCAGGAATTAAAAATTCATATTTCCGTAAGAAACCGTGGTAGTGGGTGCGCTACATAATATTTTATTGTAAATCGGAGTTACAAGATATAACTAGGGTCCGGAAAGTATGCTACAATGCAGGGTCGGAATTGTACAACTCTATGATAATTAAAGTATAAACTGTGTTCTATGAGCGCCTTGTAAATTATATGCGCGTGTATTTCTTGCTCATGCATACGTACGCCACTGATCGTGCCTAGTAACCCACGCGGGACTTTCTACCTACCCTAGTACTCTATTTCCATTTTAAATTGAAAATAGGTAGAAAAAAGCAAGGTTGTCAGATATATTTTCTAAAATTGCTAAGCTCACTATACAAGTATACTTCATACTTCAGTAAACTGTTAGTTCGTGACGTTCTCAGAAAGCTAGTTTGGAAATATTAAAAAAAAAATACATAGATATAAATTTATTAGTTAGCATTAAAATAAAGCGTTTAAAATTGCTGGAAAAAATAATTATAAATTAAAACAACTTTATGTATGTTCCTATACTTAAGAAAATTTTGAAGAGCCGGCAACGCGATGCCAGCAACACCGATGTCGGCAACCAGCAAATGTCGACCAGTATACTATAGGATTGCTTTATATGTAATACATCCAAATATTTATTCGGTCCACTGTGCCATAAAATTTTTACGACGTCGTGTTTTTTACGAAATTTTTACGAAATTCCACGTGTTTAAGGCGCCAGTGACGTGTATTTCAGCTAGGTTTATTAACACAGACAGTTTTTTGAGATTGTCTGGCTAAATGAGCATTATTTACAGCAAATTATATTACAAATATTAAGAGTTTTGTATGCAGGCTAATTTTAATCTCCTATATTGATTTGAATGAAAAAAAATATTTCACAATTTTTGAATTTAATATATATGTAATATGTAATATATATGTATATGTATATGTAATATGTAATATATATAATTTAAAATATATATGCACGCCCATGGTGGCCAATCATAAAGTTGCACCGCTTGTTTTGTTCCCCAGGCGTATTTATCATTTTCAATTAAAATTAGAACGACTATACCTCTAATAGCCTAGTCCCGTGCGGGTTCAGGAACGACTAGATACAATTTATCCACATACCGTAGCCACGATTCCGTAGTACTTCACGTTAGCTCCATGCGAGTGGATGGAGGTAGGACGCTGAGTTTGAAATAATTTTATGTGTCGTAAGTGACTAACTAATTGTAAGTGTATATATGTATTTTGCATCGTGTACGTAGAGTTCGTGTAATGTATTTACATAATATCTGATTCTGTGTGGATTTTTGCAATAATGGCATGAAAATTACGAAGATTTTACAATAGACGGAGCACATATTTAATGTATTCCTTGCAATCGTCGATATATATTTCGTAGACATCGAGACTGTTAAGTAACAAACAACTGGTAAAAAAAATACAAACAACTCTTGGTGATACAAACAACTATACGAAATTGTATCGTCCTCTGTCCATGTGAAGTATTTTGAATTTAGACTTAAATGACTTTAGAAATGACGGCCATTTTTGAACAAGTGTTAAACATCCTTTGGAGAATAAAAAAAAATACGTTTTTCTCTTTTCGACTATACTCGTATTCCACATCCTGAACACGATTTGGATGTTTTATGTATGACTGTGATATTAATTGAAAAACCCCGATTTTTTTCGAAAAATCGGAGTGCAAATGATAAGATGGTTTTTTAGTACTGAAAATACTTCTGGGCGCGTATTAATGGGAGCTGTCTCTTAAAATATTAACGCGAGCGACATGCAAAATGCGAGCGACCTCGACATGGTCACGTGCTCATTGAGACGACCTAGCTAATAATTGTTATAATAAACAGTCTATGTTTATGTTTGGGTGACATGGTTTATTGAGTTAGAGATAATGGTTGTATATGGGCGCTTATAATTCGAGCACGTTGAATAAAAAATTCACAGATCTTGCATATTACGCAAGTATCATAGGCGTATTGAAAATACCAGACACAGCTGGTAGAAATTTCTAAAGTAAATTATAATAAAAATAAAACACAGTTTTGTTGTTACGATTTTTGGCGGTTTGACCCTGAAGGTCTTGTCGTTTTAAACGGGTTATCTTGCATCATTATCGAATGCAAGATATCTTGCATCACATGCAAGAATATCATTCAGTCAGGTTTGCGATTTCTTTGCCGTGCATATTCTAACAAAAATGTTTTCGATTAGTAAGTTGATGGTCATCATGTGCCTTTACAATGGCCTTGCTGCCGTGGACTACCTGCAGTGTACCGATAATGTATGTAGATGCAGTTGCGATGAATTTGGCCCGTCGTATTCTTGAAAACCATTTGGGGCAGGGATATGCTCTAAGAGACTATTACTTACATACATATGTACATACATATGTAGTTACGCAAACAGGCAGAAATCTACACCGATGGATAACAGAATACCGGCGTGTGAATAACATATATCGAGAAGATTACGAATATCTTCTAGATGTGAGATCGGCGTTTAAGCAACATTGCCTACCAGGATGTGAGATTTCACAAGTGTCGGTGTCTGATAGTCCTAATCGGCAGTTTATATAAATACAAATTTTGGTGAACTGTAGATGCCAAAAAGTCCCTAGGCAAAGAAGAGGACTGTTCGCAATAGACTCCTCACAGCATTGTCAATCCTCAACTTCGTTCAATGGGGCATTCGTAAGAGAAGCCGTCTCTACCAGCCAGTCTAGTTCTCGAGAAATCACATATTCAATACCTTGTTGAGCTGATACTTTTACCTGTTATTAATTCCTGCATTAAACGCCCGGTTGTGGACGTCAATAATAAAAAACGGCTCGTCGCACACGTTCAAAAATTAGAGGCAGCAGGATTTCACGAGATATGATACGAAGATCAGCGTTTGAATTCACTGAAAAACTTGGTATTGAACATAACTTTGACAAAGAAACTCGCAAAGCAGGACGTCATTGGAAGTCTTTTATGAAACGTCATCCAGAACTTAGCGTTCGTCAAGCTGAAGCTAACGTTGATTTAAGTTAAGAAAATAAAAGTATTTTTTCATTAATTCCTCAGGGCAACTATACCACAGGTCAAAATATCACTGAGGCATCTAACCCACACAGTAGGCATCTATCCTCACTTATAAGGTGTTTTTATTTCGTTTATAAATAAATAAATAAAACAAAAAGTATTAAATTATATTAATTATTGTCTTCATTGATAATTACACTAATCTTCACAAAAGTTTCAGATTATTAAATGCTCATCTTCCGTATGTAAATCGCCCATTTGAAAAAGTGGGGCAACTATCCCACGTTTACCCTAACGCATAAATTAATTTTCAGCCATTTTTTCATGCAAAATCCGAAAACAAGTCAATGTTCAATTTAAATTGTTAGGAACTGCAGAATTGTGTATCTACCATATTGTAAACAATAATCCAACTACTTTAAGAAAACTTTAATGGACATTGTCAAAATTCGACAAAGTATTATTAATAATAATAATTAGGTTGGATTCTAAGAATCCATCCACTCAGCAACCTTGAATTCGAATGTGAGCCAGATGATTTCAAAATTGTTTACAATGTAAACAATTAACGTAAGATGAATAGCCTCCTTTTCATTTTCTAAAATATTGCATTTTCGTTTCTTTAATGGCAACGTTATTTCCTCCATAATTTCTCAAATGCAGGTTGCGTCAGCCTAAAACTATTTTTGTTACGCGCTTTATACATTTCATAGTGCATTATATTTATACAGAGTGTGATAACAAAACCTTTCATTTGATGTACATACATATCTAGAAAACTAAATCTTCCAGTTTAGAGACTACTTATTCTTAATGAATCGCCCTGCATATACACTATCGGTCAAAAGTGGAGCAACACTCATAGGAATATCGCAAATCACACGGAAATAATTGTATACTTAGGCGCAGAAAAAAAAATATATCTAAAGGAGAAACCATTTAATAAGACATATTAGATACCTAAACATAAACGTCATATTTAAAACTACAACACAGCCAGTGTAGGAGATATTTCATTACAAACACAAAGTATCAGTCAAAAGTGGAGCAACACATAAGAGCATAACTACTAAATATGTAAATAAATCTACAAAGTAAACAAAAAAAGTTATTTTAACATTAAATACAGTACACACTCTGTTTAATAGCGAGTAGCGTATCCGTTATTTTTTAATACGGCTGCACATCGGGAAGGCATGGAGGAAATTAATTTGTCAATGACACCTTGGGAAATTTTTTGCCATTCCTCACGAATAAAAAGAGAAAAACTCTTCTTTATTTGAATACCGACGTTTTCGTACTTGTCGGTCGACCTCATCCCATAGATTCTCTATGGGATTGAGGTCAGGACTTTGAGAGGGCCAATCCATTACGGTAATTTTTTTTGTCCTGTAACCAGTCACGCACAAGCGCCGATCGATGTTTAGGATCGTTGTCGCTCTGGAATGTCCATTTTAGCGGCATATTGTCCTCGGCAAATGGTAACATAATAGTTTGTAATATTCTAAGATATTCGAATCGATCCATAGTTGTCTCAATGCGGTATAGCGGACCCATTCCCCAGCCGGAAAAACAACCCCAAACCATAACGTTTCCACCGCCGTGCTTTACGGTCGGACGTGTATATCGGGGATTGTACCTTTCGTGTTTAGGACGGCGAACATATTGTATTCCATCACTCCGAAACAAATCAAACTTGCTTTCATCGCTAAATAAAATAGTTTTCCATTGGGTCAGGGTCCAAGTTAAATGGGCTCTTGCGAACTTCAACCTGGCCGCTCGATTTTTTTTGAAATCAGTGGTTTTTTTGCCGGGCGTCGAGTAAACAGACCGGCTTCTCTCAACCGACGTTGAATCGTACTTATAGAAAGATTTTCGAGCTCTAATTCCGTTTTAAGTCTAGGAGCAGAGATAAAGGGGTCTTGCTGTACTGCTCGTTTAATGCGTGAATCAACACGTGCTGTGGATTTTCTGGGGCGGCCAGTACGATTTGGGGTTAGCAGTTCACCATGCTGCTTATATTTTTGAATTGTTCGACATACAATGCTTTTGTGCAACAGGAACCTTCTAGCAATGTCACTTTGTTTGTGGCCTTTTTGGAAGCACTCAATTATTTTCTTTTTTAAATCCATTGGGACATCTATACCGCGAGGCATCTTGTTTGAGTCACGGTGGACTGAGACGTAACGTACACAGATCCTTAGACGAATGTTTACTGACGTAATCATCAAATGTCGAGCGTTTAAAGCATTGTTGCTCCACTTATGACCTGCGTAGAATGCCCACCCCCCTAAAAATAATGTATCTACACTTACGTGTATGCGCTCGATGTAAATGATTTTATGTTGTTCTACACTCCGAAGGTGTATATTACATTTACGTCAATTTGTTTTATTTTTAAAGAAAACGGTTTAATAACAATTGTAAAAATATGTACGGAACGTAGAGTGTTGCTCCACTTTTGACCGATAGTGTATGTCAGTGTAAATTAATAAAATAACAGATCTGCTCCTCCTATTACAAAGATCAGTAAATATCAAATGTTTATTTTACATTCAATATCAGTTCATAAAATACGCAGGCAAATTTTCACTAAACGGTGTACTGCTGGGACGTTTTTTATTCAACGTGCTCGGGCATCCGACGGTGGCCTTGGAACCCTTGAACAGGTCATCAACTCTCAAAATTGTGGATGATTACACACACATGCAACCCAAACATAAACACACGGCAACGTCGTCACGTGACCATGTCGAGGTCGCATGTCGCTAGCGTTAATATTTCGCAAGATAGCTCTCATTAACACGCGCCCAGAAGTATTTTCAATACTAAAACTTCCCAGTATAAACGTGTTAGAGTGATCCGCCAGTTTAATGAAAATTTGCCTGTATATTTAATGAACTAATGTAAAATAAACATTTGGTATTTACTGATCGTTGTTATAGGATGAGCAGATTTTTTTATTTTATTAATTTAGACTAACATATATACAGGATGATTCATTGACAATAAGTAATCTCTAAACTGGAATATTTAGTTTTCTGGATACGTCAAATGAAAGGTTTTGGTATCACACCCTGTATAAATATAATGGACTATGAAATGTATAAAAGTATGTAAAAAAAATAGTTTTAGACTGACGCAACATGCATTTGAGAACTTATGGAAGAAATGAAGTTGCCATTAAAGAAACGAAAATGCAATGTTTTAGAAAATGAAAAAGAAGCTATTACGTTAAACATCAATGTAGGTACATCGTACGGATGATCAATGTAAAATCGTAAATACATACCATTATTTCATTAGCAAATACAAGTATGGCCACTGCAGTTAATATATTATATTTATAAAATATAAGTATAATTATATTTACAAAAGTTTATGAAAAGTCATTTCTATGCTAATAAATTAAATGAATATTGGCGTATACGAGTATGTGACACTGTGACAGAATTTGGTGGGACAAAAGATCCTATGCTCTCAATACCCAAAAATATTGTTCCTTTACTTCACGCAGGTTTCTTCTATACGCCAACAGAAGATACAAATGCTGTCGTAATTGAGTCTGGTAATTTCAATACGCCTACGATACTTGCGTAAGATGCAAGATTTATGATTTTTTTTTGTACGGTTGAAGTGCAAAACTGGTTCGATCAAAGTTAATTATCCAATAGAAAAATGCAGTCCAAATGCAAAGAAAAGTGCAGTGGAAATTAAAAATGAATAAGTAGTATTTATAGTATAGTAGTAGTATGAATAGTACTAACGTAGCATATTATATCATATAACATAACATGGAGTACTTATTTAAATATATTTATGATTTTTAAATCTGGTTGGAGTGACTCGTTTTCCGTCAAGAAGTACTTGCGTTAACTTCCCAACGTTATCGCTGAAAGAAAATAAAAAATCAGATAAGTCATTAAAAAAACGGCAAGAAAATGTAATTTGTGACATTGTAGAAAATAGTATTCAGAACGTCCTCCAAAGTTGTCACGTATGAAAGGTTAAGATGGGCTATCCAGTCGTTCTTGCCTTTCAAAAGCCCTGATGAGGACGGCATATTTCCGGCCCTTTTGCAAAAGGGGCTGGATGTGCTCGTACTTCACCTATTGCGTATATTTCGCTTCTGTCTGGCTCGAGGCTACCTACCTGTTGCCTGGAGGTCTGTCAAGGTTGTATTCATCCCAAAACCAGGGAAAAATGATTACACCCAAGCAAAATCGTTTCGGCCCATAAGCCTTGGTAGTTTCCTCTTGAAGGCGCTAGAAAGGCTAGTGGACCGTTACCTCAGAGAAGGGATTCTGGTGCCACAACCGTTGCACGCCCTTCAATATGCCTACCAGGCCGGAAAATCCGTTGATGCGGCTCTCCATCACCTCGTAAACAGGATAGATGGGGTGCTGCATCGAAAGCAATAGTACGAGCCATCAATAGTACGGTGGGTCAGCTCGATGCTCTCCCAGCGCAAGGTCATTGCAAGACTGGCTGGTGATACAGCGGAGGCGGTCGTATCGCGAGGTTGTCCCCAGGGGGGTGTACTATCACCTCTTCTGTGGTGCCTCGTAGTGAACAGCCTCCTGCAAATGTTGAACCAGTCGGGCTTCTATGCCCAAGCTTATGCGGACGATCTCGTCATTATATTACAGGACCACAAAATCGATGTTCTTGGGGGGCTTCTGACAGAGGTCCTCCAAGAGGTCGAAAGATGGTGTCTGGAAGAGGGGTTAAGAGTTAACCCCGAAAAGGCTGACCTGGTTACTTTCACCAGGAAGCATAAGTTGGGACCTCTGCCAGAGATTACCCTGGCGGGAAAGGTCATCCCATACAAAAGCTCATCTAAGTACCTTGGAGTCACAATAGACTCCAAGTTGAACTGGAACGAACATATAGCAAATCGCACCAAGAAGGCTACATCAGCCATGTGGGCGTGTAGAAGAGCCTTCGGGTGTACGTGGGGCCTGAGGCCGAGAATCCTTCACTGGATGTACACGGCCATAGTTCGCCCCGTTATTACCTATGGTGCCATCGTTTGGTGGCCAGGAACAAGAACGGATATGGCTAGAAAGCAACTTGATAAAGTTCAAAGACTAGCCTGTCTAGGCATCACCAGTGCAATGAGGACAGCTCCAAGTAGGGCTATAGAGGTCCTCACGGGGCTGCCTCCTTTGCACTTGGTGATTGAACATGAGACCATGAGGTCGGCTTACAGACTTACCGGACTAGGCCATTGGATAGGCGAGGAACAAACTACTGGCCACGCCACAATATGGAACAAGGCTACCCAAAAATGTCCAGTACTCCTTATGCTGCAGGACAGTGTGGAGCCTACCGTTTGTCCCAGTCCAAAACTAGGGCTCCAAATCCCTAGTAGGGATAACTGGGATAACATAAATAATACTATATGCCAAAATGAAATCATCTGGTTTACAGATGGCTCCAAAATTGGCGATAAGGCCGGAGCGGGAGTATATGGCAAAACCACGAGGACAAAATTATCTTTTGCCCTCGGGTCATATGCTAGCGTTTTCCAGGCGGAAATATATGCTATTCTAGCATGCGGGATGGAAATCCTAAAAACGGCTCCAAAAAGGAGAACGATTCAAATATGCACGGACAGTCAAGCGATTGACTTGATGGCTATTGAATCCAGCAAGGTCAAATCGCGACTCTTCCTTGACTGTAAAAAGATTCTAAATGATCTGGCCAGTTGCAATAGAGTGATACTCACATGGGTACCGGGACACTCAGGTGTCCCGGGAAATGAGGAGGCCGACAGACTGGCCAGAGCAGGATCAATAGGGTACCCCATAGGACCTGAACCTATATTAGGGGTCCCCTATTCAATGGGGGTTTCAACCATGAAAGAGCTCCTAAATAAGGAGTTCGAAAGGTTTCCGATCGAGTTCGAGCAAGGTTTCCGATCACATATTATGCGTGACGGCATACATTTTTGTTTGGCTATGTAAACAAATGCTCATACTGTTTCGAGCAAGTATTAGTTGGAAGCTAGGCTAGTGCAGATGGACAGCATCGAGCTGGCGATCTGAAGGTTTCGTGTTCGGTCCCAACTCGGTTTTTTCCCTTTTTTTTGCCGTTTTTCCAGAAATAAGACATTTAAAAAAAAATAGCAGAACCCCAAACATTTGCTAATAAAATATAGTACCGTAAAATAAAGTATAGTAAAGACAAAAACTAATATTATAATGTTTTTTACAAAAAAGATGAACTTACTAAAGTATTATATAATATATAATTGGTAAATAAATAAATAAATAAATAAATATAATAATCAGCTGATTACCAAAAGATTAGGTATGTGGGTATTTGCTTAATAATATTACCTGACAATATTAATTATAATTTTCGAAAGTGCAATTAATCTTTGTGAAATTACAGCATATTTTTCAATTGATGTTTTTCCAAAATTTGAGGATTTACTTAAAGAAAGAAAACTATATAAAATATATGCCTGTCCAATTTGTAATAGTGAGATTATAACCATAACATCTTATAACTCGATCCTCTGTAATAGTTGCCTCAAATGGTTGCATATTGAATGTGATGAGTTGACAAAACGAATGAAAACGTATTTTTGGATAGAATGTTCCCTTGCCCAGTCATAAATGTTTGTTAATCCGAGCGATCGGAAACCTTGATAAATATCAAGAATTCCGAACGATCGGAACTCTAGATTCTCCCTTAATTTTATGTTTCAGCGTTGGGCGTTCGTAGCAAACTCGTAGCGCGGACACGTACCGCGACCAATCACAATGCATGAATGTAGTCACGTTATATGATATGACATGACATTTTATGATATGACATTAAACATATATGTATATGATTTTAGACAGTTTCCAAGTTTTGACATCATTTTGGAGCAAGATCTTACATATAAACATAATGTAACAGCCAACAATCCCATCAATTTGGTATTATTGTTTGTCAAATCCATGTTTACATAATGAAAAACAAACAAAACAAATTTATTAGGTTATTAAATTATGAAACAAAAGAAAACGCGAGCACCAACGATTTATAAATGGCATGTTTATAAATGGCAGCGTTTATAAATGGCATGTTTGAGTTGCTAGGGTAACAACGCCAAGATCGCTCCGCTAACGCCAACGCCAGCGCGAGCGAAGAGTTTATAAATCCAGAGTAATGTGTATAACTTAAACCTGTTGTAAAATATCAGAAACAAAATGCTAGGGTATGGAATACAAATTAGAATTCCCATGAGTAACAGATCTCGAGATTCGAACCAGTAACAAGCATATAAAGCCATTGTATAGATATATTTATTTCGCAAATACCTAGGTACCTATTTTGTAAGCCGTTTCAAGATTTTCTGGTGAGGCAGACATTTTTTAGACACCAACTGTCACTGCTACCTACTTCCTCTTATTACGGTTCTGTTATGGTCCGCGAATTTCTCGATCGTGAACAGCTGATCAGATCACATTACAATTCCGTCTACATACCTGTACATATATAATCTAAATTCTAAACAAAAATTACACTCAGAAAGTGGTAGGTAAACCACATTTTTAAGGTAAGATATTGTATTTTACTGTTTCAAATGTCACTGTGAAGATATTAGAATCAATAAATTTAAAATCCATTGTTGGTAAACCTGTTATAAGATTTTGATCATTTACATGAGAAAAATCTAACTTAGAATTGTTGATTTTGTTTATGTGATATTATTTGTTATCATATTAATGTCCTTTTGGGATACATTAAATTTTTCGGTAGGGGGCAGATTCAACCAGGGCGCCGCGATGCAGCGGTTGAATCTGTTTACAAACATAAAATTATGTACATACTGTTTAGAAACTCGTCTACAATATGGAAATATTGTAGACGAGCCTGTAGAATAAGATGTCTGTAAGCCTCAAGAATCCTATTGAGATATTAGAATGTTCTTGTTCCAAGGATATTTCACCTAAAAGGTCTAAAATGCAGTTTAAAAATACTCTTATAAGGCTGAATTCAAGGTCTGACAATGAGAAAAGCCAAAATACAGGTAACCGAAATATAGGTATGTAGGACGTCTACTGGTCTACGACCTGGTTTTGGATGGAAGGCAAGAAAAATAAATAAAAAAACTCTTGTATTAGTGATATTTGATATCAAAATAGAGGAAAAAATACTAGATATATAGTCTGTGTCCTTGCCAAAGTTGGAACATATGAAATTAAATTTATTATCTGAAAAAGTAACTAGATTTTATTTATGACATTTGTATGAAATTAACAATGGGGTAGATTTAACGAGAGCTAGTTCCTTTTTTTTTAATATTCTATTCACGAATAAAATTACTTTTATTTGCGTTGGTTATTGACTTATTTATTTCAAACAATAATTTTCTCATGCCATTTAGCTATTAACAATTTTTTCGGCAAATTGTGAAAAAATAAGTCAAAAAAAAACTAAAAGATGGAATTTTTTCAACCTCCCCTATATAATGTATATGTAGATAGGTAGGGTAGGTACAGGTATACATATTTGTATGTAATTTTATTATACTTACGAGGTGATTTTCCGAATTTTTCACACAAAAACAATTCCATATCACAGTCACTTATTAACATCAAAAGTGTATAAAGTATCCCGTATGTAAAAATACCAAGACCTAAACCGGCAAATATTGTTTTTAAAATCATATTTACGAATCTGTGTAGTAATCTCAAAGATTATCTACTTTTTTTAGTGTCTCGAATCGGTTAATACCTTCACAGGTATTAATACTAATGTAGCTTTTTGTATTTGACGACTCAATCCAGATAATTTTATAGAATATTTCCAAAGGTTCCAACGTATGCAAAAACTGATACCTAACTCTAACAACCAAAACTACACTACAAAACACAGTACCAGATTACCGAACCGAATGATTTGTAGATTTGTACCCATAAAGTTTGTACCTACGTATGTATTTAAAACAGTTTTATCAGCGAATAGAGAAAATACTACTAAAAAAAGATAGATTATTGTCGGCGTCTTTGATATTCTGACATAGTATGTACTTAAATTCAGTGACCTTCGAAAGTTTGGCAATGCTTTAGCTATTATTTGTCAGGTGGCGCCAGGACATGTACTAGAGTTTTCTTCAATGTTTAAGAAATTTGCAAAACAACTCTACAATGAAAATAAGCGATTCTCATATACAACAATAGATGGCAAAGGGTGATGCGTAGGACCCATAGATAAAAGAAGAGGTAGGACCCGTAGGATCACTTTTTATAAATAACCTACCTATTGTTGTCCAAATGTACACTTTTCTGAAGGCCGCCCTACAGTTTGCATTTTTCTGCCGGCAAGAAAAATTGCAGCAATTCTTAGTGCGCGCACGCGTATTTGTCTGTTTTGACAATTTCTTAACAAATAAACACTAATACGCGTGCACGCAATAAAAATTGCTGCAATTTTTCTTGCCAGCAATAAAAATAGCGAACTGTAAAGCGGTCTTGACATGTTTGATTTGTTTTGTATTAAAAAAGACATGTTTTTTATGCAAGACTATAGACATCAGAATTTAAAAGCCAGCGCCAGTGCGGAAAATTTTGGAACTAATTACTATGCCATATGCCACTATGTGGCAATTGCCATTACACTCGAACCCCCTCTTAAGTCACCATCGCTTAATTCACATTCCCTCTTATTTCACCACGTTTTCCCCTATTATGTTAAGAAACGTTCCCCTCTTAAGTCTCCGCCTGTAAAAGTTTTAGAACTACGTTTGGAAATTGGATTCTCGCATGAATATGTACAATTTTTATTGAAAAAAATGTTTGTGCAATACATTAAATATAGACATCTAATCATTAAAATAGGTTAGGTGGCTTTTAAAAATATTTAACCTTTAAAATATTCATTCAAGTGGAAAATTGAACATTGTCACGCACGACTGGGTATACTTACGTTGATTTTTTCGTTCAGCTGGCTCATTTTTCATTATAACAAGTGCTGTGGTATATCCTGAGAATAATACCCATATATTCTCGGGTATTCTATAAATATTTATTTTTGCAACTAAAAACACGAAAAAGTTGAGGTTATGATTGCGACTTAAGAGAGAATAAATTTCGCGACTTAAGCGAGATTATGCACGGATTTGGTGACTTAAGAGGGGTTCGAGTGTATTTTTGTTTCGTTATTGCCATTAGACGGGGGTGAAACTAGCATTCACGACCTCGCAACACGCTATCAATGCGATGTTGCCAGATGAACTTTAAGTCGTAATAATTTCAGCAACAAGTTGACGCGATATTTCGCTATGTCAGATATATCCCCTTACATGCATTAAATAAAGTAAAGTAAGTCAAACTAGACATTTTGAATAATAGTAATTACAATAATAATAATTTTCAGAGATTAAATAATTGACTGAAGTTGGCATATTTTTTATAATTCCCCAAATCTGGGGAATTTGATAAATAACGAAATGGCCGCGTGGCATCGGTGGCAGCAATTCCATAGGTATATTTGCCTAGGCGATCCATATCCAATAGAAACGCGACATTCTAATTTAAACCCTTGATTGTTGTTGTTTTAGGAAGTGTCCCGAATGTTAAAACTATTATTTCTTTTCTGATTTAAGGATATAATATAAATTATTCTATTTATTGATAAGTAAATACTGTACTTAAATTACTTATCTAACCTACTAATCATTTAGATAAATGATTAGTATTACAAGAATATAATAAGATGTGCATGAAAAGATACGTGTAATTTAATTAATTGTTAGGTTTAGCAGTTCTTTCTAGTTTACTCTTAATATGAAATGGTCTTGTAAATGAACATGTGTACATATTAAAAAACAGAAGTTTCTTTTGTTTGAACTTTAAATTGGTAATGAAATATTATGTGTTTTAGTGTTCTTCACTGTATAAAGCCATGCAACAACAAGCGTTCTACTTCATCAGTAGGAGGTATGTTCACGATGTCCAGCAGGTATGTCTAAAGTTAAATACAACCTAATCTCGATGTGAAAATTTTCTTATTTTAATCTCCTTTGACTTTTTTTTGTTTTCAAATAATTTCTGTTTACTATGTCAATATGTTTTGATACTGTATTGTTTTAAATGTTTATAATTGTAGAAATATATAATTTCAATCAAATTGTTTTTATTTATTCCATCTTGAATGATAAACATAAAGTGGGGGTATGGTTACAAGTCATTTGTTTATGCAGCAACAACGAGTTTGCTGTATGAAAAATTGAATTGTAAAATGAAGTTGGCGACGCCAACGCACAGCTACGCATTTCGATTTAGCGTCGCGCATGCGCATTATGAAAAACTGGCCACCGGTGCACATGGCGGCCCCATAACGTGTTTCCCTCCTTATCTATGGAGGTTGCCCTTCTTCTATTTAGATGTAGATGTTTTGTGGCCATTAGTGGCCCATTAATTTGTTACGTGTTTAATGTGTTAATGTTCAATTTGTTGATTTATTGTATGATTTTGGTGTAGCATTTAATTATTTTTTACCTTAACCAAATGTTGGTTTGTGTAACTGTAACATCACCAGATAATTATCCTAGAATAGTGCAGGATGTCGCGATCTATTCATGTATGTATATGTATGTAGGTATACATACATACATACATATGACCAATGACTTCATTTCAGCACGTCACGTATTTACCCCAGAACATCTAAAGGCCCCTATACACGTTTGGCCAATTAGTTGGGCCTACGTGTACAAGACTACTTGGCGTAACTTGGTCGTTGGCGGCCAGCGTTGGCCGGCCAGCCGAATGTTGTCCGTTTTTCGTGCACACATCAAAGGATCTTGTCGCAATCCGGCAAAAGCGTTCACACGTTGGCCTCTTCTTCAGTTCGTGGTTGCCGTTAAAGGGGAAATGTATATAATTAAATTGGAAGTTTGTTGGGTATTCAGTCTACTAATTACTTAATGGTTGATTACATAATTATGTAATCAACTTTTATACAAATCAACATGTATTTTTTTAATTCGCCTTGTTCTGTTTCTATGAATACTCAGCATCCATCATTTTATTTTGCGCCATTTTTTTAAATCACTGTTCTTTGGTGCACATTTCTATAATAATTGAAAATGCTGTACAAGTAATTGCCGCGGCTGCGGTAGTTTCCACATCCATCCTCGTCAAATGGCCAATGCAGAATGAGCAACGCCAACGTGTAAACAGTGTCCTTATTTTTGGCCTAACTCATTGCCCACTTAATTGACCAAACGTGTACAGGAGCCTTAACTAACGATTTTCTCTGTATTTACTTTTCTATGGTATTGTATTTACTGCGCCCATCTGGCAGACTAGGAACTAGGAACCAGTCAGTTTCACAAATTAACTTTTTGGTTAAGACTCTACTACGTAGTATAAGTGAAACCAGAAGGGCTGTTCAGATATTTCAAAATATGTTGATTTGTGTTATGCACCTCGTGACTTAAGATTTCGAGGCGTGATTCCTTAGGTCAAAATAATAAAAAAGTTACTATGGACATTTGTTTAGAAATGCTTCCTATTGGAGTATTTCTGGGGGAACTAGAGCCCCCTGAAGGTGAAGCACAAATGGTCATGTTTTTCCCAATTATTTCAGTAATCGAGTGAGTCAATTTTATTAACATTTGCATCCTGGGTAATTTTTTGGTGCTGCGTCTACTGGTGATATCAAAAATCATGTCTATTACTAGGGGGCGGGGGGGTAGAAGGTTTTTGAACATTTTTATGAAAATACGATTTCCTCTATTTTCTTCAAAAAAATGTGTTTTATATTATTTTCATACAATTCACCGTTTTCCAGAAAATGTTTTTCCCGAAAGGGTTTTCGGGAAAAAAAAGGGGTTTTCCCAAAAAGTTTAACTTTAATTCCAAAGTTATAAATTACGTATGCTGTGAAGAACAAAACACCAATCCCAGCAGTGTCCGTGACAGATCTGTCAAGCTAATTTGCACATTGTTCGAGTTGTTTTGATCGCGATTACTTTTTAAAATATTGGAAAAAGGCATCTACAAGACTCTTACTTGTCCATAGGAACTTTTTTTTCTTATTTTTACTTATGGAATTACCCCCCCCAAATCTTTAAATGTTTTTTCCTATAATCTGTACCTGTATAAGTGCTAAGCACTCACTTATCGCATCGCGATATATATTCTACACAAAGTCTAAAATCGTGAAATTTGGTACACATAATATATGTTTTTCTCGGCATGTAGGTGGGCTAAGAATGGATTTTTATATTCAATTTCTAAAGGTGTGAAAATGGGGGAGAGGGGGGTGGAAGATTGTATGGAACCTGTGATATTCTAGTGATCCTTGGTAACGAAATAACGGCGGGTACAATTCGTAACATATAATAATGGGTACATACATATATTATTGTGCAACAAGTGCAGAAAATGGCTAATTTCTCACGAGTTTGAAAAAGTCGAAAAATGGAAAAAATCATTCAAACCAGTGAGAAATTGCATTTTTGCACGTTACACACTAATACTTTTTCTACGACTACACATTTTTTATAAAAAATGTAGAAAGAAATTTACTACAAGCATTTATTTTTATATAACTATATTTAAAAAACCGATGATACCTACATTATTTATTTGAAATACATTGAATACGTTATTTATTTTTAAAATTTTTTTTTCAAATATATTTGATTCAAAGCACTTTGTTTTACTTATAAATAAATATAATATTTACGATTTGACAATCAAACAATTATTTTCAATAATTACTTTAAAACAGAAGCGTTAGCAGCCAACTACGTTCATTTTGATGTCGACGATTCCCCATTTAAAATGTACAGGTGTGGAAATAAACTGTGAGAAATGATTTCTCACGCGTATGAACAATACATAACTTCGTAGTTGCGTAAAGTGTGAAAAAAATGCTGTTTTTTTATAGCGGTCGTAGAAAAAATATTTTAAAATAATAACACAACACATTTATCACAAAAATGTTGTTATACTTCACGCTATTTTTATGTTAAAAAATACATGTTATAGGTCATACATACATGTTATAGGTCTTCTCACATAAAGGTGTAACGCAACAAAGCGAGAAATTGAGTTACGCCCTTACGTGAGAACACTGACTATGAAAAGCATTTATACAGGCTGTCTGATAAAAAACGCCGCGAGCCATAACTCCGTTATTTGTAGCCTGATGTTAAAAAACAAAAAAAACGAAAAATGAAATGAAAATGAAAATGGCTCTAAAGGAACTATAAGGGAGACTACTGCAGTATTTTTCAACTTTTTTTTTTTCTGAAACGCGATAGTCAACTTATTTTTTTTCAAATGGCAATATAGGATTTTTTTTGTAAATTACTATGCAAATTTGTTTTCTGAATCCAACGATGATAACAAATTGACTTTTGTGAAACATTTATTGTAGAAAAAGTGCCAACATATTTATCATTATCGCAATCGGCGTCCTACCGGCTAACTGATACCAAACGTAGTTTGACTAATCACGTCACGTATGTCGTGGAAAACAAAAAATAATACAATAAAGCAAATAAATGTCATTTCAGCGTCCACGTCCCGGTCTTTTTTCGCATTCTACTTTATGTCATTTCTGCATTAGGTTAGTTTTTGTGAAATAAGCTTAGCAGAAAAAAAAATGTTTCACAAAAGTCAATTTGTTATACATCGTTGGATTCAGATAACACATTTGCATGGTAATTTACAAAGAAAATCCTATATTGCCATTTGAAAAAAAAAGTTGACTATCGCATTTCAGAAAAAAAAGTTATGGCTCGCGGCGTTTTTTATCACACAGCCTGTATATGCTAAATGATAGCACGATATGACTATTTGGCTGATAAACAACGAATTATGTTATTAGAAAGATGATTACATATTATATTGCCATTGAATATGTAAAGGCGTATCTCAATTTTTACAACTTTAGAGTAGGGCAATTTGTAAGTGGGACAATATTTAATTGGTCTTATTTTCTGCATATATGTACGTACATACATACATATGTACGTACGTACATGTAATTAAGGTCCGGTACTTTTTGCAACTGGTTATATGGTTAAGTAATCACTGGTTTCTTTAATCATAGAAGGTAACCAACAGTTAACAGAATGTGAGTACTTTTACAAAAAATAACGGCGCGATTAGCTCATCATCTGTTAACAAACGTGAGGTGGTTTAAATTGTATTTTATGCATTTAGTATGAATATAGCCACAATCATAGCAATTAACTTGGCGATTTTAACCTCAAAAATGTAATATAAAATCATTGCCTGGATGAATTTGAAAGTGGTTTTATACATTTTATCTATTGGGGCGAAGAACATTTCAAATAATCAGAATTCTACTCACACTAGAAATCTAACTAGAGGAATCACGAGTCATTTTATATACGATATTTAAAGAAATATATATAAGCTTTTTGTTACACATGAAAATGAAAAACAGAAATGAGGAATTTTTATTTCTTTCTCATTGAATATCGTTCTCCTCAACGGAACAGGACATTCTCTTATAGTGTAGCAGAGGCTGGTGGAATTTGAAGTTCTCGAATTTTCATAACAGACCATGGGACCCCATCATATTGTAAGGTGTGAGTACTATACTTCAGTAAAAAGCTGTAGTGAAAATTTCAAATAATGTGTACTCCACCAGATGATCTTAGAAACAGTTTGCAAAACATTTGCCAATTTGTTTTTTCACAATCACCAAGTAAATACCAAGTGCTTTACTTTATACAAAATTTTGAGATTTGTAATGGTTACTTACTGATGGTAATTTGGACTGCTATTTCACACCAGCATTTTTGGGATATTACAATAACTGTATCTTTAAGTAAAATGAAAACTTTGCAAAAAGCACAAGAATATATATTTTTTAATAATATATATACAGTGAGGTCCATAAGTAACGGATATATTCATTATCTACGTAATTTACAATTTATGAGTAAAATTCTGAAACACGTCAATTTTTAATTCTAGAATGACATTTTTTTGAGCATAATTTTATACCTCCCCCTCCAACCCCCTTGGAGTGACAGCTATCCCTTTAAAATTTTTAAATGGAATGAGGGTGCGTGTGATAGCTCATTTGAGAGGGTTCTTAATTATTTATTCAGCAATATAAGGTTTTTTGAATTTTGTAAAATGGTGGCACTTCACTGTAAATTTGTGTGATGGTGGCACTTCACTTGGCGTAGCGTATTTGTGTTTGAGTATCGCTGTTTTTGTCCAAATATTTGATGTATTCGCAAATATTCCAAACATGCCATCCACACATATATCAAAATACTCAAATATGCCAAATATGTTTGAATATTTAGAACCAGTGAATACAGTGATGGACGTGTTGACAGCGACAGCAGCTTATTACCTGAATGCTTCTTATTACCAATACATGTTAAAACTACCTAAGTACAAAGTTATTAAAAGACCATGACGAACACCGCGTATTTGCTGTTAGCGCTATTCGCGTTATTTGTACAAATAACGTTGCTGCTCGTTCTCCCGATCTGACCCCGCTTGACTATTTTTTATGGGGTTACTTAAAATCGAAAGTCTGCTTCAACAGATCAAATAACGTAGAAGATTTAAAAGACAGAATAAGGCAAGAAATTAATCAAATCACCCCGGAAACAATACAAAATGTTTTAGAAGAATTTCAGCAACACCTCCATTATTGTGAAGAACAACGGGCGCCCAGTTTGAACATTTGATTTAAACTGTTCTTCTGTTCTGTTTCATGTTCTTTTCTTTACTTAGTAACATTAAAAATGTAATAATTTTCAATAAAAAATTATAGAAATTAAAAAAATCTTATGTTGCTGAATGGAGAATTAAAAACCCTTTCAAATGAGCTATCACACGCACCCTCATTCCATTTTAAAATTTTAAAGGGGTAGCTGTCACTCCAAGGGGTCGGAGGGGGGGTATAAAATTATGCTCAAAAAATGTCATTCTAGAATTAAAAATTGACGTGTTTCAGGATTTTACTCATAAATTGTATATTACGTAGATAATGAATTTATCCGTTACTTATGGACCTCACTGTATATAATTAATAATAATATACAGTGAGCTCGTAAAGTTTGGAATAAATTCGATAAATCGTTATTGAAGGGTTTTCACAGGAAATTCTCAGACACGTCAACTTTAGTTTATAAAATGTCACTTTTTTTCAGCCATCGACTTTTTTTTGTTTCGATTGTTTTTGGGCTATGACGTCATCGGCAATTTTTTTAAATGACAATCCAAATTTTTTTCGACGGATTTCGACAGAGCACATTTTTTCTGAGTACGAATACGTCAAAAACGTGACCTGCAAGATGGAAGTTTTCGAGATATTCGGTTCCAGTTTCTAAAATGTACCATGTACAAGCTATCGGGTGGGTCAAGCTTTTTAATCTTTTCAAGCTTATCGAACATTTTAAACGATTTTAAGAGTAATTTGTTTATTTTAATAGCTTATCGAACATTTTGAAAGATTTAGGAGTAATTTTTAAGTAATAATAAATCAACAACAATTTTAACAAATGGAAAAAAGTTTCTGCACAAATTATGAATAATTAAAGTAAACAAGAAAATCAGAGTAAATTTTCAAAGTGACCTCCATTCACTTCTTGGCAATATCCCATCCGCCACTGAAACTCCTGCAGAACCTTACCAAGAGTATCGGGTTGAATGGCTCGAATTTAATTGCAAATTCTGTCCTTTAGTTCTTCAATTGTGTTTGGTCTATTGAAATAGACTTTGCTCTTTAAATAGACCCATAAAAAGTAGTCTAGGGGAGTGAGATCTGGAGATCTAGGGGGCCATTCGATAGTTCCCCCTGCGACCAATCCAACGGTTAGCAAATACTTGGTTTAAATAGTCGCGAACGATCACTGCAAAATGGGTGCACCGTCTTGTTGGTACCATATTGTGTTATTGGGCAGATCTGGATCTACGTTATTTGGGTAAAGCACCGCAAGTGCAGGGACTAAATCGTCTCTTAAAAATTCCAAATACTTTTCACCTGTTAATGCGCCTTCAATGAAAAAATGGGCCCAAAATACGGTTACCTACAATGCCAGCCCAAACGTTAACTTTTTGTGGAAACTGACTATGAGTTTCCATTTTCCAGTGTGGATTTTCAGGAGACCAATATCTACAGTTTTCCCCGGTTTACTGTGCCGTCGAGATAAAAGGTAGCCTCATCAGAAAAAACAATATTGCGTAAGAATCCGTCGTCATCAATCAGGGCGTTGCAACATGGTTTCGCAAAACTGTAACCTACGGTCAGGATAATCTTCGTTTAATTCTTGGACCAAAACCACTTTATACGGATGCCATTTCTACAATTTCAAATATTTCAAGACGGAGCTTTGAACTATTCCGTTGTTTGCCGCCACTTGGCGGGTGGGTAAATGGGGATTTTCTTGAAGCTCTAGTAGAACATTCAATTTAACATCTTCTTGTACTGATGGACGACCCGTTCTAGGGCGATCTCTCGCATGACCCACTTCTAAAAACTTTTGTTCTATTTTGCTAACGGTGGACTGTGTAATTGGTTCTCTGTTTGGATATTTGTTGTTAAATAAAATGCAAACTTCTAATTGTGTGCGAGCTCTGTCCCCAGTAACCGATCATGATCAAAATTTCGATTCTTTCCCTTTCACTCAAACGACGGACCATTTTCAAATAAAATGAATTGTGATAGAATAATGATTAATCAACTTAAAAAAAAAACACAAACTTGCGAGGACAAACTTCAAAATTCTGACAACTGTCAAAACTGTAATTTCTCCAGCGCTCCTTGATAAATGATTAGTATTTTGTCATCGCTTGTATAATCCATTCCTGAAATTTTGGAAGCGAATATCTTGAAAACTTCCATCTTGAAGGTCATACGTTTTTGACGTATTCATACTCAGAAAAATGTGCTCTGTCGAAATCCGTCGAAAAAATATGGATTGTCATTTAAAAAAATTGCCGATGACGTCATAGCTCAAAAACAGTCAAAACAAAAAAAAAGCCGATGGCTGAAAAAAAGTGACATTTTATAAAGTAAAGTTGACGTGTCCGAGAATTTCCTGTGAAATGTAAAGTGAAACTTTACGAGCTCACTGTATATAATAAAATAAGATAATTGTGAAAAAAAATATTTCGCAAGGCTTCAAGATTTTCTGGTGGGGGAACACATTTTTTTTTAAGTTTTCACAAATATTGACAAAGGTTTTTTGCCGTTACAGCATTCTACTTAGGTCTAGTAATCATCTAAAATATAACATGGGTCTCATGCTTCCTTACGAAAATACGAGAATTTCAAGTTCCACCAGCTACCACTGTTGTGCAGGTTCTCATATTTACTACAAAATTGACAATTTCCTCGTCCTCATCCTCATCCTCAAATATGTGTTGAAAATCCACGTATATGTATAAACAAATTAAAGCTAATTAAAAAAATTAATTAGGTGCTAATAACAATATAAACACTAGTGGTAAATCTACAGTTGTTGTATAGTAAATAGTAAATAACCGAGTTAACCAAGCCTTAATCACTATTTTTGGGTGCAGTTAAACTTGGTAAGGGACACGTCCACAATTAAATATTGATTAATCTATTCAGGACCAAGAAATACATACTATGGTTAAACCGCTAATCGAACGTTTAATTGTAGTTACGTTTAATTTTAGTAGTAAAATTACTATTAAAATAGTATGTATTAATCACTGTCAAGAATTCGTATTAATTTATTCTATATTATTCATATTTAACATAATTTAGTTTAAATCAAACTAGGCCGATGATTGTAAAATTTTGAACACATTCTAATTCTGACCAACGGTGTCGATAGTAGGAGTTGTTAAGAGTACTGATCTGTATACCAACTAGATACGCAGTAGGACGTACGTGGAAGGGAAAATTTTAAGGACCATCATTTTGCAAGATGGTGTGTAAACTCGATCTAATCAGACCGATTTTCGCGTTATGCATGATCACATATTATTATGCATTACGCGCATCGCGGTAATTTAAAACAAAAAATTGTGGTTGTTACAATGCATGTACAAATTATTTATACCTTCTTTATAGTGTATTATAATTGTTTTATTTTCTATTAAGCACTCAGTGATGTATTAATGTGAAGAAATATCAGTGCAAAAATACCTTTTTTAGAAATTAAAAAACTTCTTTAAAAATTCTTCAGAGAAATGAGCAGGACATCAAACGCTGTATAATGTTGACACATAGACTTGCAGGCCAAGATTCTTAGAAAAGTAAGTGAACTATATTACAATATTCTCCCAACCCATATAAAATCCTCCCAACTCAACACCGCAATACACACACTTAACCATCACAAACAATATTTATAAACACGAACAGTTGATTGCGCTGATGATGACGTAGAGTTCCTTACTGACTTACAAAATGGCTGCTGTTGAAATCCGCCGAAATAGGTGGAGTGGGGACTATTCTACTGCCTATCCAGTTAGTATACAGAGGAGTGATTAAGAGGTAATTGGGGAGGGGGGGCTTTAGGGCAGCCTGTAAGTAATTATAGAAGAAATTAACAATATATACATTCAAATTAATAGTTTTTGTGATTCTTACACCACTGCACAGATTTGGATGAAATCGTACATAATTTTATTTGAGCATACACTTTATGATCTTTACTAAAGGGTTCCAAAAAAAGGGGTTTAATGTTCCATCAAAATCTAAGTATGGCAATACGAGGGTTGCTTTTATATTTTGGAATTGTGTTAAACTAGTGCTGCCACCTGGCAACTGACATTTCTATTGTAAAGTTTGACATTTTTGAAGGTGTACGTACTCAGGACGTTTAGATGTATGCGCGCTATTTATGTTGTTTACAGTAACTTGACAAAAAGTCATCCCAACTAAAAATAAAATGAAATCGTGCACATTTTCGAGCGATTGTTTTTTATAAATTTCGATGTGGATTAATGCAACCATAGCACATTGATGAACTTAATTTGACTTTTGGCGATGATTTGGCATTCAGTAAACATTGATTCTGTGCATGAACTGATATTGTAAGATCATCATGTGACTTATCGTGAGATTGAGGCATCCTTGGGCATTAGTGGGACCAGCATACATTCAATGTTGTATGAACATTTGGCCGTCAAAAAAGATTCTCTCCACAAAAGGTTCTCCACCACAACGGCTCAAACAAGTGGCTTTTTGAGCACTCAAAATATTGATTTGATGGGTCATCCGCCATATACTCCTGATTTGGCACACAATGACTTCTTTTTATTCCCGCATATCAAGAATAAATTGTGAAGGAAACGTTTTATGACACCTGAAGAAGCAGTTGACACGTTTAAAATGCATGTTTTGGAGGTGCCTAAATTGAAATGGAAGAAGTGCTTCGAAAATTGGTTCAACTGCAAACAAAAGTGTATTGATCTTCATGGAGATTATATTGAAAAACAATAAAGCACCTTTTGTTGTAAATAATTGTTTTTAATCTCAAATTCCGAAAATATAAAAGGCAATCCTCGTGGCAATTACTAAGATGTAGCACATATTGGTGACTACTTGCTCAATAATTTAGTGGCAGCAGTATCGTGTCACTAGTTGCCATTTATGTTGAAAATATCAAACGGCTTGAACTGGAAAAAATTAAAGGGGTAAAAAAAATGTTGTCTTGTAATGGTGGTGGTGACCCCAAAAAGTTTGAAAACCTATGGGTTACAGCATATTGAAGTGTTAAAGAGAATATTTGATATAAGTCTAATTAATGTTAATAAATTTGAGAATGTACTTTCAAATGGTAAAATTGTAAAAGTGACGAATCCGAAACTTTGAAGGTCGCACGCCTTCAACGCTGCTTAGAGTGCACCAACCCTCTGTAGTGTAGGGTCTATGACATAGTGAAGTGAGCTAGGATTGAACAGAGGGAGGATAAAGTACCTCTGCAAGTAATACAATAGTTGTTTCAAACTTTAAATGTGTCTTTCTCAAAACTGAGATTTTCAGAATGGTTGACAAGGTATTCAGCTGAAAAAAAAAAGACAAATATGGGTAATTCGCCTTCAAAACTGCGTGGAAAATTTAATTTTCAATAATTTGATTTAATACTGGTTCAGACGATAGCCACAGTTTTAAAAATTAAAATCATCTCAGGTCATTTTTTTATTTTGGATGTACAAAACAGCTAGAGTCTGACAAGCGCCTTACTTTTTACATGGGTCTCTTTCAAAAGTTGTAGAATCGATTCCATTCCATAATTTTACTTGAAAATTTTATGGAATATTACCTAAATGTTAATGAACATATTGTAAAAAAACAACAATTGTCTAAAAGGAAAAAAAACTGCTGTTACAGTACACCACCCCTTCAAAATATTGTAGTTCCAATTTAAATCAGACCAAATAAAATTAAATAAGCCTAACCTAGCATAAATAACATTTTTGTCATATATCCTTCTTTTGCGTTGCACCTGATGGAGTTTCTTCTTTGGTTTTCTCTTCAGGCTGAATGCTTTCTGGTTCATGCCACTTCTTGAAATATTTACCACCAGTGTAACCAGCTATTGCACATCCTAAAGCTGCCACTCCCCCAATCTTTAGCCCAGCGACTAGGCCAATGGGGCCACCAATGATTCCACCTAGAAAGGCTCCCGTAACTGGATAGGCAACTGCTCTTAATCTAGAATGAAAAATATTTCAGTAACATACAGTGTTAGTCACTTAAAACTGACACTCCCTTTATTTTGAAATTTAAAAAATGTTTTACGTTTTTTTTTTTTTGTGAATAATTAGAATACATAAACAAATTCCTTATTATTTAGTAAAAAAAACAACTCAAATTCATAATTTCTATTTACTATCGACACTAAAACATGCTTGATCATAGGTGTATTTTGTTTTTTAGGTTGATTTTTTCAGAAAAAAAGAATGAGTACATGTAACGCTTTTGAACTAAAAGTTGTTTGAGAATTGTAACTATCATTATTTACTTCTAACTACTTACTAAACGACTATATTACACTTTTTAGGCTTACTCAATGTTCAGTTTAATATGGAGTTTACCAAATATTTTAATAAAATTTAATAAAACAGATTATAATCTGTTTTATTAAAATGTTAGGCATTTTAAACTAAACCCAACATTGAGTAAGCCCAAAAAGTGTAATCTAGTTGTTTACTAAACAAGTTAGAAGTAAATAATGATAAGGATAATTAATAAAATAAAAATGATGATAATAATAGAATAAAAAGGACAAACTGCACAGGAGCAGAAAAAAAGATTTTCAAGAAAACAATTTTGAAATAAAATTAGAATAGGTTTTGTCTTAACAAATAAAAAATAATGTTATTATTGTTTATTATTACTTTAATGAAATTCAAATGTAATTTAAAAAAAAATTAACTGTTAAGTTTGTGACAAAATGAAATGTAACGGTATTCTTGGGAATATTCTTGAGAATAATGCACATACTACTGTATACTTTACTGCCATCTTTTTGGTCAAAAGTCAAGATTTATATGTTTAATTTTTTTTGAAAACTAGACATCTTTAGTGGTAATATGAAAGAAACTGAAAAACATCTTATCTCGATTTGAAATTGGCAAAATATAACACAACAAATTAAACAATTGGTATAGCATTTTCAAATTTTTTGTAATTACTGAATATGGAGCACCTTATGCTTTTACACAGTGCCAAGAATAAAATGGGAGCCTACTACCCAAAAAAAAGTTATGACGGTTTTTCCAGACCGTAACATCTGTTATTTTTTTTAAAAAAACACAAATACCTCCGAAACGGCTGGGTTTAGGTATAGGTTACAGTACATGTTTCCGACTCAAAATTGTCTGCTCTTTCTAAATTTGTAAAAATATATAGGATGTTTCATTTGAAATAAGAAAGTTAGTCGATGCCTAGAAAGTATATAGTACTCTGTAAACTTGGCAAAATATTAAAGAGGTGGCAAAAAAAGTGTGCAAACAATGTCATATTCCATTTCAGCATTTTTTATGAAACAACAATTCTATACATATATAAAATACACACAAAAAACTCGCCCTGTAAGTATATTTACATTTTTTTGAAAAGTACTTTATTCCTCCTTTTACTTAGTAATTTATTCCACTTTCCCTAATGAATGTGTATTTATTTCATTCCAGAAGTATTTTGAAATAGAATTTTATACTGAGAGTACTTATAATTTCATACCCATGTGGCCTGCTGCAAAAGAGTACGATATTTTTACTAACAAAGAAGCTAAAGGCCGTATTGTAATAGTGATTACATAATAATATTACTTATATTATGATATGACTTCAACCATTCACAACTAAATAAGAGTTTTTTGGTCATATTATAGTGAGCAATTATAGACCTAACTTTAATTTTTTTTACAAATTGGAAATAACTTATGTACACTCGACATCCGCATATCCGAACTCCACATATCCGAACTCACCATATTTCCGAACTTGTACTTCCACACAACCGAACTTGTCACTGTCGAATGACGAATGAGCCAGAAAAACCCTTTGCGCATGCGCCAGCAGTTCGGTTATCCGGAGGTGAAGAGAGTTCGGAAATGTGGAATTTTGCGGAACGGAAAAATTCGGATATGCGGATGTCGAGTGTATTTGTTTTCTCTCATTTATTCAGATATTATTGAAGTAAGCTGTGGATGTAACACAGTTTTACAAACCTGTGAGCTTTTATTATGTCCCTTGTTCCTATTTCAACGTTCTGTTGTGCAGTTTCTACTGTTCTTCCAGAGTGTTCTACATTTTCCTTTTGAGTATCCACCATTTCGTTAAGATGTTTGTACATTTCATGTAGTTCACCTACATCTTTATTTAAATTGTCTACTTTATTCAACTGTTCCTGGCGTTGTTTAAGTTTTAGACTTTCAAGGTCTTCTTCAAGTTGTAGTTGAGAGGTACCCTCAAATGGATCACAGTTTTCTTTATCAGTTTCTTCATCCTGTCGATGACTATTTGACACTTTTTCCACAGTCTTTTCTAGGTCTAAAATACATTGCATATCAGTATATATTGCAATAATTAAGTTAAATAATTTACAAGTTGAACAATACATGCCTGTATATCCGGTTATTAAAGAGATGATGATCTTTCGTAATGAAAGTGTTTTTGTGTCAAATTTATCTAAATCGGCATCTTCTACTTGTGTTCGTAGAGTATCCAGTTCATACATTAGATCTCTTAACTGTTTAATTAATCTTTTCTTATCTTTGACTTCACGTTTGAGTTGTTCCCCATTATTTACCAAAACCAACTAGGTAGTAGAAAAAACTTGTTATAACGCAACATAATTCACAATTTGATACTTTACCTTCTGTACAGTTGCTTTGTACTGTTCAAATATTTTTTGATGATGGGGCACCACTTCCTCTGTGAACTTATTCAAGGGTATTTCGATGCATTTTAATGACTGTTTTGTTCCTGTTGGATTTAATATATTTGCCATTGTGTTATTCCACTTTCTAGTGATAAATTCATTAACTTTTGTTTGTAAACAAAGACAAAGAAAATTTTGACATAACAGACATATACATAACCTTCTATGTATTTAGGTAATGGGTCGGTATTGTCGGTATGTCGGTAAGTACGTTAATTTGAGTTATAACAATAAATGGGAGAAGATTACAGGAAGTACTTTGGCAAGCCTTGTTTAGATGGCGACACTAACAAATATACAGTAAAGTTACTGAAGTTTGTAGTAAACGTTATTTTCTTACGAAATTCAGCTGCCTTGCAATACGGGGTTTTCGGTAAATGAGTGTACAACATTATAGCAGAGATGCCTTGACTCGAAAGAAGACGATTTATGTAGGCCAACTTACATATTCCAATATTTGCTTGGGTTAGCCACTAGAGGGCGTATGATTATCAGAAGAAATTTTCATGGTTACCTATTGTTTTTTGGGTACTTTTTTTTGGTTAATAGTTTTTAGGTAACAGCTAGGTAACAGCTGTAATATTGGCCGTGTTCTAGGATGTCGAAACATTTTGCGTTTCGCGAAACGGTAGCCATTTTTGTTTTGCGTGGTTGTGCGTTTATGAACACCGTGGACCGTGGACACGAGCGAAACGATTTGTGTTTTGTGATATATATGTACACGCAGAAAAATATAGTTTAAATTGTTAGCGCAATTAATCGTAAACTAACCTTATAAGTGACGCCAGTGTATAAAGATGCGTACGTTCGAACACGCTCGGCATTATACTAGAGATGTGGCGTCGTAGCGATTCAAATATTCAACAAAGTTGTTTTTACGGAGTCCAGGTTTCCCGGACATTTTTTTCAAATTCCGGACGGACTTCCCCGGATACCTTAAAAATCCAAACATGTCCGGGTAAATCCGGACGTATGGAAACCATAATTACACCGGTAACTACAAAAAAAAATTTTCTGAACCCGAGGTCTGACATGTTAATTCTTATGTATTTTAATGCGCTGAACACGAATCCGCTTTGCTCCATCACCCACCAGTTTTCCATAAAACCCCAATTTTGGGTCAAAATTGCCTAAGAAAATACCAGTCTATTTTTTGTACCATTTACTCCAGATATATCGTTTCCGTATTTTTAACCGCTGAAAAGGATTCCGTAGTCAAAATTTACTTCTGACCCTCCGTTAATCCAAAAAAAGTCCAATTTTGGGCCAAAATTGACCAAAAAGATACCAAAGTCTATGTTTTGTACCGTTTACTCCAGACATATCATTTCTGTGGTATCTTCAACCGCTGTGACGGATTCTGTAGTCCAAATTTACTCCTCATTATTCAATTTCCTACAAAACCCCAATTTTGGGATACAATTTAGCAAACAAGACTTTTAAATCTAATCTATTTATAATTTCTTTACGACATATTATTTTCAAAGTAAGAATTGAATACACTGTTTATCTGGGTACGTCATAGAAGAGTAGTTTTATAAGAAATAGTTCTTAGTGAATGACTTACCAAATCGAAACAACCAGTCTAGATTCATTTTATTTTTCTTTGTTTCTAAAAAAATCTAAAAGTTCTTCAATTCAGTAACTTGTTAATCTATGGAAATTCATGCAACAAATGAATAAGACATATTTTGTCATCTTTCAAAGTATCTTTTTTTCACAATTACTTTGCATGTAATGAAGATTCTGTTTTTTCATTTTTTCTTGTGTTTTATTTGTTTTTATAAAGTCACGTCTAAGAGATGGTTTTTTCAAAGTACAATTTTGTGCTGGCGATTTAAACCGAGATTTAAACTTAACTTGACGTCAGTGTTCTCACTGCGCAGATATTTTCATCTCTGTGCAGTCATACGACGGAAATAATTTCAACATATCGCGTAAACCGGTCTGCAATCAACTTTAGCTTTTTAACTATATTTAAAATATGTTCTGTTTCATAGGGGTAATTTTGAGTCAAAAGCCATTAGTAACCAAAATAAAAAGGTAAAGTACTTTGAAATTTTTTTGGCCGTTTTGACCCAAAGTTGGGCTTTTTTGGGTTACTGAAGTGTCATAAGTAAATTTGGACTACGGAATCCTTTTCTGTGGTTAAAAATACTCCGGAAACGATATATCTGGAGTAAACGGTACAACAAATAGACTTTGGTATATTTTTGGTCAATTTTGGCTCAAAATTTGACTTTTTTTGGGTTAATGAAGGGTCAGAAGTAAATTTGGACCACGAATCCTTTTCAGCGGTTAAAAATACTCCGAAAAACGATATATCTGGAGTAAACGGTACAAAAAAATAGACTTATGGAGGTATTTTCTTGGGCAATTTCGACCTAAAATTGGGATTTTGTGGAAAACTGGTGGGTGGTGGAGCAAAAAGGACATCGGTTTCGTATTCAGCGCATCAGAATACATAAGAATTGACATGTCATTCACATGTAAGATTCGGGTTCAGAGAAATGTTTTGAAGAAGATTAAATGAAGAGGTTATACAGTGTCACACATAAAGTCGTGGTATGTGGTATGGGCTAAATCGGTTAAGGAAAATTTTTACTTTGCTGTTAGTTTTTGCTAAAAAAATGATGTCAAATGTCATGCACGTCGATCAGATTTGACAATTTTCATTTTTCTCAAAAAATTACAAAACATGGCATTTTGCAATAAAAGTTGCCAAAGGAATAAGTTGTTTATTTATTTGTGTCTACCCATGTACCATTTTCAAGTGTCTAGTACAAATTCCATTTTTTCTATTTTTTTTTATACTAAATTTCTAGGTATTTAAAATTTTAACAAATTATTACAAAATTATTCCTTTGTACCAAACTTACCTTTTGAAATTGTATCCGGAGCTCATTTCTGTTGTAGTTGCAGCCATAAAGAAGAGTTCTCTATGGTTGCAGCCATGAACGCTTTGAGAAGTACAATCTGGAGAACAATTATTTGTTTGTGACAGTGGCGACTGGTGGAATTTGAAGTTCTCCTATTTTTATAGCGGAGCATGCAGGGGCAGGGGCTGTTCACTCTTATGAACCTACCTGAAATGGGATATTTAGTATGAGACCAACTCTATAGATGGCGCAACCAGCTTGGTTAGTTATGTATAGTTGGTACTCTTAAAAAAAAAGATTGGTAGTCCGGAGGAACTAGTTCAGTCCATGCGCCCAAATGTTTAACATTTATAATTTGCGTTATGTTCTTACGTCAATATTTATCTGGGCGTATCGCTTGAACTGGTTCTAGCGATAAAAAGTAAAACCAAAATAAACCTATTGTTACCGGTGGTCGCATATTCTGTGTATTGTTTTACGTTATAAGTTCTGTAGTTTTGTGTTTAATTTGTTTCCAGGTGTTAATTTATTTTGTGTGTTTATTTGTTTATTGGGTATCATATATTCTAATTTGAGACTGAAATTATTGAGTTAATATTACATTAAAAGAAGGAGAACTAGAACTGGTACCAGATGTGTGTTATAAATGAAACTTCATGTAAAGTAAGTTATGCCTTTACTTTTTTTTTTAGTTTATATAAATGGCTAGTTTCAAATAATTTATACTTAAATGTGATTGTGTCTTGTGTATAAATGTGGTTGTGAATAAAGGAATCTTAAATCTAAAACAATTGATTTTTGTATTTCATGGTTTCAATATCTCAAATATCCTCTTTTTTCATCACAGCATATCTTTAAAATTTATTTTTTAGACATAATTTCTTGAGGAACGGTTTCAAATACAGTTTGTGGACTTTTTTAAGTGTTCCCTTATGGACGAAACGTTTTTATATATATATATATATATATATATATATGACAAGAATAGCATAATCATATTTAGTATATGCTAGATAAGGATAAAAAAACTTTATATAACCAAGTATGATTATGATATTCTTATATATATAGTATATACGTTTTGTCCATAATGGAAGTCCGCAAACTGTATTTTATTTGAATGTGATTAATTTGAATATAGCGCCATCCGCCATATTAGTTAAAATTAGTTTGAGACCAATTCAAGAGATGGCGCCTTACGGCTTCATTTAATTGTATTAGAGAGTTCCATCTATGTATCTCTTCATTTATCTATGTGCAGGGGCTGTTCAGTTGAGCCTACCCGAAATGTGATATTTAGTATGAGACCAACTCTATAGATGGCGCAACCAGCTTGGTTAGTTATGTATAGTTGGTACTCTTAAAAAAAAGAGATAATGGAACTCTTAAGAGTCCGCAAACAGTATTATATTTGAATTTGAATATAGCGCCATCCGCCATATTAGTTAAAATTAGTTTGAGACCAATTCAAGAGAGGGCACTTTACAGTTTCATTTAATTGTATTCTATCTATCTATCTCTTCTTTTATGTATGGGAGCATGTGGAGCTTAGGACCTACATACATCATATTATTTTAGGGCGCAATTACTGACTTAAGTATAGTAAAGACTCCTACAAGAAGGCAAGGTTATAAAAGGCGAATATAAGGCGCGATAAATCATTGTGCTATATCCATCTCGTTCGAATTCAAATGATCCTTAAGTCCATTGCAGTCAGCGCTAATGTTGTGGACACACATCTGACTATCTCGTATCCCTTTTTTGCCCATGCAAGGACTATACAATGTATTTCCGTCGCTGTCTGTCAGCCTGTCTTACTTTATTGCGGACTTCGCCTTCTTCTGCTTTACTATAGAAGGCTATAGTAGTAAAAAACTTCAACCGGTTTACGAAAAAAAAAAAAAAAAAAAAGAAAACAACGAAACGCGTGCTTTACTCAAAGATCTTGGCAACGGTTTGCAAAATATTTGCGGAATTTTTTTTTTCATAATCACGAAGTTTCTTTACACTTGTTATTTTTCTGTAACTTGTTATGGAAAATTGAATTGTTATTTCACCCCAGCATTTTGAGGTTTTAAATACAATATCTGTATCTTTAACCAAAATAAAAATTTTGTAACAAAAATAAAAAGTTATAATATTCAATTGGTAATTGTGAAAAAATACATATATCGCAAAAAATTTTGCAACCCCTCTAAGGTCTGGTGGGGCACACATTTTTGGGTTTTTTGTTTTTTTTTTTTATTGTAGATTGAAGGTTTTTTGTTATTATTATAGCCTTCTACTTGGTAATCATCCGTCGTCTGAAGTGTGATGTTGGATCCATTATGATTCCTTACGAAAATACGAGAATTTATATTTATTAATTTTTTATTGTACTTATAAGTATAATAAGCCGTTGCTTGTGTCATTTTGAATAATTATTAGCTTTTTGTTAACTATATGGAATTCATATGATAGTCACTGCCTAATTCTTGTACACTCGAACCCCTCTTAAGTCACCAAATCCGTGCATCATCGTCTCGCTTAAGTCGCGAAATTTAGTCTCTTAAATCGCGATCATAACCTCAACTTTTTCGTGTTTTAGCTGCAAAAAAGAAATATTTAGAGATATACCACAGCACTTGTTATAACGAAAAATGAACCAACTGAACGAAAAAATCAACGTAAGTATACCCAGTCGTGCGTGACAAAGTTCAATTTTCCACTTGAATGAATATTTTAAAGGTTAAATATTTTTAAAAGACACCTAACCTATTTTAAATCAATAAATGTATTACACAATCATTTTTTTCAATAAAAATTGAAAATATTCATGCGAGAATCCAATTTCCAAACGTAGTTCTAAAACTTTTACAGGCGGCGACTTAAGAGGGACGGTTTCGTGACATAATAGGGGGAAAACGTTGTGAAATAAGAGGGGATGTGAATTAAGCGAAGGTGACTTAAGAGGGGTTCGAGTGTATATTAGGATTTTTTCCGAACGAACCTCTCAAATAGAGGATAATAATAATGCCATTAACATTCAACCCGAGATATTAATACATTTTACATACATGGTTATTAGTTATAGGTATAGAACGAGAAGGAATAAAGTAACAAAAATAGTAACCTAAAAGTTTTTCTAATGGTGTATTTTATATTACGAGTATATAGCGGCCATAGCATACCCGTGGTCTTGGGATAAGGGTTAATAACTATTGCAGAAACTTAATACCGTTAGTATAATGTACTTTTAATCACTCTACAAAGGAATATTTAAAGAACAGAAAAACATACTAAATGACATAATCATATTTAGTCTTTTTATATTGTAATTATTCGTAATTAAAACAAGGTTTATTGTTCAAAAAGTACATTAAAAGATATTTTATAAATTTTATAATTTCATCGGGCTTGTTTTTTCGGTATACGTATCTACAGGTAGTTATTATTAGTATTATGTATTCATTCTAGTTGGTAAATATATTCATTCTAACGTATTCATAGTAGTTAGTATTAGTATTCATTCGGTTTATGTATCTAGCTAATATCAGGAAATATGAAGAATTTGCTAGAATTTACTTGTGGCCAAACAGAATATTAAATTTATCTTCGTTTGGCTGATGGTGTCTGTTGTACATACATTACTATTTTTACACCACTAAGTTTTTAAATTTTATATTAACCATATAAAATATGCTGACAAAAACTCTTTAAGCTCGAAAAAATTTGTGAAGGGATAAAAATATTATTTTTATATGCGGTGGTGCAAAAATATTGCAAAAATTAAATTTCTTGACATAATATAATGCTATTTTTGCTAAGCATCCTTCAATTGTGGGTATAATGAGATCTAGCCTACTTACCTAAATATGGGAGATTTTTATGTTTTTTTACTGTTTAGATTTGCTGTTAATTATTGTAATGTAGAAGATATTAGCGAAGTAAAGGTAGCGATTTCCCTCTGTTTGTAGTTCGTAGAGATAGGGAAACATCATCCTAAATCGATGTAGGTACATTATCGCAGCGAGTCGTTGAGTACTTGTGGCATAATCATCCTTTTTTTATTCAGGCACATGGGCGCTTACATACAACGGTAGTTAATAGCGATTATCCCGTCTCTACGAAAGCAATCTGTTCGACCATAAGAGTCGAATTACTGACATTCTACGAGAACGGCGTAATTTATCGCCTTCCTAGTTCTATTTTACAGTTTTTTCTCGAGAACACAATCAGGCTTTCGGGAACACTACAGTACTACCACAGCTTTAACAACCATTTGTGATGATCTAATGAAAACTTCAGATGAGGGTAAAATAAGCTGTTTGATTTTGCTAGATTTCAGTAAGGCGTTTGATACCATGGAACCAGATATATTATGTGATAAATTAATATTTTATGGATTCACGATTGAATCACTGAAACTAATTAAATGTTACTTACATAACCGATCACAGAGAGTAACACATTCGAATAAAACTTCTGAAATACGCTATAATCATGTGGGAGTACCGCAAGGATCGATACTTGATCCTTTATTATTTTCTTTATATATATCTGATTTTAATGAAGCTGTCTTAAATTGTAGTATACATAATTATGCTGAGGACACGCAGATTTATTTTTCTTTCACATCTGATCAATCCTTATTTGCAAGAGAAGTAATTAATAGTGACTTAAATAGACTAGTCAATATATCAACAAGTCACAATCTTAAACTTAATGCAAACAAATCTAAAATCATATTATTTGGCCCTAAACATAAAAGAGATCTTGTAAAAACAACATTAAAAGTACAAATACAAGGTGAAGAACTCCCAGTTGTAGATGAGGCAAAAAACTTAGGAATGTGGCTTGACTCGGATATGCGTTTCACAAAACACATTAATTATTTATGTAAGTCATCATATAACGTTCTTACACAACTTTACCCTCACAGACATATATTAAGTTCGGAATTAAAATTAAATCTATGTGACGCATTAATTATTTCCAAACTTTCATATTGCGACTTAATATACCTATCTCTCTACGTAAGGCTCTAAGTAGATTAGAATCCAACAAACTACAAAAAATTAAAAATTCGTGTTTCAGATTCTCATTTGGTATACGTAAATTTGATCATATTAGTTTTAAAATTGCAGAAACTAGAAGATTAAAATTGGAAAAATTAAGAGATGTACATCTACTTTCCCTTATACACAAAGTTCTTTTAACAAAAAAAACCATCTTATTTATTATAATAATAATAATAATAATAATAATAATAATAATAATAATAATAATAATAATAATAATAATAATAATAATAATAATAATAATAATAATAATAATAATAATAATAATAATAATAATAATAATAATAATAATAATAATAATAATAATAATCTTTATTTGTAGGTAATAAATATACATATCTATATATAAAAATAATTTGATAGAGACATAGTAACACTACAAAAGGGACTGAAAACAGTAAACTGATCTAAGTTTCAGCCCGAATTGCTAAGAAAGTAACAGATTCTCTAATGTGAACATTCAGTACAACGTATTCATTTAAATTAAGTGAATCATGGTGGATAAATATAGAGGTAACAAATTCTTATGAAATCAGAATTATAGATAATGTGTTCAGTGTTCACCTAGCAAAAATTTCTTATACTCATACTTAAATTTTGCCGACTTAAGCCCTTTGTGATCAATAGATACCCTATTATATAAAAAATATATATTAAAAGAAAAGCTTCTACAATACATTGAGGTTTTATGGGGTGGAGGTGAAAGCATTCCTCTGAATCTCAAATTTAGGGTATGGACGTCACTTCTGAATTTAATTTTGTTGTACAAATATGGAGGAGACTTATTTAACATTATGTTGTGATATAAGGTTACACTATGAAGAACGCGTCTATTTTCCATGTTTAGCCATTTTGCATCTGTCAATTTATGGGACACTCGATCGTATTTTCTAATACCATAGATAAAACGCAAGCACGCTTTTTGGACTCTTTGAATTCTATTAACATCCGACTTATCTAAACAAGGACCATATACAACATCACCATAATTTAAGTGACTTAATACCAACATATCTGTAAGTCTAATTTTAAGTTCTTGTGATAGTATGTGGCGATGCGGATATAAATATTTTAAACTTGCATACGCTTTTTGTAGACATTTGCTCACATGTTTTTTAAAACGCAGATCTGTATCCATTTCAATGCCTAAGTTTTTTGCTAATTTGGTGCAAGCTAACTCATTATCGCCCACTGTAATTTTAATATTTGCCTCTACTTCATTTTTACACTTGCCAAATACCAATACAGATGACTTTACTGGATTTATGGTTAGATTGTGACGTCGAGACAGTTCTATCAGTCTTTGAAGATCGTTATTAATTATATTATTTGCCTGCTCTACGTTATCATGAAAAAACGAAAAATAAATTTGGGTATCATCTGCATATAGATGAACTTTGCAATGAGCTAGACAAGTTGTAATATTGCAAGTGTAAAGACAAAATAATAAGGGCCCTAGGATAGAACCTTGGGGTACTCCACATGATATTCTTCCACCATTAGATTTACCATTACTAGTCTCTAGGAACTGTGTCCTATCAGTTAAGAAACATTTTATTAGACCGATTGCATTGTCTGAAAATCCAACATAATGTAAAATAGAAATTAACAATTCGTGATTAATCGTATCAAAAGCCTTAGTATAGTCGAGTAATATAAGAGCAGTCGTTTTTCCTGAAACTATGTCAGTGAATATGTCGTCTGTTACCTTTAACAAGGCGGTTGCACAACTGTAACCTGCACGAAAGCCAGATTGGTACAACGGTAAGATGTTATAGATATTTATGTATTCACGAATCTGGAAATTCATGATTTTTTCAACAATTTTAGACAACACTGGAAGTATGCTAATAGGCAGAAGTTCATTAAAGTTAGATATATTACCCTTTTTGGTAAAGGTACCACTCGTGATATTTTCCAAACGTCTGGGAAAACACCATCCACAAGACATGTGTTTACAATATTTGTAATAAATGGATGGCAATATAAAAGGACAACATAGTAATAACATGTCTATATTAATATGATCAGACCCGGTAGCTTTTGATTTGATTCCTATTAGACATTTATATACTACATTTTGTGTAACTGAAGTGAATGAGAATGGTTCCCTAAAATTATCCTTGAGATTTTGACTATAAAATTGTTTAAGTTCAATATCAGGTGGGGAAGTACTATTTGAATACTGCAAAAAAGTGATTGTTAATTTCGTTTGGTTTATTCAGCATTTCGGGTAATATGTTGTCACTAGCTTTATGATATACACTAAGATCTTTCAGTTTCTTCCAAAGTTGTTTACTACTATTTCGGTTATTATTTATGCAAAATTCAAGATAACTCTTTTTTCTCGTTAGATATAGCAATGTTTGTATAGTTACGAATGTCTTTATAATAATTCCAGTGTTGTTCACTTTTGGTTTTTTTAAATTTATTTAGAGCTTTATCTTTCAGAGAGATCAAGAGTTTAATATTATCCGTTAACCAAGGCGGCTTCGGCCTTTTAATTTTAATATTTTTAACAGGCGCTAGGGTATCAAAAATATTCAGAATTAATATACTGAAATACTGAACTTTATCATTAATGTTTTGTAAATAAAACAGATCATCAAAAGGAGTTAATCTTAACAGTTCCCCTAACAATTCATTATCAATACGCTTTAGATTTCGAGTGCTAAATATCTGCTCCTTATATTTTTCAGAATCGATTTTTAAAGAACAAAATACTGGATAGTGATCAGATACATTAAAATCACCTTGTATACCACATGAACTGTCTAAATGTTCATGTATTAGAATAATATCTAATAGAGTAGAAGAATTTTGCGTAACCCTTGTAGGAGTATTTATAATTTGTTTCAAATTGAATGACTCTATGCAGTCAATGAACATAACAGATTTTCGACTTACAGTATCCAACAAATCGATATTTATATCACCTCCACAAATAATATCACTACAAACAGGTATAAATTCAGATAGAGACTCTTCAAGACTGTGAATGAAATCTAATAAATTTTTATTCGGTGGTCTATATAAGCTACCAAATACGTATGTTTTATTACACAATTTAATTTTTACCCATAATTGTTCAAGGGCATCAACAGTGTTTTGATTTAGGACCTCGTAACCCAAACTTACCCTCAGAAAAATAGCAACACCTCCACCTCTAGTATGCCTATCCTTTCTTATAATGTAATGTAGGATTAGCAACCTGTTTCCATATAACTATATAGTTAATTAGTGGGATGAGGTCAAATGTTTCCAAAAAAAACTAATTTTCAGTTAGTCGACGTTTCGCAAAATTTATTTGCATCCTCAGGACTCTCTGCTAGCATCCGGTCCATAAGAAGACTCAATACGTTGTAAAAATGTCATATTGGCTATCGATGTTTCTTTGTCCAAGCTGACTCCCAGTTATACTTGATTGTAATGTAGGATTAGTTAGAGTCTTTCTTATAATCTCATAACCGTCAATATGTACAATATCGCTTGATATATTATTGGATAACCAAGTTTCAGATAGTCCAATGACGTCATAGTTTTCTTGAACTACAAAAGCCTTAAAGTTAGCAAAGTTGTGTATTAAAGACCTTACATTTAAAAAACACATTTTTAATTCTTTCATGATATTATGAATTTAGTTACCTCTAACAAATCGCACCAAATACAAAGAATACAACTAGTACACAGCAAAATATCAATTAACACTTAGTAAAATTTTACAATAAGCAAATAAACAGATTTGCAATAATAATAATAACAATAAAAAAAAGGGGTTAATAATAATAGACAGAAAGTAATGTGCCTTCTAGAAAGGCTATGATAACCTCCGGCTACACATTTATTTGATTAATTTCTTCAATACTGCTCATATTAAATATCTTTCCATTTGCCACAGTACATACTTTCCCATTTTTAGTCCAAACATTTCTTTTTCCAAATTTTTCTTTAGCTAACATAAGTAGTTCATACCTTGGTTTAATTAGATCTTCTGTGATAACAATCTTGGTACCTTTAAGCTTTTTTTTATTTTTAAACATTAAATTGCGCTGGATGATGCTACGAAAATGAACAAGAACTGGCCTGGGCTGCCTAGTATTATATAGTATATATAATAAATTAGTACAATTCAAAGACATAAATAACATCACTACCCGAAATAAAAATGTATTAGTTATTCCTAGACACCGCACGGCAATGTTTACTCGCTGCTTCACATATATAGCGTGTAAATTATACAATAGCCTACCTGTGGCATTTTTCTCATATACCTTAATTAATTTCAAGAAAAAATTAAAGGCTTATATTTTGGGACACTAACTGCTACTATCGGAATATGAACATTAGGCTATTTATGTGAATTACTCTGTTTTGGTTTCTGCGGAAAAAGTGTATATGTTACATATTTGTAATTTCCATGGTATTTATTATAAATTACATAGTGTTATTTGTAATTTTACAGTTTAACATATTTTATATTTATATTTAAATTTCTTGTTTTTTTTTGTTGGTTAAGTTGAAAAGCGCTCTTTGAGCGATACTTCGCCTTTTTGCTTTATTCTAATAGTACGTTTATTTTTGTAACAAGGAGCAAATCAAGTCGTTTATTATTTTTATTATTATTATTATTATTAGAATAATGACCAACTTCAGCGACCCAAAGATGCCGCATGCTTTTATTTCACTGTAGAATCCCTCAGTGGGATCGATTGGTGATTATATTATTAATAATATTAATCTATAATTTGCTATAGTACTTAGGCTCAATGTTATATTTATACTTGAAATAGAAATTGGGCACCTCCTTTGATACTCTTTAAGTCTCAAAGAAGTCCAATACCTACAGGTACGTTTTAAGTATATATTAAATATTTAGGGCGAAACTTTTCATTTTCAATACACAAAAATTGTTCATGCGCAACAAGTTTTTGAATCTATTACTCTATTATTATTAAACCCTTTTGTCACTTTTTAGTCACCCTATGCCACTAAAGAACTTTTTCTGTGCGTTCGAATAAAAGCCTGTCTTTGAAAAGTTTTGTATCCGTTTTCATTGACACTGATAATGCCCAATAATTCATAACTAAAGCCGGCTAAACAGCGCCGCGGACCACAAAGTTTTCACACGTCAACGTAAATAACAGGGTAATGGTGGGTTCATGCACATATTTTTAGTAATAAGAATAATAATAGTAATAAGAATAAAAGTAAACCTTCGTTTTATAATGACCCAGTTCATACAGTAAATAAAATTTTTAGTAATAATTTTAAAAATAAGGATAACCTTGAATGATGGCTAACTTTAAACTTTATTCTTATTTTTACGGTGAAACGCACACTGCGCAATCGCAAATAATCGCTGCGGTGAAATTACTTATACTTATACTTATTTTGCAGCATGAACGCATTCAGCTGTTAAAATTAAAGTTATTCCTATTTTTATTACTATTCTTACTACTAAAAATATCTGCATGAACCCACCATAAGTTTAACCCATCTCTTTCTAAATTGCAACAGTTTATTGTTTTCATGAATTTTGTTTTTGCACATACAAGTAGCAAGTAGTATGACGCGTACGATTATGGCCCGCCGCCCGGATCTGCCGGTTTTATTCATAACCATGGTAAAGACAAAATATCACGAGCCCACGTGATTGTTTTTGACATTTTATACAGAGTGTCCACTTTTTCGCTGGGATTGCATCAGCAACATTACACCGTAGGAGATAAGAGGTTGTCTAAATTTGAGAGATTTTTTTAGCAGTTTAGGAAGAAACTTGAAAATAAAAACACAAAAATGCTAGAACCTCCTAGTATTTCCTATAGTATAGTAGTTACCATTGCAATCCCATTAAAAAAGTGCACTCTGTATAAAATGCAAAAAAAAACACGTGGGCTCGTGATATTTTGTCTTTACCATGGTTACCAATTATTGGGCGTTACCAGTACGGCTCGGAAAGTTTGCTCTCACGCATGATACACTGTATTTAACTATCCAGCGCTACCGCACGGGACCGACGTACTACGCGCATACGCGAGTTCCGGCGCCTTGGCAGAATCGGTCAGAGGCATACGTATGCAAGGGCAAGAAATACACGCGTATATAATTTACAAGGCACTTAAAAATACGGTTTATACTTTAATTATCATAGACTTTTATAGTGCCGACCCTACGTTATGGCACACATTTCCGGACCCTAATTCACAATGTCAATGAAAATGGACACACAATTTTTGAAAGACAAGTTTTTATTCGAACGTACAGAAAAAGTTCTTTAAATGTATGACTAGGGTCCGGGAATGTGTGCTGCAACGCAAAGCTCGGCACTATAAAACTATGATAATAAAAGTATAAACCGTATTTTTAAGCGCCTTGTAAATTATATACGCGTGTATTTCTTGTCCGTGTTACGTACAGCATTGACCCTTCCCGATAACGCTCCAGAACCCGCGTAGGCGCAGGATCGCAGGGTAGTCTAACGCTGTTTAACACGCGTGACAGCACACTTTCCCCTGGCGGATCCAGGGGGGGCGGCATGGGGGCCATGGCCCACCTTGGCACCCTTAGAAATTCCAAAAAGTATTCTTGTGATAGTCGGTATTTTTGTATAAATGGATTTTTCATTGAAATTCTGCCAGTGAAAGTGCCAGAAAAATGCGTGACATTTTCAAAATTTGAGCTCTCGCAGGTCATATGTTGCCCCCCCTCAAGAAGCCTTCTGGATCCGCCTATGACACTTTCCGCACCCTATGTATGACGTAAGGTTTAATTGAGTAACAAATTCAAAAACTTGTTGCGTAAGAACACTTTTTGTGTATTCAAACTGAAAATATTGTGCGGCAAGCTTTCGAATCAGTTACTCACAGACAATGGTATGTCCAGGATATGTCCTCATCATACCTCAAATGGTATGTCCTCAGTGTATACGTTTATTGCGTCTCAAGTTTCGCCCGTACAGAAGTACAGGGTTTGTCCGGAAAGTAATGTCAGTGAGCTTTGAAAAATGGTTTTTATTGGTTCTATGTGTACAAATCTTTAGAAACTTTCAAAATACATTCCTCCTGCGTCCACACATCGGTTCCAGCGGGTCTTCCATGCATCAAAAGCCGCACGGTAGTCGTTTTCCGGAATCGCCTTTAAAGCGTCGGTGCAAGCCTTCTGAATGTTTTTCACCGACCCAAAATGCTGTCCTTTCATTGGGGTTTTGAGGCGCGGAAACAGAAAAAAGTCTGGGGGGGGGGCTGTACCGGGTGGGCAAATTTCGATGTTTTTATAGGGTATCTCGGTAACTGTAAGGGCTATGGAAAAATGAACCCACCTTTCCCGACCTCTTTTTTCGAGATAAATTCATTGGTGAAAACCAGAATTTGCTATATCTTTTCGTTTTCGAGTTGTAAACGAAAATTGATTTTTTTTGAGTTTTCGATTGGTGTCGATAACTCGGTTGTTTGTAAAATTAGAAGAAATCTGTTTGCACGTTCTACAGGCACTTTTTTAAGTAGAATAGGATTTCCTTAACAGATTTTTTATGTCTTGTGTAGTTTTCGAGTTATGGCATAAACTTCTATTTTTTTAAATGGAAACCATAGTTGGCTATGATTTAGCTAAAAAGAGGATTTTTTTCTCTTTACAACGATATATAGTTTGTGGGGTCTATGATGAGTGTTTATGCGGAAACAGTTAAAAATTTTAATTTTTTGTATAGGTATACTTACTTTGTTTTTTCTTTGCAGGAAGAGTAAGTTTCTATAGTAACACATTGTTACAACAATGTTTTAATAATAATAACTGTTGCTATGGAAATTTACTCCTGCGAAAAGTAACATAAATACATAGTAACAGTCGTATATAATGAATGGTATATTAAACTTAAATAACTAATTATGACATATTAGTGACTAATTAATAATTAATTATAACATATTCATAACAAGAAAGTTTAACACACTTAACAATCAAATTTGTAACAAATAATAATAAAAAAATTAAAATAATAAAAAACTTTAAAACTATAATGCAAGCAAAAACCAAACATAAACAATTAATCAAACAGTAATGTGTAACTGTGTATTTACATCCCAATATCCAACTGTTCTGTTTTCAAAATGACAGGCGCCTACTGTGCAAAATCATTGAAATTACTATACTGTCCTTTATTAGAAAACATATGTTTTTAACTGTTTCCGCATAAACACTCATCATAGACCCCACAAACTATATATCGTTGTAAAGAGAAAAAAATCCTCTTTTTAGCTAAATCATAGCCAACTATGGTTTCCATTTAAAAAAAATAGAAGTTTATGCCATAACTCGAAAACTACACAAGATATAAAAAATCTGTTAAGGAAATCCTATTCTACTTAAAAAAGTGCCTGTAGAACGTGCAAACAGATTTCTTCTAATTTTACAAACAACCGAGTTATCGACACCAATCGAAAACTCAAAAAAAATCAATTTTCGTTTACAACTCGAAAACGAAAAGATATAGCAAATTCTGGTTTTCACCAATGAATTTATCTCGAAAAAAGAGGTCGGGAAAGGTGGGTTCATTTTTCCATAGCCCTTACAGTTACCGAGATACCCTATAAAAACATCGAAATTTGCCCACCCGGTACATCGGGGCTGTAGGGAAGCTGGGGAACAACGGTGATGCCTGCCTTGCCGAGGTAATCGGCCACGAGGAAGCAGGTGTGCGAAGGCGCATTGTCGTGGTGAAGCTTCCAGGACTTTGAGATGTCTGGGCGGACGCGATTCACCCTGCGTTTCAGCCGCTTCAGCACCTCGACGTAAAACTTTCCGGTTACGGTTGTCCCCTGCGGAACGAACTCATGATGGACCAATCCCCGGCAATCAAAAAAGACAATCAGCATTGTCTTGATCTTTGACCTGGACATCCTGGCCTTCTTGGGGCGAGGGGAGTTCGATGTGTGCCATTCCGCACTTTGCCTTTTCGTCTGCGGATCGTATTCAAAGACCCAACTTTCGTCCCCGCTAATGACGTCATCAAGGAAAGCGGGGTTGTCTTCGCAGGTGTCCAAAAGTTCTTGGCAGGTTTCGACGCGCCTCGCTTTTTGATCGTCCGTTAGCACTTTTGGCACGAGCTTCGCGCACACCTTCCTCATTCCTAAAGACTCCAACACAATTTCGTGAACAATGGTTTTCGTAATGTCTAATGTTTCGGAAATTAAACGGACACTTAGACGACGGCCAGTGTTCAACAAGTCACGCACACGTTTCACATTGTCGTCGGAACTGGAGGTTGATGGCCGTCCAGCGCGGTTCTCGTCGTTGACATCTTCCCGACCTTCTGCGAAGGCCTTGTGCCACCAGAAAATTTGCCTGTCCGAAAGACAATCGACGCCGAAAACCTTCTTCAACATTGGAATGGTTTCCGCAGCACTCTTCTCCAGTTTCACACAAAACTTGATCGCCATCCGTTGCTCAAGCGAACGTTTTTCTTGCACCGGGTCACTGTAACGACTCTCAAAGAACGAGTGATGCGACCGCTACAACGACCGGTCGCCAACTGACGCTTGTTGGATCTTGTTGCCAGATCCCCCCACCACAATCCCAGCACGTAAAGCGCGGGCTGGCGCGTACAGTCTCGGGAAAAAAAATTCACTGACATTACTTTCCGGACAAACCCTGTATGTACCTAAAACGTACATATAGGTGGACGTCTTTGAGACTTAAAAAGTATCAAAGGAGGTGCCCAATTTCTATTTCAAGTATGAATACAACAAGTACTATAGCAAATTACATACTAATATTATTAATAATCTAATCACCAATCGATTCCACTGAGAGATTCTAGAGTGAAATAAAAACATGCGGCATCTTTGTGTCGCTGAAGTTGGTCATTATTCTCAAGAAAAAACTGTAAAATAGAACTAGGAAGGCGATAAATTACGCCGTTCTCGTAGAATGTCAGTAATTCCACTCTTACGGTCAGACAGATTGCTTTCGTAGAGACGGGATAATCGCTATTAACTACTGTGTGTGTAAGCGCACATGTGCCTGAATAAAAAAGGATGATTATGCCACAAGTACTCAACAACTCGTTGCCATAATATACGTCGATTTAGGATGATGTTTCTCTATCTCTACGAACTGCAAACAGGGGGAAAATCGCTATCTTTACTTCACTAAAATGTTCTTCATTAATATAATTGCTATTAACTTATCTTAACTAACTTTTTAATTAATTAACTATCTAAACAGTAAAAAAACATAAACATATCCCGTGTTTAGGTAAGTACCCTAAATATAATAATACTCAAAATGAAGAGAAGGAAGGACAGCGAGTACAATATGAATATGCCTTGACTGGTGTATTTAAAAATAATATTTTTATTTAAAAATAATATTTTTATTTAAAAATAATATTTTTTTTTGCAGCCAATTTGTAGCCGTTACTACAGTATAGAATTATTTCATTTTCATGTTCTTTTGTGGATTTAATAACGAATGATAGTGGAGTGTTTATTTGAGGAAGCTACAATTGTGTGACGTGTATTCATTGGAAAATGGATCTTGCAATTTATGATATTTTCGAAGATTATTTCTTGGAGTGGGTACTGGAACCTTCGGCGTAGAAACAAAAAAACTGGACGTTTTCCACGAAATATCGAACTACTACACTTTTCTCGACGCGCGTTTCGCCAACCAAGTTGGCATCTTCAGGAGAAGATTAAAACTAAATTCTAGCCTACACACTTGCACTATTTATACCAAATTTGTTGCCACGGTTCACTGAACCGTAACTGTCTTTGTTTATCAAAGCAAACAGTGGACTGGTGGGTATCGGACCATTGTCCTTATTCATACTATTGTTACACTTAATGATTTCTAAACTTTAAAAGCATCCAACTGTCTACTGTTTGTTACATTTCTAATTCATTTTAAATTATCCTATGGTTGTTGTCAAAGCGTGTTGGGCACCACGAGATTTTTTCTGTTCTGCCATATTTCAAATGAGCCATGTGTTCTTTAAATCTAGTCAATATAGATCTTTTTGTTTGCCCAATATACTTTTGATTACAATCTTTACAACTTATTTCGTATATTCCCGACTTTTCGTTATTGTCGATTTTGTCTTTGGGGGTTACCCAAAAGCATCTGTAGTTTATTTTTAGAATTATAAACCAAATTTATATTAATATTTTTAAAATTTTTATCTAGTCCGCGGGTGAATTTAGGTTCATATGGTAACGAAGCAAATTTCGAATTGTCAGTATTTCTACGAAAAGTCGTGGAATTGTACAGGGTTCTCTTAAATTTATGCTTCCTTAATAACTTTTATTCTTAGCTATATTCTTAATTCATTGTTTCTCACGTTCAAACCTCTCTTTACTGAGGGGAATTTAACAAACGGTGAATTAGGTGAACAACATGAGGGAACGGCAATGGGAACTCCTTGTCACCTTTCATTGCAAATCTTTTTATGAGTAAATTTGAGAGAAAAGTAAAATATAAATTCGAGTATTTCCCTAGAATTTGGTTCAGGTATGTGGACGACATCTTCGCGGTATTTAATACAAAAGCAATTAGTTTAGATAATTTTGTTGCAAAAATTAAATAACCGTTTCCCTAATATAAAATTTACATATGAAGTGGAACACAATGAAAAGCTACCATTTTTAGATGTATTAGTTATTAGAAATAGTGAAAATAAGTTAGAGTTTGATGTATATAGGAAAGAAACCGCGACTCTTAGATATATTCCCAACGATTCACACCACCCTTTTCAACATAAAATGGCAAGTTTTAATTTTATAATTCACCGTTTGTTAAATTTCCCCCTCAGTAAAGAGAGGTTTGAACATGAGAAACAATTAATTAAGAATATCGCTAAGAGTAACGGTTATTCAGTCCATTTAATAGATAAGTTAATAAGGAAGCATAAATTTAAGAGAACCCACGACTTTTTCGTAGAGATACTGACAATTCGAAATTTGCTTCGTTACCATATGAACCTAAATTCACCCGTGGACTAGATACAATTTTAAAAATATTAATATAAATTTGGTTTATAATTCTAAAAAATAAACTGCAGACGCTTTTGGGTAACCCCAAAGACAAAATCGACAATAACGAAAAGTCAGGAATATACGAAATAAGTTGTAAAGATTGTGATCAAAAGTATATTGGGCAAACAAAAAGATCTATATTGACTAGATTTAAAGAACACATGGCTCTTTTGAAATATGGCGGAACAGAAAAAATCTTGTGTTGCCCAACACGCTTTTGACAACAACCATAGGATAGACATAAATAATTTAAAATTAATTAGAAATGTAACAAACAGTAGACAGTTGGATGCTTTTGAAAGTTTAGAAATCATTAAGTGTAACAATAGTATGAAAAAGGACAATGGTCCGAGACCCACCAGTCCACTGTTTGCTCTGATAAACAAAGACAGTTACGGTTAAGTGAACCGTGGCAACAAATTTATAAGTATAAATAGTGCAAGTGTGTAGGCTAGAATTTAGTTTTAATCTTCTCCTGAAGATGCCAACTTGGTTGGCGAAACGCGCGTCGAGAAAAGTGTAGTAGTTCGGTGTTTCGTGGAAAACGTCCAGTTTTTTTTTTTCGAAGATTATTTAAATATTTTAATAGATTTTCTATCTCTTAGACACCTTTTGAGTATCTTAGATAATTTATAGTATTTAGATAATTTTGAAAATTGGGGTGGATTTATAATTTTGTGGAGCAGTGTATTTTTGAGGCATTCAAAATAAAGTGATATAATTAATACTGATTTTAATATAATAAAATTTGTTTTAGAAAAATGAGATATTACTTTAAAAATTACGATTACAAAAATATTCATGCACTCCAGAACTTCGTTTTAGTAATCAAAAAAATGTTATGCCGATGTTCTCAGTAGACCTGTTTTAATTTTCGATGATGGTACATTTGAAAGATGTTTGAGTGCAAAACAAAATCGAGCTATTTGTTAGACAAGAGATTATTTCATAGATCTTTTTTAAGAGATATACTTCTGTTTGATATTTATAAACACTTCACTTCTTATCGACCTCATTGCATCAATAATTCAAGTATTCTTTGTTTGTATTATTTGACTGTTCCTTATACACTAGATCGTTTATGATACACCACAATAGTCCACTAGATCAGAACAGGTGGACCTGGTGTAAACCAGATTTACTTACTTTGCATTTGAATGAGTTTCACCACTCTCAAACAGATTGTAGGTATTACAAAAATTAGTAGATTCTACTATGAGAAAATTTAATGTTTTTTTTAAATTGTATATATTTTTTTTTCCTCAAATTTGTTTCTTATAGTTAGGGTCCGGAAAGTTATAGTTAGGGTCAGCGCTCCTCAACGGGTGTGCTACCGCGCACACGCGAGTCCTGGCGCGTTGACAGGCATGGTCAGTGCCGTACGTATGCACGGGCAAAAAAATACACGCGTGAATAATTTACAAGGCCCTTAACCAATACGGTTTATACTTTAACTAGCGACCCGCCCCGGCTTCGCATGGGTGCACGCGGACTTTTTTGTAGACCTTTTTAAGGTGTACAATACTGTAGTACATTATTTTGATCTATCTCGTAGGGTTCAGCCAGCGTTTGCAATGTAAGCGCAAAAAAATGTGTTTATTAACATCACATTAGAAACCTCTAAAATGATCCGTGTTTCTGTACTATATTATGCATGTATTATACATATAAACCTTCCTCTTGAATCACTCTATCTATTAAAAAAAACCGCATCAAAACCCGTTGCGTAGTTTTAAAGATCTAAGCATACATAGGGTCAGACAGAGAGCGGGAAGCGACTTTGTTTTATACTATGTTATGATTATGTTAGAGTTGTATAGTGCCGACCCTACGTTATAGCACACATTTCCGGAACCTACTTACAGTATTGCAAAGTAATTAAGGTGCAAAGTAATCCTAATTTATGGTACTACTAACACATCAATAATTACATCACTAATTATTATTAACAACTGTTAGTCCTAACTAGGGTTTCCATAAAGGGTTTTTGAAATTCAGGACAAGTGTCCTGAAATCCGGACAAAATCCGGACTTTGTCGAAAAATACGCCATAAATTTACTTATGTACTTTAAAGGGCAAATAAAATTATAAACAGTTAAGAATTGATTTGTTTTATTAAAACATACGTTTTAACGCAAAAAATACATAAATCTATGTTTATTATTAAGGTAAATGGTATATCAATATCATAAAACACAAATCTCTCTTCTCTGGTAAAAAAATAAAATCTATATTCTTTGGTAAAGACACAGTTGGCAAGCTGTATAAAAATAACTAATATACGTGATATTTCTCTGATTTCTGAACTTCGTTCAGGATGGAAAAATTTTCCGGTGACATAATACATATAGTCATAAAACTGAGAACAGGCATTGTAATAGAGATGTGGCGTCGTAGCGATTAAAATATTCAACAAAGCTGTTTTTACGGAGTCCAGGTTTCCCGGACATTTTTTCAAATTCCGGCCGGACTTCCCCGGATACCTTAAAAACCCAAACATGTCCGGGTATGGAAACCCTAGTCCTAGCCATTAAAAATCTTATGTATTTTTTCCACACGAAAAATCCATCTGTACGTCTCTGTCTCAGTGATTAATTCTCATGACTTAATTACACTGATAATCCTATTCCTCTAAACATCGTGTTGCAGCCTAACATAACTTTGTTAGGCTGCTAGATGTCACTTCCTATGCGATATGTATTCTGTGCTTACTATCATGGTAACAATAGGAGTCAGAGAATAAAACCGCTGCCCAAGAAATCACTGAAGTAGTGATTTCTACTCACACAAGTTTTCCATCAAATTTTTCCATATTTAATCAGACTAAATCACTAAAACCATGAGTTTGCATTTTTAAAAGTGTTAAATTTGGATATAATCTTTATGATATTTATGACCTTTTTAGTGTTTAAAACTATATGATCTTTGTGCCCTGATACACATCTGTGACCTATATGGCCTATTATTAATGTGATCTTAATAACACGTATGAATTTTTGACCTGTGTGACCTTTATGAACGTAGTGAGACTCATTATATGGTGTCTCATCATAACCTATGTAGTTCATATAACCTATATGACCTTTGTGACCAATATTCATGATTAATATGACCTTTATGACCAATATGATCTTCATGACCAATGTGGTCTTTATTGCCAGTGTGTATGTAACCTATGACCTGAAGAACCTTTAAGACTCTTTACGAACGAAGAATTTTACGAAGAATACGAACTTTATAACTTTTATGACCTGTATGACCTTTATGACATATGACATTTATAACTCATGTCACATAGGTCATAATTAATGTATTTTAAATGGAAATTGTAGTAGAAATGAGGGTAGAGACTTATTAATGTGATATTTTAATTCCTCCACTTCAAAAACCTATAAAACGACACATCACAAGAATAAATTTCTTAATTCATATTAAAATAATAAATAACCGCCTTGCCCCCACCGCTATCGTGGAACAACACATAACACCATCAGCCAAATTAGAACAAATGTATTTAGTTTGGCTAAACGGTTTCACAATTTTTTAATAATTCCCCTCACATTTTGTTTTAGTTACCGCTGAACTTTTTTGCTTCACAACCGCGTGAGTTCTGGGAACGTGGTATCCGCAGTCTGCCTACTCTTTGGCGACAAATTATACGAGTCGGATGGCGCTTACATTCTAAATTAAATTCATGTCATCTTACATGTTCAAATCATATTTGAACATGTAAGCAAGACTTAATAATTTTGAATCAATCATAGGTACAGAAAATTTGGTACAATTCTCATGGGTATAAGAAGTTTTTTTTCTGTCTCGCATAATAAACTCTGTAGGTATATATGTAGGTGTCAAAACACTCTTTACATATGAATTTTGTTATACTCCAAATGTGCGGTACCTACTTTAGTTATAAACTCAGTTAACCCAGATGATTTAAAAAAAATTCTCACGCGCCCGATAATTGCGATATTACGAATCGCACATTTCAGACTTTAGATGACGAAGAAAGCAAACAAAAAGCCGGCAATATCAAAGGTAAATATATTCCGGTGGACGAGGTGAGGGAGTCACGGTTTATTAAAATGTAAATATGATATTGATAAACAGATATTGATAAAAATATTCTCGATGCGTGGGATACATGTCGTGGGAACGCAAACATGACGTTGTATTTTTGTGTTACATTTTTTCCTGCGTCGCTGTGACAAAATTAATGAGTGCGTGGGTGACTAAGCAGGTCTCGATAATCCATTTTGATTTAATACATTTATCGATCCATAAGTGCATGTAAAAAGATCCATTTTATCGTGTTATTCTACTGTCCACTTTATGTGCTTATCAGATCATATTTGAAATTATTACTAATGACATGACTTTTATGTGACAATTCTTACGACTATTTGTTTTACCCAACACATTATGTTAGGAGCAAGAACAAAGAGCATAGTGGTGTTTAGTTTTTTTTTTATTGTCTTTGTCCGCTGATTTCTTTATACGGACCATTTTTTTTAATTCTAACTTGTTTTTTTTTTTCGCAGGGGCCCCCTAAATTTTTAGTTTATGACCTAAAAAAAAAAATATCAGACCCATATAAGCCCTTAATATTCATATTAAACCCTGCCACAAAGACGATACATTTCCCATTTAAATAACATGGGGTTTCGGCACGTTTTATATTTAATTTTTTTTCTCCTGAGCAAGTTAATATACAGCGATGGGAGACACACATTTTTATAGGTAATTGAACGCTCTACAAAAGAGCTCTCTTATGATTTTTCGATAAATTCAATTGTTTAAAAGTTATTCAAGGTTGAAATTGAACTTATAGTGATTTTTTGATTTTTTTACTTTGACCGCAAAATTATCATTGTTTATATAAAAACAAATTGTTTATTTGAAAAAAATATGTGATTTTCATTGTATTATTGAAAAAGTATAAATTATTGAAAAGAGATAAGTAAACATTATTGACAAGAGATTCGGATAAACAATGAATAAATAAATAAATGAATAAATAAATAAATAAATAAATAAATAAATAAATAAATAAATATTAATGAATAAATAAACAAATAAAATAAATTAATAAATAAACAATGGTCTGAAAATATCAAATTTTATAAACCTGGAGCATTCCATCATGCTCGATGGATATCCAAAACAATTTATTGTTTAAAAATTTATATTTTTCGAGACTGTTTTGAGTTAACTCAGGAAGAATAAAAGAGTTTACGAGAAATTTCCTTATTTATCGTGTTTGTATACGTTCCATTTTGGTATACTGCACCTTTAGCCGCAACTGCTCCGAATCAATATCTTGAATTCATTAAAGCAGTATACAAATATCGAACAATCGATCAACGATTGTTATCGGAAGCAGTTTTAGCAAAATTCAGAACCCATTTATGGTATTTGAGTTCTGAAGCAGCGACTTTATCTTTTTTCGATGAAAATATCTCTTCTGACGTAAAGCGAAAAATGGTGGAGGCTTTGAGATCAGTGATGAAGATCAGTTTGACTTTCCTAAACGCTTTATTTTCAATTCAGATGATTTTAAATGGTTTCTCAACAAAAACGTTGATTGTTTTATTAATTCTAACTCTGTTAAATTTTTTGAAAGATTTGGTGTTAGTACAAACTTTCTTCAATTAGATGGTAGTACATGGTCAAGTACATGGTCAGATAATCCAGATTATTTGAGAAGGTTAAACATTATTAAACACCTACGAGTGGTCAATGATACTGCAGAGAGAGAGAGAGAGAGAGAGAGAGAGAGAGAGAGAGAGAGAGAGAGAGAGAGAGAGAGAGAGAGAGAGAGCTGTCAAATTGACTGAAGAATATATTAATACTAAGCACGAAGATCAAAAACAATATGTCATTCAAATTGTAAGTGAGTATAAAAAACAAATTCCAAATGCCACCAAAGAATGTTTAATAAAATAAATTGTGTTAATCAAAATGTTTAATCTGTCACATGTTTCCAGATAAATTGTAAAATTTTGAACTTAACTCAAATCGTCAGTCATATTATTTTTCAATTATCCGAATTTTTTACAATAATTTTACCTATAATACAGTTAAAATTAGATATTTTTCGCAATAAACAATTTTCTTGTATATAAATAATGATAATTTTGCGGTCAATGTAAAAAATCTAAAAAATTACTATGTTCAATTTCAACCTTGAATAACTTTTAAACAATTGAATTTATCGAAAAAATCATGAGCTTTTTTGTAGAGGGTCCAATTTCGTAGAAAAATGTAAAACTGTTAGTAGGAAACAAAAGTTGTAAATATTCTGTAAACTGGACTTTGTAAGGTTTGCGTATACCTACTATAAAACTTATTAAGGGAATATGTTTTTTTAGATAATCTAAGAGGTGTTGGTCGTCGCGCTGCTTAAAATATTTTTCCATTAAAAGGCGGCTTCAATCTTGAAAATCGCGGCTTCAATCTTGAAAATCGAATCTCCCCTCAACTAGAATTTTATTTTCGTTAATGTAATACCATATCTATCACTGCTATATAATGCAGTTTATGTCTGAATTCGAGGACCGCTAAACATGTTATTTGGTGGTAACAAATGGTAACAAATTTTGTGGTTCGAAATAAACTCAACGTGTGAGATTCCCAATGGTCGCAAGTTTAATTACTGATGAAATTACTGGGAATGGTTATTTACTCTCAGCTTGACACCCATCGCCCAAGTAAATTAATTCCTCTGGCGATGCGCACGGGTAGTGAAGGTTTACACCATTTACATGCGTGCAGAACTTTAAATTGTTTTGCACCGGGCAAATATCCCAGGTTGACAACGCTGATGGATCCATTTTACCATGGGCAAATCCAATCAAACCGATGTAAACTTTATCCATGTAATTGAAACCGGATCTATATAAACATTTCCGTTTTGATTAAATGGACTGTCCCGTACACTTGCCTGTGGTTTAATTACAGGGAGAAATGCCTCGAATTTAAAGGAATTTTAATCATGGTGTCGGGCCCAGGAGTACATTACTTGGTTAAATATATAAAATTACAGAATATTTTATTAAGCGTAATTCAATTAGAATCTACTTTATTAACGGATTAGATTAAGTAAATACTTTGTTCTAAAGAATATGTTGTGATAGTAAACTATATCATTGTACTGTGATTTTATAGGAAATAACACCGAGAATAACAAGAGTACATGCATCAAAACAGTATATAGTACTTACATTTTTAATGAAGATCAGATATGTTTGTAGAAAGGTCGATACGTAGGATCCTCGTTTGAGTAACCCGTAAAATGTGTTAATTGTGATGGAACATATTCATCACCCAGGATCACAGACGTAGTCAACAAGCTGTCAAAATTCCTGAAAATGTGCAAATTAATCGCTGATCAGATTCGTGATTGGTCAGCAACCCAAAAAAGTTTAATAACATGCACTAAATATCGACTTTTTACCCTTTTCAGCAATTTTGACTAGCTAGTTGACATCTGTACTTACATACATACATATATCAAATCAGCGACATCAAAAATCCTATAAAATGTGTTAAAAAATGTTTCGTATCATGTTCATTATCATTCATGTGATAAATTTCACATCGATATATTCAAACCAATCGGATGTTCTTATTTTTAGCAGTTTATTACGGCAACGAAAAAAAATCCGGAAATTTTAGTCCTGCTGGGTACCCTAGGCGAAGTTTCACCAAAAACTGTATTTTAAAAAGAAAAAATATACCTATTTTCATGTGTTATATTAAACTACAAATGTGATAAAATCACAGATAAATACAGGACAATACATTTATTCTCACATATTATAAATATTCTTCTTATATTCTCACATAAAACTTTTCTGTCACCATGCCCAATTTGCTTCGTATTTTTTTTCATATTCGGTTTCATAATAAAAACAGCAAAAAAAATATTTAGATGTGAAATTGTCTTACCGAATTTTTGACGTGTTTGAATTATTACCGAAATTTTTTTCGAGGTCTCGAATGTGAAAATTATAGTCGAAAACGAGGTATAATTTTTCTATTAGGAATATTACTAGAGAAAATTGCACCCCTCAGAGGGTTAAACGTAGTTGTGGAGAAAAATTGACAATTCAAAAAAAATGTTTTTTATGAAATTCGATTTTAGCACGTCAAAATATATAGGAATAGGAGGAGGTTTGCACGCAATGACAGTATTGTTTTTTGAGATCTGTGTAATCAACCTCTAAAATTAACAGTTTTCTAGGTATTTTAAGAAAATATTAACTCAATATTACGAAAAATTGAAATTGTAAACCTCTAGAAAAAAACTTTAACATTAACAACTTTAATTTTTGAGAGGATCTTTTGAAGCCTTGCTGCTTGAGGGAGGGCGTTGTGCACTCGCAGTACTGCCTCCGAGATTCTTATTTCTTGTATTTAATTGCACTCGCAGTACTGCCTCCGAGATTCTTATTTCTTGCATTTAATTGCATTTTGAACCATGCTGAACCTGTTTATACAAATTACACACATGCGGTTTATTGTCAAGTCTGGACTGGTTTCAAGACCTCCTTGCCTCTTCCCGTAACCTATTGAGGACCACGTTCCACAACGGGGAACTGGCCACCCTGTGAGGAGCCCCGATGGGATAGTTCTCTTCATAGGAGAGCGTAACTACTTTGCAAATTAATTCTTCCAGAAATTTGGTGTCTGTGTATTTATTCTAAGAGGCAGCTGAGAGTGCTGACCCGACAGTGGCTTTGTCTCACAAAGATGACAAAAGTTGCTTTGTTTATTCACAGAGCACACTACAAGTGTCCTACTGCTGTACTCCTCATCCTCTGTATGCCCCTGACCCGCTAAGAATCCATTTAACCAAGGTCCTTGGATCAGGCCAATATCAGATGTCGATAATTCTGCACAAGAATGGTGAAGTCTCGACACTGTGGTGCAAGTTGATTTGAAGAAAGTTGAGTGGGTCTCCAGGCATTAGTTCGCGGTGTTCTTACCGCCCAAGCAACTTGACAGTCGCCCGGTTCAGCAAGAACCACGGTCTGAAATCGAGTTCCTCCAGGGATCGCATTAACGGTTTCCACAGCCCCACGACGGACAGTTCCCACTACAACGGGTGGTGTTGAAACTAACTCGCTAGGAGCCATGGATAAATAACACAGCCACACAAAAAAATCATTTTCGGGTTCGGGGGTCAGACCATGTTTACCACATGTTTTTGGGGTCGCTGAATCCGAATCTGTGGTCAGAATAACCCCATCGGGCTAGGGTTTCCCATAACCTCAAAAAACATGTTTGATCTATATACCGATAAACCCTTCACATCAAACCCCTTAATCCCTTGAAACCATAACATAATAACCCCATGATACCTCGAAACCATAACTCCATAATCATATAACCCCATAACACCATAACCCCATAACTCCATTGCCCCCAAATCAAACGAAAACAGTTCATCTCATGCAATTTGTATTAATGCAAATTTTCACGGACATTCAGGATAAGTTCGAACAGTGAAATGAAACGTAATAACCCTATAACCCAATAACCCCCTAACCCCGTAACACCATAACCCCATAACCCCAAAACCCCATAACCCCATAACCCCATATCAAACGACACCTGTTCATTTCTGGCATTCTGTATGAATACATTTTGTCACGGATATTCAGAATAGTTTTGACACATGCAATGAAATCGCACCTTGACGAAAACTGAGGCTCTGAAAGCGAGGGACGAGTCCATCAGGAACGAGCCCCTCTATCACTCTGTTTAGAGTCTACGCCACTCCTGAAAGAGTATATTCTGCGCATTCCTCAACTGTCTCTGTGGGAAGCCCTCGAGGACACTCAGCTTTGAAGTGCTGGGTCCCCCTCCTGAATAGGAAGTGGAGGCCTGGCCTTGTTTAGCCTTTGGCTGGCATTCGGATGAGTCGCGTTTGCCCTGGCTCTCACCACATCTCGGACCTCCAGTTTGAGCTTCTCCTGTGACCTGCTTTGGAGCCACAGGGACAGTTTCGTGCAATTTAGGACAGCCTGGCCCCCAACGTATGATCCCCAGCCAGTTTCTCCGAGGAACTCCTGGAACTGGAAACCGATGTCGATGTGCCCTCTGATGAAATAAATTTTCTCGTATGCGCCCCCCCCTTCACGCGCGGAAGCCGCCTATACAAGGAGGTGTGCCGGATTCCTCGAGATTTGTCGCTGATGACTGACCCTCCCGCCGTCCATGTATTCCTTCGGCGTACATAATGTCTTGAGATTGGGACTTTTTATAGTAGTATCTTATCCACACTGCTCAGGTGATTAAGCTAAAGTCCCCGTGCGCCCTGGTCATACCCCAATCCTAGGGTCAGGGATTCGTTGCATGCCCAGGCGGTTTACGGTTTGTGTCGTGAGCTGGTGTCTTCGTTCCGCGCATCCTGGTTTAAAACTGGTTTAAAAATTCTAACACTGACCAGACTCATGATGAGCCTGGTAATCTTCCTATCCGCTACCTGGCGACACGCCTACCAATGTGGTTATAGAATCAAATTTGACTAAATTTACCCTTTCTTAAGTCTGCTATTTTAAAACCCACTCCAGGATCTGCTATTTTAAATAGAACATCCTGCATTTTATAATATCGTTTGCTTCCTTTTTTATCTTCTGTACTTACATACTAGTATTACTATTATAGTATTATTATAGTATTATCCTATTATATACTTACTGTTATGTCCTATTATATAGTAATACCCTATGTATTATCCTATTATACTATACAGTAAGCGGCAGCCTAATGCGTACATAGGTGGATATTAACAACATATTAAATGATATATTTTTATGTCATAGTTAGGCGAATTTATTTGGGCCGGCGGGGTTTGGTTTTGGTGGGGATTTTTAGCGGAAATCTAAAGAGCAACGTTGCGGCGAATCGTAGCTCAGGTCAGAGTCGGGCTCAGGTCACTATTATTGCAAAGCGATATACAGAAAATACATCAGAATACATTAGTGAATATTCGAATAAACGTACTATGAAGCGTACTATTACACGACGGTATTTAGGTGTGGTAATGTCAGTGGTCACGAAAAATGAAACTTAAAAGGACTTACCAATTAAAACTCTTATGATGAAATGAAACTTAAAAAACAAAATAAATTGTTTGATAAAAAGAGTAACATTACTTTTTAACTAGCGTATGATATTCTGCAGGGCATATTTTTGCAACTTTTTTCGTCTTTTGTTAAACAGTTGCAGTTTTGTTACAGCTGATTTTGTGTTACTTAATTAATTTTACCTTTAATCTGACGAAATAATAGAGTGTTCCTTGTCTCAAAGATATTATGGGAGCAGGAATTTGGAACAGGTATACCCTGGAAAAACGAGTCTTCCTTTAAGGGCAGACCTGTTCCAAATATCCGTTTGGCAGGTATAAAAAGTTGGAAAGTAACTCAAATATTTTGTCGGTTTAGAGGTAAAATTGATGAAGTAAATTCTAATCAATTGTAAGGAAACCGCAATTGTTTAACAAGAGACGAAGAAAGCAATAGTGTACTGCTATCACCGACTTGTGATCTATGGCAACAACACAGATCCTGTATTATTATAACTGGTCATTAAAAATCTAACTGTCATTATAACTTTATAACTTAAAAATAATTTTTTTCGCATTTTAGGTCGACATTTTATGAGCTTCGTGGGTAAGTTCTTTTTAAGTGCCATGTTTCGGGACCACTAACATTACCACACCTAAATACGGCTCCATTTTGTAATAGTTCGACCACCAAAATACCATTTAATTATTTGAACTTTTTGGTCGATGTGATCCATTTTTATTTTTATGAATGTATGTAGTGCTTCTACAATACGCTACGTAATAACGTAATAATGCACTTTTCTAATCAGGCACTAGACCAGAATAAAATATAAAATGGTATTTCAAATTTTAACTCAAACAACCCTACTAACAGACCGGATGCCTTTCATACGCCTGCGCTAGCGACTAGATCGCGATTGGTTCTCACCTCATGTTTCCATCTGCTCAATAAAGAAGTTAAATTATCATTTGCCCTTCATTCGGCTATGTACGTATTAGGGTGCCGATATCTAAAATAGTATACATACCTACAAAATACAGTGATGAGCATAGTGGCGGGCGGCTGGTGATAAAGGGCACAGGGGCACGTGCCCAGATAGAAAATAGAATTTTTCAATAGAAAATATTTCTTTTGTGTTAATTTACTATAAATTACTGTTACAATAATATCAATTAATTGTATACGACAAACTATTCATATTCTAATTATTATTCCTTTTATACCACATAATGATTTTTATCACATATATATGACAGACTATCGATCGAGCACCGAACCACCGTAGTCTGAATTCGCTTCGAGCCACCGTAGTCGCATTTCGCGCGCGTGGGCGAGGGCACACAGTATCCCAGCCCTCGTTTTTAATCGGGCTTTTTTCGGTGACTGGTAAGTTTGGCGACCATTGCAGACAAAACGTCCGTCGTTAAATCGGTCGAAAATCAGCTGAACGGGTCGCACTTGTTGTTTTTGTTTGAAGTGTGTTTTTACTGTTTTTGATTGTGAAACGTTTCAAAATGAATTCGGTGGACTTTTTATTGACTAATAAAGCTATTACATACGAGATACGAACGGAAATTAAACGGTTAGGAAGGCTGACACCCGATTTGATTATTTCCAAAACAGACGTAGGCAAATCGCGAAATTATTCACGAAATTTTAATAGTAGTGTCTACGACAGATTTAAGTGGTTATGTGGGTGTCCAAGAAACAAACTGTTTTGTTTTATTTGTTTAGTGATGGGTGGCAACCAAAGTGCATGGGCTCAAGAAGGGGTTAATTAAAACATTTAAATGAGCGAGCTAAGAAACATGCTAGCTACAATGAAAAACATTTACATAACATCTTAGATTTTAGTGTGTTGAGAAAGGTAGACATAAGGCAACAGCTTGATAGTGTTTATCGTGAAAATATAAGACGTCACAATGAAAATGTGGATAAAAACAGACATACTTTAAACCAAATAATTAATTGTATTAAATTTTGTGAAACACATCCGGGACTTTAATGAAAGGGCGATTAACATTTTTGTGAACAATAAGGACAGGCGAGCTGATTTCCTCTACAAATAACGGTAAGATACCTATATCAAATTTTTTTCACATGTTGCCACCCATTATTTTAATATATTTAAGCCCTCAATATTCGTGCCTAATAATTATTTAAAAAAGCTACCAAATCCCAAAAATTTTTCTTGTGAAAGTCTATATTTTTGTATAAAAGAATTTTTCATTGAAATTCTGAAGTGTCAGTAGAACGCATTTTAAAAATTTTCGCCTGCGGCGCCATTGGTAGCTAATAAGTAATCCTACTGACACACCCTGTGCCCACCCATGTAACACACCCACGAGCTGCCACTGGATGAGCAAACGTGTGGAGCTAAGTCAATATTTTTGAAATTAATGATATATTGAAACGAAACTTTAAATATGAAAATTAGCGTTAAGAAGCTAGATTAAACTTGAACGCAGCTTAAAATATACAGTCTGCCAAAAAATGATGACGTACCAATGTTAATTTTTAAATAATTGTGATAACCTGTTAGTTCTCTGAAAATAAACTTTGGACTTTAAATAACCACACAGGAAGTAATCCAGTTGATTAAGATCGGGGGGAACGCGTATGCCATTTCCTTCGAATTGGTGAAATTGAATAAATTGAATGGATGACATTGATTGAATGGATTGGATGGATGACGAAGGCCCAATCAATATTTGAAGAAAGTCTTGATTTAGTCGATCTCTAACATAATAAAGTGATATTCTATCCTGTTGATCCTTTTCTGCTAATGGACTTCCCTTTTCCGCTATAAGGAATTATCCCCCAAAAACCGGTACACATATGTTAATAAATATCGATTTAAACTACGTATAATAAGCTTATAATAAGCCAGATTAAGGTATCTTAAATATATACGCCCGTTTCTGCTAAAACTGTTCTACAAAACCAAACATAAATCACAGTTTTAGTACCAAGGAATACCGTGGAATATACTATATAATGCTATACAAACCACGGAATACCGTGGTTGTATAGCATTTTTCTGTGCTTTAAAAATAATGGTATTTTCTGGCGATCAACAATTGAAAGTTGAAATGGGATTATTGGCCGGTTTGATGGAACTAATGTGTTCGGCTTCTATTTGGTTAAAATTCTAGCAGAGTTTAATGACATAACTTGTTTGAAAAGAAATGTACTAAAACATCCATATTGTGTAGACTTTTTTGGCGGACACTGTGTCTACTAACCGCTAACTAAAATCGTTTGTATGTATTTATTTTTCATAAAATATGGAGTAGTACTGTAACTAAATTATGTATACCTATTTTATCGTTACTACAACTCCATTGTTAAATTCCACTAAATGCATTTCGGTAAATATATGTAAGTAATTTAAATGAAAGTAAGATTCATGTTAGGGCCAAACCTTGGCGCCTCTATGTGTCAAATATAGAACCGATATACTTCCTTTCTAACAGTAGCATATTATGTTATACACATTAACAAACGTAGTACTTATATCGGAAAATATTTAGTTACGGATTATTTCTCATTGTCACTGTCAATGGTCTTTTTCATTCAATAGCAGATAATGGTTTCTTTTAGGATGCCTACCGTTTACTTAGTTGTGTTTGTCAATGATATCACACCCCTTCGATTTGAAATTTATTTCTCACGAATAAATTCAACAGGTGTCTCGCTCTCTATTGATCTTTTATTTTTTAGGGGTCTATGTTAATAAAATTACGACAGAGATGTTTACGCAAAAATTTTTGCTCAATGTCGTTGTTGTGTAGCGTGTAAACATTATGTACCCTATTTTGACTGATTTATGCATTATTAGATGTTCTCACATTCTCAAGAGGGAATCGTGAATTTTAAATATAATGAAAGTATACTCTTTTAAGTTTAAACAAGTGCAAATGTTGGAATTAATTTACTTTATCTTCTGCATATCTGTTACATACAGTGGCGGTGCGTGATCCTAAGATTGGGGGTGCACCATACATAAAAATAACGATAATCATAAGAATAATAAGAAATAAGAATATCCCTAATATGAGATAAATATTTATATGTTATATTTAATATGAGATAAATATTTATCTCATATTAAGGTTATTCTTATGAACTTTATTAATTTGAAAACTTACCTAATTTTCTTTGTAAATAAGCTCAATTCTGCGATTTTTACATGTTGTAAATTTTTCAATTACTTTGTTGTTAAAATTTTCGATATTTGTAATAAAGTCTTTTTCAATGGAGAGCATAGCCAAAGCCGACAGTCTTTCCTGGCACATGGTGTTGCGCAAAAATGTCTTTATTCGTTTTAAAGTCGAGAAACACCTTTCGGCTTTTGCTGACGAAACAGGTACTGTAATGATGATTTTCAATAATTTAGCACTTTCTTCAAAAGTTGACTCTAGATTATTGGAATTAAGAAATGTATTTAGTGATAGAGCTCCGCTTAAATTTCTAAACTCAATTCGTTGATAAATTAAGGACAACTCGGTACGTAATTTATTTATGTCCAAAAACGGGTAAGATTCGACTGTTTGTTTTAAGTAATTTTCGGGAAATTTTTTAACAAATCCGAAAAAATTTCTGGGAGAAGTAAATTGGATGCTACCAAGTGTCCAGTAAAATTAAATCTCTCCTTAGCTTGACAGATTATAATGTCACACACTTCCTTTAGTTCTCTATTTTTGTCTTCCGTAGAAGTGTCTACTTCTCTTATTTTTATTGGTTGTATTTTATTTGGTTCATCTTCAGTGCTTGTGGCGGTTTCGGTCCTATTTCGTATTGCAGAAATTTCTCTAATAAAACCATCTATAGATGTTTTTACATAAACTGGATCAGTTTCTCTTTTTTGTAACTGATTATACAGAATGTCGACATGTGGCATAATTTTGTGAAAATTACCTAACCAAAATAGAAAATCGTTATCCCTTAAAGTTCTTTTCAATCCACTGGCTTTATCAATAGTAGGTGGATGTAGTATGTGACTTTTTTTTCATCTCAATCAATTCTACACATTCCAGCAATTCTTCTTTGTTTTCAAACACAGTATTTACTATTCTAGAATTGAAATTCCATCTTGTAGGTGCTGATTGGGGTAATCGAGTTCCTACTACTTCATCAAGAACTGCGGTACATTATGCGGAATTAGAGAAAAATGAGCAAAACCCCCCCAAAGTTGCAAAGAATACTCGTACGTTCCATTAGCAGAAGCCGCATTTGCAATAATTAAATTTAATTGATGCGCATAACAATGCACATATTGGGCAGTTGGATAACTCCTTGGTTGGATGATCCACTCATAACGGCAGCTCCATCATATGTTTGAGCAATCAATTTATGTGGGTCATTTTTAACATGGTAGTCTAGTTCACTTTTTTAAACACTCCGCCAATGACTCTGCATAATGTCCTACTGGTTTTAAAAAACTACAGAATCTTTCTACAGGCTTTCCACCCACCATGTAACGATATATTAGAGCCAACTGAAAAATTGTAGAAACGTCTGTAGTTTCGTCTGCTATTATAGCAACAAAAGTGGATTTTTTAATTTCAATGGTTATTTCATCGTGACAAACTTCAAGCATGCACTGAAGTAGCTCGTTTTGTATAGTATTAGAAGTTCCTTTAAAAGCCGCCACGTTTTGTAAATGATACTTCATAGCCTCGTCTAATTCGGCACTGAAATCAATCAACCCACGAAAAATGATTGAATTGGATGATGTTTCCGATTCATCGTGTCCTCTTAGGGCCGGTTCAAATTTTCCACAAAAACGAATATAGTTAATAATAATGTTTAAAACATACCTGTTTTTTGAAACCGCTTCATTGTGTGCTGCCACTGCTCGTCGATGAGCAGAATCGAGCATTGTTGCAATATTTACAGTGCCTAGCATGGCTAAATTCAAAACATTATTCATGTGTCCAGCAGAATTTGCATGTTTTTTTATTTTCTCGTTCATGTGATTTAAATCCGTTACTCCAGTTTTGGTCCAAGGTGTTTCTCCGCCAAACAAAACACACGGAAAACAAAACACTGCGTTCAATACATCGCATCCACTTAACCACAACTGTTTTTTAAATAAGTCATTATTAAATGTTCTTACAAATTGTTTATTTTTTCCTTTCACGGCTAATTTTAAATTAATTTGTGGAGTGGGCCTACCTAGAGTTTTAATTTGCACTTTTTCCTCCAAACTCAAGCTAGCGAATGGAGTTTTTAATACGTTTTGAATAGAATTCATTATTTCAAACTACATTCTAACCTAAAACCCGAGTTTATATTTATAAAACGTGAGCGATAAAACAGCTGTGTACGAAAACAATTCACAAACTAATCGATAACTCTCGTGCGCTCTTAAACTCCGCACATCATATCTATAGGATTCGCCCACTACTTTTGCTAATTGTGGAGGGGCAAGCAGTAACAATACGCGTTCGCTTTTTCGTATTGCACCGAAGCACGATCCACGATCGTATTGTCGATTCCCGTGCCGCGATCGGAAACCAGTGGCGTTGGAGATCTCTATCTCCAACGCCACTGGTTTCCGCAGCGTTACGAATCCACTAGACGCTAGGTCTCTACCTAGCGTCTAGTGGATTCGTAACGCTGCGGCCAAATAATATTGAGATGGTATTAACGCTAGGGATGCGGAAAGGCGATAAATTAAGAATGCATCCATTAATTACTAAATAAAATTATTAATGCTAAATTGTTGGTAGTGCGCGCGCACCAGCGCACCTTATGGCCCACCGCCACTGGTTACATATGTAGGTAGTAAAAATAATGATGTAATTTTTACTTTACGGTTTTACTTTAACCGTTTGAGTTTAATTAATTAACTGTAGCGTTGTTCTCGCAACAATTTCTGAGAGTTCCCAACTGTCAGAAATACTGGACCAGTTGCGTTAGATTTTTTAACTCATTATAATTTCAGTTATTACATTACTATTTAACTGATGTGGGGTGGATGGGCATTTTAGATGGTTGGAAACTATCACAGATGGCTATTATAATTTCATGTTTTCTGAGAGTTTTCCAACTTCAACAAAAAATCAATTTAATAAAGTATATTGTTGCTACATTTGCACTCTCAGTACCTGTTCTGATAAAAAATGTTAAGTTAATAATGGCAGCAATAAAAGAAATGTGTATGAAAAATTTACTATTTATGAAAAACGTTTGGCCTTTTATGCATCCAATATTTGCAAAAATCTCCAGTCGTTCATGGAAACCGTTTGAAGATGTATATAAAACATGTCTATGATTTATGAGTAGTGTCCGAAATTTATAAAATGATTTAACCCGAAAAAAAAGCCGCCAGATATTTTGTCATACCTACCTAATAATTGAAGTAAACACGTAAGGTCTAAAATCTTCTAAGCGTTGAGATTTAAATTTGAGAAAATGGTTCTACCGTCTGCAGTTTTACTGTATCTCTTTTTTTATATACACAGTTATTTTTATACACAACTCCAGATCGCTTTGATATATTAACTTGAAATATGGAATGATTTCTTCATGAGCTTACATTTCAAAATACGATTCCTATATAGACAATGACGTAAAATTACAAATTGCGTTTCATTAGATTTAAGCTCAATTTTAACACTTACGTTATGTGGTATAAAGATCTTTCTTGTATTTGTATTCCTTTTTTTTTCTCAAATTCGTGAAAATTATCAGGAGGATAATAATAAGGATGCGCATAAATAGTCATATATCGTGGGCTACTGCAAAAACCCGTTAAGTCCATATTTAATCAAACTAGAGATATCTGAAGTCCAAAATTAGTAGAATAAGAAGAATAAATATGTCAGATATCTCGACAATTACTTTTTCGGACTTAATGGATTTTTGCAGTAACCCCACGATATATAATTTTATAAATAGTAATTTCACAACTGTGAGTTACAACTAAAATATAACTTAAACATTAGATGACAATCATATTCCATAAACACCTACCAGTAGAATATAACTCAAGCATTAAAGATGTGGGTCATACTTGCCCAATGGAGTTCCACGGTAAGAGTTGTTTTTCTCTCTGTGTGTAGTCAATTAAGAGAAAATCGACCTAAAACGAAGTCACATAATGAATATGCATTGACTCGATAAATCAATTTTAACGTTTAACTTTAATATTACCCAGGATACAATGAGGAGTGGGGATATAATTTATACGCGACAACGCTGAATATTTCTGTGCAGGCTCATAAATCAACGGGGCAAAGATTGTTGAATCCATTTTTTTAAATAATCTAACATGAGTTGGGGAACAAAACGAGGCCGCAGCATCTCTCACTATTAATGATAATTTATTCAATGTCTTGGCTGTATATGCGGAGCACTCACTTCATCACATTGCGGATAGCGGCGGCGTTTCTGAAATTTATTCGCCTTTTTAGCGGCCTTTTAATTGCTTTAAATTAATGCTACTTCTAATCTAGTTGCCCTAGCAACTGCCGAGGTTTATTATTTCATGGGTTAATTAATCTACAACCACTAATAAATATAAGCGTTTAAGATTATGGGATAAAATGTAACCTATCTATTAAGGAAATTCTACGGCGAAAAGTTCTTGCACTTGTTTGATGCTTGTCATTAAGTGGCTGTATAATGAATCACTACTTTTACATAAACGGTTATCTCGTCTCTCTTAGACATTTTAAAATAGAGGAATTATAAAAATATTACATGTATTACAATTACGTATGCCATTTCGTAACTTCAATTTGGATCATAAGCCTAACTGTAACATTCACATTAATAACTGTAGTCGATAATCGTTTATAGTATATTTTATTTTTAATTTGTTTCTTAAATATTAAAATATTCCTTAAAATAAGCTTCTCGCTTTTAGTTTTTGAGTTTAATGAACATTTAAAATTGTTTTGAATAATTGATTAATAATTCACATTCACCCCAGAAAATAAATTCAGAGTTGTCATTCTTGAAACCGCTAGCCAACTTTTTGCGGATAAAAAAAAATCCACAAATTCTTCTTCGCGGTTCTTTTTCTAAGTGCTCCGTTCTCTGCATACGATTTAGTGATGCAGTTTCATGTTTGTCAATTTAAGGATGGATTTATTTACAAGATGTGTGTAAGTAGCGACATGTTTAGGAAACTGTATATGAAAATCCTGTATGAAAGGATTAATTGAGTGTATATATTGTCCGTCTTCTAAATCTACTTCCAAAATAATTTTCAAGAAGAAAAAAATGCGTGGTAATTCATCTCATTGTAAATATGTAAATAAAAATATAACAACTGGCAGGGATATAAATATCATGTAAATTTTTTTGTAATGGAAAAGGATACGTAGTTTTCAAGACATACAAAATACGTTGATAATCGTTCATTGAGTATACTTCTATATCTATTCGCCGGCCCAAATATAGGTTTCCATAAAGCAATTACTAATTTCCACTAACTTTGATATAAAAAAATAAATGACAATGATGATCGGGGCTACCTCACATGCATGGACGATACCAAAAACTCGTTGTTTATTACAGAGTACAGTTATAAAAGAAAAACGGTTGACTTTTAAATGCGAGTAAATAGCGGCCACCAATTTAAGATATTTTACAACAAGACTAACTAAAAATGTAAGAATTCGAGATCGCCATGTAGCGGCATTGCGATGCGCAGCAGATATTTAAGGACCACCCGAGAACAAGTGAATTGCGACGTCATAACATATAGGTATTAATAAGCAATCGCACTAAAATTAATTAATCGCATACCAAATAAATGTATGCGCTCACTAAGCTCACTTGCTATAAAGGCACAAAATAAGGCCCCTCGAGAAATGTGTTTTATGGTCACATGACAAATTATAATAATGTGAATGCACGTGTATTTAATTCAATAACCAGTTTATTATTATTTTTAAAAGGCACAGTTGCTCAAAAAAAAATATCGTCGACTCACCTAAACGAAGGCATGTTCATGTGGACGGACACATAATTAACTTCGATTAATTTGCTTTCGAGATTTTTTTGTGTGTATAGTAGGTGAATCATTCAATAAGCAACGAGACAAAATCGTGGAATGATCTACATATGCAATATATGTATAATTAAATCATCGATATAGGTATAGGTATAGGTAGGTATATACATATGTACATATCAATGCATTCGACGATGACACAGGACCACAAACATTTTTTTTCATGTGCGGAATACTACACTATGCCTACTATATGTCTTTTGGGTCGCTGATTACGAATACGGGCTTACTTTTGCTTGACCAGCTAACCTAACATCAAAAAACGCTCAAAAATTCAAAAAATCGAGTTTATAAATTAAATAGCACACGGGACTTCTTAAACTTGTTAGCCCGTTCAACTGAACTCTTGCATCTCAAAATCTCCGAATCCAAATTTTAAAACTCTTAGCCTCTTAACCTAACCTCAAAAACTAAAAAAATTGTTTTCATGGTGGTGGAATTTCAGATTTTAGAGGTACTTTTTCATAACGTCGCTAGTTACTGGCGAAGCAATATATCCTATTCACCAATTTATCGCTAGAAATGACGACTGAAGATACATATCATCAACATCATTCAAGGACAAGGGGCTATGGGTTAGTGTTTGAAGGCTTCGTTTTGTATCAGTTAATGACATAAATTGAAAAGTCTATTGTTTTACAATATTTAGGTCCAGCGTGCTGTTGCGTTTTTAGACTCGTTTTTCTTAGTTTTTGGGGGTTTAGTTTTAGGGGTTTGAAGATTTGGATTCGGAGATTTTGATGTTCGAGAGTTCAGTAAAAGGGCTATCAAGTTTAAAAATTCAGGTGAAGTGTGCTGTTGAGATTTTAGACTCGTTTTTTTAGTTTTTGGGGGTTTTTGAGGTTAGGTTAAGAGGCTAGGAGTTTGAAAATTTGGATTCGGAGATTATGATATGCAAGAGTTCAGTTGAAGGGGCTATCAAGTTTAAAAATTCAGGTCCCGTGTGCTACTCTATTTTTTATGAACTCTATTTTTTGAGTTTTTGAGTGTTTTTTGAGGTTAGGTTAGGTGATCAAGCAAAAGTAAGCCTGGATTCGTAATCAGCGACCCAAAAAACTTATAGTAGGCATAGTGTAGTATTCCGAATATGAAAAAAAAAAAGATTTGTGGTCCTGTGTTACCGTCGAGTAAAAATTTTATGGTTAAACTTGCTCAGAAATTTAATTTTATATGTGGAACATTCAAATTAAAATTTTCTTGGAAAGGAATTGTTGCTACACAAACTCACACTTGAATATTTTTTATCAGGAATCATCAGGAGATAATGAAATCTGAATCAGTTTTAATTATCTGATGATGCCAACATGGTTGATGAAACGCGCGCGTTAAGTGTAAAAAAGCGTTTCGGTGTTAAGTGATAATTGTGTGAAACTGTTTCTACGCAGGAGGTTCCAATTCTCCTGCAATATGCTGCCAAAGTCAAACCCATTCAGTTTTCCACCAAGTTTTGAGAATTCCAATTTCGTAGAAATAAGTTTCGTGACCATATGCCGGATTACGAGATTTTAAGAGTCAGGGTAGTCGAGGCATATAATCTGTGAAATAGAATAAGTACTTCAATACCGAATACTATAGTTGATAAAGCCAAGGAAACAAAACTAAGAGAACAAAGCTAAGAAAATAATATAAAACTGAAGTTCAAGTTTGTAAATGTTATAATACGAGCCCAGTCACATATGTATTGGACCAAGAAAATATGTGATTTAATGTTATATTTCCGTACTGTTATTTAAACACTTATTGTATCGGAAATAAAAGCAACTAAGTTTATTTGATATTATATGGTGTTTGCATTAATCAATAATATTTGCAATTTATTTAATTAGTTAAAAATAATCAACAAATATAAAGCCATGTTATTAATTTCAGTGGTCCAATACATAGGCGACTGGGCTCGTATATATCACAAAACTGGAGAGAAGATGACTGCATAATAATTAAAAAGCACGAAAATATAAGTGAACGAATGTAAGTCTATTATATTCGGACGAAATGGCAAAGCTCTTGGTGTTGGCTTATTATATCGTATCGAAGTGATTAGTATTTACGCAGTAGTAGATTTATTCATGTAAAATTGAAAAAAAAGTAAAACTGAATTTTAACATTTTTTATTGCTCAATATGGGATGAACATTGAACAATTCGATGTGACAATTACATACTAAAATTGAGTGCCTGAAGAGATTATGTTCTTGGAGGCGTATTGGATCACCATGAAAATTCTTTGGAGGAAATTATTTTCACATAATACAAACTCCAGCAAATTCACGTGCGTGAAGACAGCAGCTAAAGATAGCAGCCAATTAGTCCGATGATACCCGAACGGTACCATGGATGTCACCACGCGAGACAAGTAGAGAGGCACATGCGCGATAAAGCCGCGTGTTAATTCGGCTTGCTCGTAGGCCATAGGAAATACAATAGCACTGAATTAAAATATTAGAGAATAACGAAGACAATTCGTTGGGTCACACGGTGTCAGATGTAACCTAAATATTAAAATTGAATATACAGAAGGAACTACAGTATCGATGATTAAAATAAAAAAAAGAGTTATGTATGCATAAGATACAATACAATTAAGTTTTATTTTAGAGCGGAATAAAACGGGCGATACAATTAAATGCGACGGACAAAAAAAATAAAAACTTATACTAAAATACCAAAGCAACGTCTATAGTGTAGTTATGCGGATCTCAATAATTTATATTCACACCCGAATCCGTGAACTCATTCAATCACTAGAACTTTTTTTGAACTGAACATTCGAGGGTCTTGCATAATTAACTACTTTATGTCAACATACTCCAGAGACACCCCCATCGGATGAGCGTCAAAATATTTCTTGCACTCCATATACGAAGGGATTGGATAATTAATGACGGGTATTAAATATTCGTCTGAGGCAAATGCATCATAATTTTTTCTCGAAAATTTATGTCAACATACTCCAGAGACATCGACATATGGTGAATATAAAAACTTTTCTTGCACTCAATATACGAGGGAGTTGGATAATTAGATATGTCGGGTAAAAAAAATTCATCTGAGGCAAACGCACCATAATTTTTTTTTTCGAAACTTCATGTCAACATACTCCAGAGACACCCCCATCGGATGAGCTTCAAAACTTTTCTTGCACTCAACATACGAGGGAGTTGGATGATTACATATGTCGGGTACAAAAATATTCGTCTGGGGCAAACGCACCATAATTTTCTTTCGAAAATTTATGTCAACATACTCCAGAGAAACCCCCATCGGATGAGCATAAAAACTTTTCTTGCACTCCACATACGAGGGAGTTGGATGATTACATATGTCGGTACAAAAATATTCGCCTGAGGCAAACGCACCATAATTTTCTTTCAAAAATTTATGTCAACATACTCCAGAGACACCCCCATCGGATGAGCGTCAAAATATTTCTTGCACTCCATATACGAAGGGATTGGATAATTAATGACGGGTATTAAATATTCGTCTGAGGCAAATGCATCATAATTTTTTCTCGAAAATTTATGTCAACATACTCCAGAGACATCCACATATGGTGAATATAAAAACTTTTCTTGCACTCAATATACGAGGGAGTTGGATAATTAGATATGTCGGGTAAAAAAATTCATCTGAGGCAAACGCACCATATTTTTTTTTTCGAAACTTCATGTCAACATACTCCAGAGACACCCCCATCGGATGAGCTTCAAAACTTTTCTTGCACTCAACATACGAGGGAGTTGGATGATTAAATATGTCGGGTACAAAAATATTCGTCTGGGGCAAACGCACCATAATTTTCTTTCAAAAATTTATGTCAACATACTCCAGAGAAACCCCCATCGGATGAGCATCAAAACTTTTCTTGCACTCCACATACGAGGGAGTTAGATAATTACATATGTCGGGTACAAAAATATTCGTCTGAGGTAAATTCACCATAATTTTCTTTCAAAAATGTATGTCAACATACTCCAGAGACACCCCCATCGGATGAGCATAAAAACTTTTCTTGCACTCAACATACGACGGTGTTGGATAATTACATATGTCGAGTACAAAAACATTCGTCTGAGGCAAACGCAAAATAATTTTCTTTCGAAAATTTATGTCAACATACTCCAGAGACACCCTCATCGGATGAGCATAAAAACTTTTCTTGCACTCCACATACGAGGGAGTTAGATGATTACATATGTCGGTACAAAAATATTCGCCTGAGGCAAACGCACCATAATTTTCTTTCGAAAATGTATGTCAACATACTCCAGAGACACCCCCATCGGATGAGCTTCAAAACTTTTCTTGCACTCCACATACGAGGGAGTTAGATAGTTACATATGTCGGGTACAGAAACATTCGTCTGCGCAAACGCACCATAATTTTCTTTCGAAAATTTATGTCAACATACTCCAGAGACACCCCCATCGGATGAGCATAAAAACTTTTCTTGCACTCCACATACGAGGGAGTTGGATGATTACATATGTCGGGTACAAAAATATTCGCCTGAGGCAAACGCACCATAATTTTCTTTCGAAAATTTATGTCAACATACTCCAGAGACACCCTCATCGGATGAGCATCAAAACTTTTCTTGCACTCCACATACGAGGGAGTTAGATGATTACATATGTCGGTACAAAAATATTCGCCTGAGGCAAACGCACCATAATTTTCTTTCGAAAATTTGTGTCAACATACTCCTGAGACACCCCCATCGGATGAGCATCAAAACATTTCTTGCACTCCACATACGAGGGAGTTAGATAATTACATATGTCGGGTACAAAAATATTCGTCTGAGGTAAATTCACCATAATTTTCTTTCAAAAATGTATGTCAACATACTCCAGAGACACCCCCATCCGATGAGCATAAAAACTTTTCTTGCACTCAACATACAAGGGTGTTGGATAATTACATATGTCGAGTACAAATACATTCGTCTGAGGCAAACGCACCATAATTTTCTTTCGAAAATTTATGTCAACATACTCCAGAGACACCCTCATCGGATGAGCATAAAAACTTTTCTTGCACTCCACATACGAGGGAGTTGGATGATTACATATGTCGGGTACAAAAACATTCGTCTGAGGCAAACGCACCATAATTTTCTTTCGAAAATTTATGTCAACATACTCCAGAGACACCCCCATCGAATGAGCATAAAAACTTTTCTTGCACTCCACATACGAGGGAGTTAGATGATTACATATGTCGGTACAAAAAAATTCGCCTGAGGCAAACGCACCATAATTTTCTTTCGAAAATTTATGTCAACATACTCCAGAGACACCCTCATCGGATGAGCATCAAAACTTTTCTTGAACTCCACATACGAGGGAGTTAAATAATTACATATGTCGGGTACAGAAACATTCGTCTGAGGCAAACGCACTATAATTTTTTTTTCGAAAATTTATGTCAACATACTCCAGAGACACCCCCATCGGATGAGCATAAAAACTTTTCTTGCACTCCACATACGAGGGAGTTTAATAGTTACATATGTCGGGTACAGAAACATTCGTCTGCGCAAACGCACCATAATTTTCTTTCGAAAATTTATGTCAACATACTCCAGAGACACCCCCATCGGATGAGCATAAAAACTTTTTCTTGCACTCCACATACGAGGGAGTTGGATGATTACATATGTCGGGTACAAAAATATTCGCCTGAGGCAAACGCACCATAATTTTCTTTCGAAAATTTATGTCAACATACTCCAGAGACACCCTCATCGGATGAGCATAAAAACTTTTCTTGCACTCCACATACGAGGGAGTTAGATGATTACATATGTCTGTACAAAAAAATTCGCCTGAGGCAAACGCACCATAATTTTCTTTCGAAAATTTATGTCAACATACTCCAGAGACACCCCCATCGGATGAGCATAAAAACTTTTCTTGCACTCCACATACGAGGGAGTTGGATGATTACATATGTCGGGTACAAAAACATTCGTCTGAGGCAAACGCACCATAATTTTCTTTCGAAAATTTATGTCAACATACTCCAGAGACACCCCCATCGGATGAACATAAAAACTTTTCTTGCACTCCACATACGAGGGAGTTGGATGATTACATATGTCGGGCACAAAAATAGTCGCCTGAGGCAAACGCAAAATAATTTTCTTTCGAAAATTTATATCAACATACTCCAGAGAAACCCCCATCGGATGAGCATCAAAACTTTTCTTGCACTCCACATACGAGGGAGTTGGATGATTACATATGTCAGGCACAAAAATAGTCGCCTGAGGCAAACGCACCATAATTTTCTTTCGAAAATTTATATCAACATACTCCAGAGACACCCCCATCGGATGAGCTTCAAAACTTTTCTTGCACTCCACATACGAGGGAGTTAGATAGTTACATATGTCGGGTACAGAAACATTCGTCTGCGCAAACGCACCATAATTTTCTTTCGAAAACTTATGTCAACATACTCCAGAGACACCCCCATCGGATGAGCATCAAAACTTTTCTTGCACTCCACATACGAGGGAGTTAGATAATTACATATGTCGGGTACAGAAACATTCGTCTGAGGCAAACGCACTCTAATTTTTTTTTCGAAAATTTATGTCAACATACTCCAGAGACACCCCCATCGGATGAGCATCAAAACTTTTCTTGCACTCCACATACGAGAGAGTTAGATAATTACATATGTCGGGTACAAAAATATTCGTCTGAGGTAAATTCACCATAATTTTCTTTCAAAAATGTATGTCAACATACTCCAGAGACACCCCCATCGGATGAGCATAAAAACTTTTCTTGCACTCAACATACGACGGTGTTGGATAATTACATATGTCGAGTACAAAAACATTCGTCTGAGGCAAACGCACCATAAGTTTCTTTCGAAAATTTATGTCAACATACTCCAGAGACACCCTCATCGGATGAGCATAAAAACTTTTCTTGCACTCCACATACGAGGGAGTTGGATGATTACATATATCGGGTACAAAAATATTCGCCTGAGGCAAACGCACCATAATTTTCTTTCGAAAATTTATGTCAACATACTCCAGAGAAACCCCCATCGGATGAGCGTAAAAACTTTTCTTGCACTCCACATACGAGGGAGTTGGATGATTACATATGTCGGGCACAAAAATATTCGTCTGGGGCAAACGCACCATAATTTTCTTTCGAAAATTTATGTCAACATACTCCAGAGAAACCCCCATCGGATGAGCATCAAAACTTTTCTTGCACTCCACATACAAGGGAGTTAGATAATTACATATGTCGGGTACAGAAACATTCGTCTGAGGCAAACGCACTATAATTTCTTTTCGAAAATTTATGTCAACATACTCCAGAGACACCCCCATCGGATGAGCATAAAAACTTTTCTTGCACTCCACATACGAGGGAGTTGGATGATTACATATGTCGGGTACAAAAATATTCGCCTGAGGCAAACGCACCATAATTTTCTTTCGAAAATTTATGTCAACATACTCCAGAGAAACCCCCATCGGATGAGCATCAAAACTTTTCTTGCACTCCACATACGAGGGAGTTAGATAATTACATATGTCGGGTACAGAAACATTCGTCTGAGGCAAACGCACTATAATTTCTTTTCGAAAATTTATGTCAACATACTCCAGAGACACCCTCATCGGATGAGCATAAAAACTTTTCTTGCACTCCACATACGAGGGAGTTGGATGATTACATATGTCGGGTACAAAAATATTCGTCTGAGGTAAATTCACCATAATTTTCTTTCGAAAATTTATGTCAACATACTCCAGAGACACCCTCATCGGATGAGCATAAAAACTTTTCTTGCACTCCACATACGAGGGAGTTAGATAATTACATATGTCGGGTACAGAAACATTCGTCTGAGGCAATCGCACTATAATTTTTTTTTCGAAAATTTATGTCAACATACTCCAGAGACACCCCCATCGGATGAGCATAAAAACTTTTCTTGCACTCCACATACGAGGGAGTTGGATGATTACATATGTCGGGTACAAAAATATTCGTCTGAGGTAAATTCACCATAATTTTCTTTCAAAAATGTATGTCAACATACTCCAGAGACACCCTCATCGGATGAGCATAAAAACTTTTCTTGCACTCCACATACGAGGGAGTTGGATGATTACATATGTCGGGTACAAAAATATTCGCCTGAGGCAAACGCACCATAATTTTCTTTCGAAAATTTATGTCAACATACTCCAGAGAAACCCCCATCGGATGAGCATAAAAACTTTTCTTGCACTCCACATACGAGGGAGTTGGATGATTACATATGTCGGGCACAAAAAAAATTCGCCTGAGGCAAACGCACCATAATTTTCTTTCGAAAATTTATGTCAACATACTCAGAGAAACCCCCATCGGATGAGCATCAAAACTTTTCTTGCACTCCACATACGAGGGAGTTAGATAATTACATATGTCGGGTACAGAAACATTCGTCTGAGGCAATCGCACTATAATTTTTTTTCGAAAATTTATGTCAACATACTCCAGAGACACTTAAAAACTCTTAAAAACATTTTTTTTTTATTTATTATATAAAAGAGAAAAACGTTAATTATGGCGATACCGGCGATCAAATCCATCTTGCGTCGTTTATTGTGCAACGCCCTTCTTGAAAAAAATTATGCAGTAAGCTTGAAGCATAAACTTTTTTTAAACAAAAAAAATTAAAAAAAAACGCGGCGTCCTTTGAGAATTTTTTTTTTAACTTTTCATCCCTTAAAAAAGTGGTTAAAAAATCCAAAAAGTTTTTTATTTTATTTTTAAACGATTCTGTGTCAAAAAAATTCACAAAATATTGCCTTCGTTTGTTTTTCACGTATATTAGCTAAAGAGATTGAAAACCTGGCTTTAAAACAAAAATTGCAATTTTCGAATTGCTACTGACGCTAGGCATGTGGGTCTAGGAGGCCCAAATTTTGGGTGAGTACTTTTCGAAGGAAGCGCCATCGTTTCCAATAGGTTTCGAGCAAATTTTTTTGACCGTCCGACATGACGTAGAATACATGGGGTATTCCACCTACATATTTCCTTGAAAACCCTATTTTATTGTATAATTTAAGAAGTGTACTCGTATGTATGTAGGTACCTAAGAATATGCACATAACCGCCACAACATTAGTAGTTTCATAGTTTCTAGATTGCAACATTGCGACAATGTAAAAATTTATTCTTATCATAGAACTATGGTGAGATTGCCTGTCGTATTTTTTTGGGACCAACTCATTTAATTATCAAACTCCCTCGTATGTCGAGTGCAAGAATATATTTAATGCTCACCAGAATGGTGTTTCTCTGGTGTATATTGACTTTAACTTTCGCAAGTTTATTATGGTGTATTTATCCAACTCCCTCGTATGTGGAGTGCATGAAAAGATTTGATGCTCATCCGAAGGGGGTGTCTCTGGAGTATGTTGACATAAATTTTCGAAAGAAAATTATGGTGCGTTTGCCTCAGACGAATGTTTCTGTACCCGACATATGTAATCATCCAACTCCCTCGTATGTGGAGTACAAGAAAAGTTTTTATGCTCATCCGATGGGGGTGTCTTTGGAGTATGTTGTCATAAATTTTCGAAAGAAAATTATGGTGCGTTTGCCTCAGGCGAATATTTTTGTACCCGACATATGTAATCATACAACTCCCTCGTATGTGGAGTGCAAGAAAAGTTTTTATGCTCATCCGATGGGGGTGTCTCTGGAGTATGTTGACATCAATTTTTGAAAGAAAATTATGGTGCGTTTGCCTCAGGCGAATATTTTTGTACCGACATATGTAATCATCCAACTCCCTCGTATGTGGAGTGCAAGAAAAGTTTTTATGCTCATCCGATGGGGGTGTCTCTGGAGTATGTTGACATAAATTTTCGAAAGAAAATTATAGTGCGTTTGCCTCAGACGAATGTTTCTGTACCCGATATATGTAACTATCTAACTCCCTCGTATGTGGAGTGCAAGAAAAGTTTTTATGCTCATCCGATGGGGGTGTCTCTGGAGTATGTTGACATAAATTTTCGAAAGAAAATTATGGTGCGTTTGCCTCAGACGAATGTTTCTGTACCCGACATATGTAATTATCTAACTCCCTCATATGTGGAGTGCAAGAAAAGTTTTGAAGCTCATCCGATGGGGGTGTCTCTGGAGTATGTTGACATAAATTTTCGAAAGAAAATTATGGTGCGTTTGCGCAGACGAATGTTTCTGTACCCGACATATGTAACTATCTAACTCCCTCGTATGTGGAGTGCAAGAAAAGTTTTGAAGCTCATCCGATGGGGGTGTCTCTGGAGTATGTTGACATAAATTTTCGAAAGAAAATTATGGTGCGTTTGCGCAGACGAATGTTTCTGTACCCGACATATGTAACTATCTAACTCCCTCGTATGTGGAGTGCAAGAAAAGTTTAGAAGCTCATCCGATGGGGGTGTCTCTGGAGTATGTTGACATAAATTTTTGAAAGAAAATTATGGTGCGTTTGCCTCAGGCGAATATTTTTGTACCGATATATGTAATCATCCAACTCCCTCGTATGTGGAGTGCAAGAAAAGTTTTTATGCTCATCCGATGGGGTGTCTCTGGAGTATGTTGACATAAATTTTCGAAAGAAAATTATGGTGCGTTTGCCTCAGACGAATGTTTCTGTACCCGACATATGTAATTATCTAACTCCCTCATATGTGGAGTGCAAGAAAAGTTTTGAAGCTCATCCGATGGGGGTGTCTCTGGAGTATGTTGACATACATTTTCGAAAGAAAATTATGGTGCGTTTGCCTCAGGCGAATATTTTTGTATCCGACATATGTAATCATCCAACTCCCTCGTATGTTGAGTGCAAGAAAAGTTTTTATGCTCCTCCGATGGGGGTGTCTCTGGAGTATGTTGACATAAATTTTCGAAAAAAAATTATAGTGCGTTTGCCGCAGACGAATGTTTCTGTACCCGACATATGTAATTATCTAACTCCCTCGTATGTGGAGTGCAAGAAAAGTTTTGATGCTCATCCGATGGGGGTTTCTCTGGAGTATGTTGACATAAATTTTCGAAAGAAAATTTTTGTGCGTTTGCCTCAGGCGAATATTTTTGTACCCGACATATGTAATCATCCAACTCCCTCGTATGTTGAGTGCAAGAAAAGTTTTTATGCTCCTCCGATGGGGGTGTCTCTGGAGTATGTTGACATAAATTTTCGAAAGAAAATTATGGTGAATTTACCTCAGACGAATATTTTTGTACCCGACATATGTAATTATCTAACTCCCTCGTATGTGGAGTGCAAGACAAGTTTTGATGCTCATCCGATGGGGGTTTCTCTAGAGTAGGTTGACTTAAATTTTCGAAAGAAAATTATAGTGCGTTTGCCTCAGGCGAATATTTTTGTACCCGACATATGTAATCATCCAACTCCCTCGTATGTGGAGTACAAGAAAAGTTTTTTATGCTCATCCGATGGGGGTGTCTTTGGAGTATGTTGTCATAAATTTTCGAAAGAAAATTATGGTGCGTTTGCCTCAGGCGAATATTTTTGTACCCGACATATGTAATCATACAACTCCCTCGTATGTGGAGTGCAAGAAAAGTTTTTATGCTCCTCCGATGGGGGTGTCTCTGGAGTATGTTGACATAAATTTTCGAAAGAAAATTATGGTGCGTTTGCCTCAGACGAATGTTTCTGTACCCGACATATGTAATTATCTAACTCCCTCATATGTGGAGTGCAAGAAAAGTTTTGAAGCTCATCCGATGGGGGTGTCTCTGGAGTATGTTGACATAAATTTTCGAAAGAAAATTATGGTGCGTTTGCGCAGACGAATGTTTCTGTACCCGACATATGTAACTATCTAACTCCCTCGTATGTGGAGTGCAAGAAAAGTTTTGAAGCTCATCCGATGGGGGTGTCTCTGGAGTATGTTGACATAAATTTTTGAAAGAAAATTATGGTGCGTTTGCCTCAGGCGAATATTTTTGTACCGACATATGTAATCATCCAACTCCCTCGTATGTGGAGTGCAAGAAAAGTTTTTATGCTCATCCGATGGGGGTGTCTCTGGAGTATGTTGACATAAATTTTCGAAAGAAAATTATGGTGCGTTTGCCTCAGACGAATGTTTCTGTACCCGACATATGTAATTATCTAACTCCCTCATATGTGGAGTGCAAGAAAAGTGTTGAAGCTCATCCGATGGGGGTGTCTCTGGAGTATGTTGACATAAATTTTCGAAAGAAAATTATGGTGCGTTTGCCTCAGGCGAATATTTTTGTATCCGACATATGTAATCATCCAACTCCCTCGTATGTTGAGTGCAAGAAAAGTTTTTATGCTCCTCCGATGGGGGTGTCTCTGGAGTATGTTGACATAAATTTTCGAAAGAAAATTATGGTGCGTTTGCCTCAGACGAATGTTTCTGTACCCGACATATGTAATTATCTAACTCCCTCGTATGTGGAGTGCAAGAAAAGTTTTGATGCTCATCCGATGGGGGTTTCTCTGGAGTATGTTGACATACATTTTCGAAAGAAAATTATGGTGCGTTTGCCTGAGACGAATGTTTTTGTACCCGACATATGTAATTATTCAACACCCTCGTATAATGAGTGCAAGAAAAGTTTTTATGCTCATCCGATAGGGGGTGTCTCTGGAGTATGTTGACATACATTTTTGAAAGAAAATTATATTGAATTTACCTCAGACGAATATTTTTGTACCCGACATATGTAATTATCTAACTCCCTCGTATGTGGAGTGCAAGACAAGTTTTGATGCTCATCCGATGGGGGTTTCTCTGGAGTATATTGACTTAAATTTTCGAAAGAAAATTATAGTGCGTTTGCCTCAGGCGAATATTTTTGTACCCGACATATGTAATCATCCAACTCCCTCGTATATGGAGTGCAAGAAAAGTTTTTATGCTCATCCGATGGGGGTGTCTCTGGAGTATGTTGACATAAATTTTCGAAAAAAAATTATAGTGCGTTTGCCTCAGACGAATGTTTCTGTACCCGACATATGTAATTATCTAACTCCCTCGTATGTGGAGTGCAAGAAAAGTTTTGATGCTCATCCGATGGGGGTTTCTCTGGAGTATGTTGACATAAATTTTCGAAAGAAAATTATGGTGCGTTTGCCCCAGACGAATATTTTTGTACCCGACATATGTAATCATCCAACTCCCTCGTATGTTGAGTGCAAGAAAAGTTTTGAAGCTCATCCGATGGGGGTGTCTCTGGAGTATGTTGACATGAAGTTTCGAAAAAAAAAATTATGGTGCGTTTGCCTCAGATGAATTTTTTTTACCCGACATATCTAATTATCCAACTCCCTCGTATATTGAGTGCAAGAAAAGTTTTTATATTCACCATATGTGGATGTCTCTGGAGTATGTTGACATAAATTTTCGAGAAAAAATTATGATGCATTTGCCTCAGACGAATATTTAATACCCGTCATTAATTATCCAATCCCTTCGTATATGGAGTGCAAGAAATATTTTGACGCTCATCCGATGGGGGTGTCTCTGGAGTATGTTGACATAAATTTTTGAAAGAAAATTATGGTGCGTTTGCCTCAGGCGAATATTTTTGTACCGACATATGTAATCATCCAACTCCCTCGTATGTGGAGTGCAAGAAAAGTTTTTATGCTCATCCGATGGGGGTGTCTCTGGAGTATGTTGACATAAATTTTTGAAAGAAAATTATAGTGCGTTTGCCTCAGACGAATGTTTCTGTACCCGACATATGTAATTATCTAACTCCCTCGTATGTGGAGTGCAAGAAAAGTTTTGATGCTCATCCGATGGGGGTTTCTCTGGAGTATGTTGACATAAATTTTCGAAAGAAAATTATGGTGCGTTTGCCCCAGACGAATATTTTTGTACCCGACATATGTAATCATCCAACTCCCTCGTATGTTGAGTGCAAGAAAAGTTTTGAAGCTCATCCGATGGGGGTGTCTCTGGAGTATGTTGACATGAAGTTTCGAAAAAAAAATTATGGTGCGTTTGCCTCAGATGAATTTTTTTTTACCCGACATATCTAATTATCCAACTCCCTCGTATATTGAGTGCAAGAAAAGTTTTTATATTCACCATATGTGGATGTCTCTGGAGTATGTTGACATAAATTTTCGAGAAAAATTATGATGCATTTGCCTCAGACGAATATTTAATACCCGTCATTAATTATCCAATCCCTTCGTATATGGAGTGCAAGAAATATTTTGACGCTCATCCGATGGGGGTGTCTCTGGAGTATGTTGACATAAAGTAGTTAATTATCCAAGACCCTCGAATGTTCAGTTCAAAAAAAGTTCTAGTGATTGAATGAGTTCACGGATTCGGGTGTGAATAGAAATTATTGAGATCCGCATAACTACACTATAGACGTTGCTTTGGTATTTTAGTATAAGTTTTTATTTTTTTTTGTCCGTCGCATTTAATTGTATCGCCCGTTTTATTCCGCTCTAAAATAAAACTTAATTGTATTGTATCTTATGCATACATCACTCTTTTTTTATTTTAATCATCGATACTGTAGTTCCTTCTGTATATTCAATTTTAATATTTAGGTTACATCTGACACCGTGTGACCCAACGAATTGTCTTCGTTATTCTCTAATATTTTAATTCAGTGCTATTGTATTTCCTATGGCCTACGAGCAAGCCGAATTAACACGCGGCTTTATCGCGCATGTGCCTCTCTACTTGTCTCGCGTGGTGACATCCATGGTACCGTTCGGGTATCATCGGACTAATTGGCTGCTATCTTTAGCTGCTGTCTTCACGCACGTAGCAAATTCTGTGTCAAAATAAGTTACGTATTATTATTATTACGAACGTTACGTGTAATGTACATAAATGATGTTAAATACACTACAAGAAATCAAGAAGGCGTTGTATAGTCTTTGGTAAAGCTAGACACTGGTATATATTAGATGCTCTGAGAAAAACTAGCATCGTCGAGCACCAGACTGCTTGATATGAGTACTTTATCAAACTGGATATGTCTACTTTATTCGGGGAATATATGCGAGTAGGTATATGCATTTTTGGTGCCAATTTACCTTGATGACATTCTGGCTGTTTCCAAAGATAAGACGAAAATTATGAAGTTCAAGGAACTTTAGTTGTACGAGGTTTGTAAATTAAGCAATGAGACTGGCAACGTAGCGCCTGATCTAGCAACAGTGCGGAGACGGAACTCGGAAGGACGGTATGTTGACACTTTCAGTACAAGTTCGAACTTGTTAGAGTGATTTGTTTGTTCTTTGTGACTGTTTTCGTAAACTGTTTTGTCTAGTGCGTTTTAAAAATGAGTGACATTAACTTTGAGCAACGATATGCTATCAGGTTTTGCTTCAGATTTGGTTACAGCGCAACAGATATTTTTGCAAAACTTCACACGCCTAAGGAGACAGTGTTTTATCAAGAGCCCAGGGTTTTCGGTGGTTTAAGGCATTTTCAGAAGGAAGAGAGTCGATTGAAGATGAACCATGCAGCGGAAGGACTTCATCTTTAAGAACCGACGAAAATGTAGATAGAATACGGGATGTTGTCCTTTCAGGTCGTCAGTTGATGACAAGAATGATTAGAAAAGTGTTAAATTTGAATCCAAACATCAAGAACAACTGGATGTTGCATCACGACAGTGCGCCTTGTCACATAGCCATTTCAGTAAACGAGTTTTTAGCCAGTAAAACATTTTTGTGGCTCCTCAGCCTCCTTATTCGCCTGACTTGAGTCATTGTGACTTTTTCTTCCCGAGATTGAAAAATCACCTCAAGGAACGTCATTTTGGGATCATAGAAAACATTCAAATGGCTGTAACAGACCAACTGAAGCCTATTCCAGTATATGAGTTCTAGCACTGCTATGAGGAATGGAAGAACCGTCTCCATTGGCGTGTGGCTTCCCAAGGAAGTTATTTTGAAGGAGACAATACTGATTTGTAATTCTATTCGAATATTAAAAATCAGTCTCATTACTTAATTTACACACCTCGTATATTTTTAAGTTGAAGAACCTCGTGAATACAACATCTGAAAATTATGTCGTGATGTCATCATAAAGACACGATTTTTTTACACGAGTCTTGAAAAATGAACTATAATTCTCCGAAAAAATATGTATAACCTAATACGAGTATAACATATTTTAAAAAAGGTACTCCAAAACTTTTTAGATGGTAAATACTGAATGAGCAAGAGTTTGCCAAGAGTGTCCAAATTTCGAGGGGAGGTGTTAGAAAAATGTCAGTGATATGATGATAAATTACAATGGGATTAACAAGTTACTATGTATTCATATTATTGTTTGTCTAGTCCACTACTGTCAGTCACTAAGAGGTCAATAAAGGAAGTAATTGTGTATATCCGATTTCATTCTTTATATTCACTTTCAAATATACTCTATCCACGTTCATCACAAGACAACTGACTAACCTTGTTCTTAAATTTCACTATGATGCCCCGAAAAGGGGCAAATGACTACGAAATAACAATCTGCAGTTTTTTCCTTCTATTTACTATCTATGTCTGATATTATAATCTCTTATAAACCGCTTGTCAAAATTAGCATAACACTTTTTAGATGAGTGCCATTTGCGTTCTATTCGGACTAGGGATTTGAAAAGAGTGATTTGAAAATTTCGGTAGCCTATAGGATTGGTTTTAATGCCCCAAAGTCGTTGCGCTGTGGCTTAAGGGATTCACTGTCCACGGAATTTTGGCGGCAATTCAGAGACTTACAGGATGGGCTCAGAAAGATGCTGGCGGGTAAAAAACTAAACTGAAGGTCCAAACACTGTATCATATGCGTGCAACAGAATGTGTTACAGAATGTGTGGAGATTTTTTTGGATCGTGTTCTGTTGAGCTTAGGAGATGATTGCTTAAATTCAGAAAATGTAACAGTTTCCTTCATATACAGTTTTTCTACAGTTTTTCCTTCATTTATTTTTCCATCATTCATCAGCGAATTCAGCCATCATTCTTTCAGAAATATGTAGCGCTACCATTTAAAAAAATACTCGTGGATGCAGTCGGATCGTGGCCATCTTTGTCTATTAACACATCAGTATGTGAAAAACAAAAAAAAGTGTTCGAGGATTTCATATGGAATCAAGTAGTTCGTGAGTTGAATACTTTATTCCACACTTTACTTACACGCTGTACTCACATTATAGAAGACAAGTCAAAATAAATAGCTTTCATGATACGATTTACGTCGTATAGCTTATACTAAAATGTTAAGGCATTAAGCACTTATTTAAATAGAACTAATCATTTATCAGACAATATGGTATGGAATGGTTTCTCTTTTAAATAGGCCTTTATCAATACTATACAAAACATAAGTAATACAAAATACAATTTTCTTAAGTAAATCAACACAAAATAAGTTAATTATACTCGTAGATTAACTTTTAACGTCTCTTGACGATTTGCCTGTAAACCCCAGAACTTACCGAGCTATATTCAAGAGATATTCAACACTCGAAGAGAATATTTCAACACTCGAAATATTCAAGAGATTCATTACAGAAATCGGTTAAGGTTTGCTTTAGAACATCAGAACTGGGATGACCAGGATCAAGATCGATGTTTGTTTTCAGACGAATCAAACTTCTGTCTGTATCCAGATAGTCGTAGAGTAGGATTTTGCGAAGCTAAGGCGAAATATATAAAGAATACTCTATGATGGAATATGTGCCTTACGGTGGCAATTCTCTCACGATATGAGCAGGTATAAGTACGGATTTTCATACCGAACTTGTTATTTTCCATGCATGTCTGGAAAACTGGAACCAGTACTACAACTAGTTGTTTTGCCAGTTGCTCATAACATTCGACCCAAGTTTTTTTACGTGGATGATAAAGCGAGGCCTCACAGAGCTCGAATAGTTAATGATTTTATTCACAGAGAACATTAATCGAACGGATTGGCTGATCTCCGGATCTAAATTCCGTTGAACATATTTGGGACGGGCTACAGAGACCAATTTTAAGTCGCCGTCGTAATCATCCAAAAAATTTAAATCAGTCAGAAAATATAGTTATTGAAGAATGGGCACGAATATCAGTTAAAATTGTAAACAATACAATACAAAGTATGTATGTTCGGTATGCATCAACGGTGTGAAGATACTGTGAGATCAAGAGTATGCCCTTCACATTATTAGTTTTTTAGCTGACTTCTGTAATGATCTCTTACTGCTGTTATATTTATATTTTTTTATAGTTTATATTAAAAAATCATACACATTTGTATCATATTCATTATTATTGATTATCTTAGGAATTAGCGGAGATAGAAACAAAAACCAAAAAACTGTTTTATCACAACACTCAAGACTACAACAGTCATTAAAATAAAATATACAGTACGTCACTTTAAATCCGTATAGGTATAATGTCAAAGTTCCTAAAAATAACATGGGAGCATTAAACACTTTGTAGAGTATTTGTCTTATTCTAATATTTTGGGTCATCTTAAAATCAAAGTCAAAAATTGTTTATTAAAATAGTGCCTATTTCGCCAAACTATGTAAAGTTTTAAGGACGTATTTTGAAATATGACGATGTTGAGTTTCCCACTTTAATTTGGTACTTTGTCAAAATAACAGTTGTAGTATTACATTGACATTACATAAACAAAAAGGCACGAGTAAATAAACCAAATTTTGTAAAATTTATAATCACTTCAAACTTTTAAATTTACTAATTAATGTAAGTAACAAAAATATATTTTTTTCTCTGGCATTATCAACTTGCGCTGATTTGTACGCACATCAGTCGTTAATGAAAATTTTATTTTTAATGCCCAAATTAAAATTGTCGTTCTCAACATCATAGAAATAACAAAGTCAGAAATATAAATAGGATCTCTGAGTAGAATTTTCTAAATGCTTGTGAGGTCTATTTGTTAATGGCTTTTTTGGTTTACATAAAATATTTTGCAAATATTTGCAAATATTTTATTATTTTAATGTTTGACGACTAGTTCAGGAAATAGTGATTCCTTGGACGATATAGATTTACTTACTTTTTAAAAGTTAGTAGTTTGCATAAATTTACTACTATTGGTTGTTAAGAATGGGACCAACTATTTTGTTTCATCTGACAACACTGAGAAATTGTGTGAACCTCGACTTCCTCCATAATTCATCATATACGGAGAGCCTAGAGAGATAGCGATGAAATTAACTACGAGTATTTCAGCTGCAACTAGTGTTGGCAGTTAGCGTCAGAAAACTAGGCTGTAGAAACGAACATCCTCCTATGCGATTTCAATAAAAGATAAGCAGGTCGGCATCATGAATGGCATCAGTCTGGCTTTTAAAGAGACGAACAAATAGAAATTACAAATTCATATAAAGGCGGCAGACGGGACGGGTCGTTAAGGCGTGGGTGATTTACACAAATAATTGGTTCTCACGATTTTAAACATTTTGTCTGCACATAAAAGTGTAGTAGTTTTATCTGCATATAAAGGCGTGCATTGTATATCTACATTTAAAGATACTTGTACGTTTGGTTTACATTTTATTGTAAATTTATATGCACATTCTTATAAATTTATATACCTAATCGTGAAGTTATAAATACTTAGTCATAAACAGTTGCCTAAGAATTTCTCCCAATACAGTAATGTAACTTCTCTTATATAAACATACTACAGTACATCCTCGATAAATCAGAAATAATAATTAAAAGAGTTGTGTTGTCCGGACTATCGATTTTTTCGGATTATCAAAAAAAAGTTATTTGTTATATTAAACAGAACTACATACATACACATTTCTATATTAAGTTTTCTTTCTTAACCATAACAAGAACATAAAAAAAAACTTTAAATAATCTTAAATTATATAAATATTTTTTTTTTTGGTTTACTTGAAGACGCTTGGTCAGATAAATAGGACTCATCTGAACATTCTGAAGTAAAAATCGCGGTGGAAAATGCAATGTTTACTCAACATAATGCAATTAAAACAAACTGACTAAATAAACTCACTTGATATTTGATGGGTTCAGTGGAAATGCCTATCTCACAAATCACATTAATTGTCTTTTATACAACAATTATTTAATAATCGGAAAGAAACTTTAAATGCACTTAGTCGTACTGAGCGAGTTCGAAAGAAGTACATCTGAAGTAAGAAAGAAGTATTCTGTTATTTTTAGAGCTATGAAGAAAAATGTTTACAAGGGTAACATTTTTTCTAATATTTCAGAATATTATATTAGAAAAACAATTGATAAAAAATGTGTCAGATATTTCATTTATAATATTTTTTTACTGAACGCCTTGTTTTTTACTTGTCGAATTCCGCTTGTTATTTTATTGCTATATTACAATAATATAACATAAAAATAACAGAGCAAATGGGGATGGGAATTCTCATAAACTCATCACCCTGTATATATGTATTATTATCCTAGTTAAAATCCCCGACAAAGCATTAAAATGATACGATGTTCGGATAATCAAGATTTGTTTGGATTATGACTTCGAGCGTCCATTGCCTCGGATGAACGAAGGTTCGGACTAACGCATGTTTGGATTATCGAGGTTTTGCTGTATATTAATAATGTATTATGAAGTGCTATAAAATGTCTATATTAAAAGAGTGCTTTCCTAAAAATGTAAGACACTAGAATACTGACACTAACTTCAATATATTTTCTAAACATGTGATTTTATTGACCAAAGATAAGGCACAGAAACATAGATACATAATGTACAAAAACAAAATATACTAGTACTTACTTACCTAAACATGCAAATTGACTGTTTTTTAAGGAAAATTTAACCAAGTACGCCAAGTATTAATATTGATCTCTATATTTGATATTACATACATGCCCAAATAACCGTCTTTTTTTAATTTGGATGGGCCAAACTATACAGTCCTACAAACTATAAAACATAATTTTGCAAAAATTGTTGAACTGTGTCGCCAGCATAATCTAACGAACAGTTCTAATTCATTGGCGGCATGTTAACAGAACCGGAAACACATCCTTGCATTGGTTGTGTCAAATAAAACATAACGACTATTTAGTCAACGTGTCGGGCATATTATCGCCACCGACCGTAGCACAAACCGATTAAAGGGTAACCTGGTTGGTAGGTGTCTGTCTGTGCCACCCCCATTTCGGCCAGGGCGCGTGGGCGAGACACTTTATGCGACACTGTTTATTCACGGTGTCGCTTTTTACGCTCCGTTTGCACAGTCATTGAGACGGTTTGTGCGTGTATCCCGATAATTTTTAAAAAGCTAATATTAATTATAAGGGATATTCAATATAAGGGAGACAAGGGGCAATAATATTATTTTGCTAATTCACGGAGTATAATTCCATCTCTTTGTTTGTATATTTTTCTTGTTCGTAAAATAAACTTTAAAGAATTAAACTACAAAAGCAAACATCAGTAAAACCAAAACCTGTATAGCTGGAAATGTCTGAAATATGGATTTGCAGGAAATGTACATAATAGTAGATCTTATTAGTAGATTTCCAAATTATATACTTACCTAAACATTAATTTACCATTCTCCAACGGAATTCCTCTACAACTGTAGTTCTCTGCAAAAAAAATATTTTCTTTGCAGAGGGGCTTTTCTGTATTATAAATAACTTCAGTGACTAACAGTTTACGAGTAGTAAACGCATACTATAAATTACAATACAACAAAAAAGATTGTATTACAATATAATACAAAACAACAAACAGAAAAAAAATTGTATAAGTATTTCTAGTTGTCAATTACCATCTCCCCTTTACTAGAATAAATATTAATATTACCTGGTTTATTATAATAGAGTTAAAAATAACGGAAATAAAATACAGAGAATATTGACGATTGTCAACATTGCCATCAGGGCAAAACAAGACAAATGATATAAACTCAATCAGAGGAATTATATAAGTGTGATGTGAATTAAAAACGATAAAAAGTACTAATTGTAAGAGTTGAGGAGTAATGTCTGAAAAAAAATTCAGCGAAACATGAGTAGGTAGTTTAATTACTTCTTACTTACTTATTTAAAATTTGTATTGTTTAGACACGCCTGCTATAACTATAACATTTTTAATATCAATTTTAGCAATTAAACAGTGTTTAGAGCTTTTAAAGAAAATTCCACTTTCGCCACCCTCCCTGGGGGTTGGTGTTAGTGGCCATTCAAACACGAGTAGTTGTTTGGTAGGTTTTTGAGGGTAGAATAATCCAAATATCACATTATTAAGTGTTTACTTTGATTTTTTATTTTCATATCTCCATTTGAAATACAGGTCATATAGGTCATATGGCTCATAAAGGTCAAATAGGTAACAAAGGTCATCCCAACTTAATATTTTTCAAGAAACAATTATTTCATTCAGAAATCTGAGAATAATATTTATTGTTTCAATGCATGTATTTTGTATTCTCTATTGAAAGAGGGGACTTCTTTGGACTAAAGAATATTCTTTGTGTGAACGATTTTTTGTGCTTGTTTCTTTAGGTTTTACTAAACTCTGTTATATATCATGTCTTTTTGCGTCATTATTTTGATTCTGTTACCAGATCCAGGAAAATCCTCTATTGAAAACCGAATTTCTAGTAACTTTTTCGGGGCTGTGGGATAGAAATTTTTTCGGTAGAGAAACTCTATATGACACACACTATCACAGCGGAAATACCTACGTGCACAATTTTTTGAGTTCTTTGTGGCGGCGATACATTTACAATTAATTGAATTTCTGTCTGGGTCATTGCGAACTACGTTTAATGCGAAATTATAGCGTAATAAATTACAGTTCAGCAAATGAGATCGTAAAACAGATCTGTTAACACTCGGTGTGAGAACCGCTAGATGTGCCTCACGCCCGCCCGTCTAATGAGGAAATTAAACTAATTAGACGAAGTCCGCAATGCTCGCAGTAATATTGGCGGTTAATTGGGCGTAATTCATTTACTTCTTTAGTTCACTACAATTTGCCCGCAAAACTCGAACGCATTTGCATAATAAGATGACTGTCTCTAGTCGCCATTGTAGCCAGCATAAGAAATAACAATATGGTTAAGATAATACATATAATGGCGCGAGTTCGAGCAGTATTTTCGCTTGTAACGTTATAGTTCGGTGTCTATAGCGATCCTTGATTTTTAGCAGAAATATGGGCTATATGTATATCTGTAAAAATAAATTTTGCAAATAAGTCCAAATTAATTTAATGACAGAAACTTATTTTCATAGTATTATAACAAAATCTGCGATTTTTACAAACTTGTATGCTAAATTTTGTTTAGTTAATATAAAATCTAAAAATACATTAGATTCATCACGCCATTTCATTTACTTTTTTTATAATAATCATTTTATACTATTCAATTAGGAATTGAAATGTATACAAAAACAATCAGATATTTCTTGTGCGTGAATAACTTGTGCCACTTTTTCCCAAGAAGATAAGAAGAGCTCTTCCACCATTCACCGTAGTAAGCCATATCCATTCCCTTTTAAAACCACAGTGTTAACAAGGATTAGTTATTACATTTAGTGATTTCTTTTATCATCGTATTTCTGAATTATTGACTTACACAATAAAAAAAACATTTTATTGCGTAAATACGACTAAAATGTTCTGAAACGTTTCAGACTTATTCTGTGATATTAATATAACTATCCTTTATAAATAGATATTATGGGGTTACTAGTATATCTTTAACTAGTTTATCTTTTTATTTTTCAAAATCTCAGCATGGTCCCCTCCAAAAAGTATCCAACAATACGCATAAGCGCCTCTGAACAGCGCTTCTTGTCGACATACAATCAGATAAATCTTGTCCAGTCGCAATCAATCGGCATACACCACGATACAATTGTATCGTGGGCATACACCATACGTGCCGATAAGCTGTAGTCCGACCGACCGACCGACGTCAGCTGCTGTCGACCATTCGGAAACGCTTGCGGGATCGAAAAGGTCTGGACCGGTTTAGGTTAGAATGTAGACAATTTGATTGAGTTTATTATGATAATAATTATGATTTGCTAGAATGTAGAGTTTTTTGCATTTTGTAGGAGCAAAATTTTAAAATGCGTAGATTTTTGAAGTCATATTTTTCGAGCTATAAAAACAGTGTAAGCGGTGCCTTGCATTGCTTCCATGAATCGCACGCCATTTCTATGTACCTTTGGAACATTCGACGACTTCTGACGAACCTGGAGGCGGGTGTTATTTGGGCGAGCAGAGCAGTCCGCTGCTGCATAGACATTTTAGCTGTTGATTTAATTCAACTGTTGCCCATGGAACACCGTGCGGGGATGCGTCTGTTCACTCAACTCTCTCTTTAATTAACTTCTTTGGTAACTTTAACTTTAATTAGGGAGAATCCTTAAAACAGCTGTTTGAGCGCAGCGTTTAATTAAGTTTTTAGTTAGATTCGAAGGCCATAAAGGCTGTATTCAAATTTAACACTTTTAAAATACAAACAATTTTTTAAATGTTACTCTTTATTACTTCCGCATCCACGTAGTATATTTTATTAATCTAATATTACACTTAAGGATCTAACACTTAAGGATCTAACTAAATATTAAGGATCTAACCTAATGTTTTTAGCGAGCTACTGTAATTAAATGTGGAAATTTGCTGTGGAAGTAGTGATTCCTTAGATAGAGGTTTTTAAAGGTGTCTAAGATTTTTTGGCCACGTAGGGAATTACTGAAAAAAATGAGAAAATTTAGGGTTGATCTAAAACCAGTAAAACATAAAAAGTAGTTTGTCATGTCTAATTTGTTATACGTCAAAGCGTTGCTTAGCAACCATCACTTACTGAGATTTCTCAAATGACACCCTGTATAATTTTAAGGCTAGGTACTTTTGAATTGAATATTCTTCTGAAATCGTGTGCAACACGATGTGCAACACGCTATTTTCTAGTAAAGAGATGCAAATGATTGGGAATCGATTTTAAAATAAGAAAAATTAGGTGTGCATAAGAAAAACATAAGTTGGGCGTCGCGATGTCCAGAGTCAAAATGGTAAAATTCTGAATTTAAAAACCGAATGCCATTCAAATTCCATTTGAAGAAGAGAAACGATAGACTCTAGATAGATATTGTTGTGAGCGCGTAGCCAGTTCGCCGCTGCCTCGATACCAGCTGACCGAAGCAACCGATGGCCCATGCCGACCTAAACAAGGGCGCCTCGAAGCATCGCGAGAACTTCGATAATAATCTAGGGTTCATCTAAGCTGTTCTCGTAATTACCCGACAAATATAAGTAGCCTCACTAACGGCGGGAAGAACAATATATCTTCGAAATAAATTACGAGCGGTCGCGGTCTTCGTATAGTCGAATATAAATTGTACAGAAATAAATTAGTGTTAGTAATTAAGTGTTTAATCTGTATTTGTATTTAGTTATATAAATAGTGTTAGTTGAAAGTGCGAGTTTGAATTTTTTCACACCTTACGAATCGGTAGTGAACAAAACGTTACAATATGATATATAGATAGATAGATAGATAGATAGATAGATAGATGGATAGATAGATGGATAGACGGATAGACGGATAGATGGATAGACGGATAGACGGATCGACGGATCGACGGATCGACGTATGGACGGATGGACGGATGGACGGATGGACGGATGGACGGATGGACGGATGGACGGATGGACGGATGGACGGATGGACGGATGGACGGATGGACGGATGGACGGATGGACGGATGGACGGATGGACGGATGGACGGATGGACGGATGGACGGATGGACGGATGGACGGATGGAGGGATGGATAGATAGATAGATAGATAGATAGATAGATAGATAGATAGATATTGTTTACGTTTATTGAGATTTGGAAATCTTGTAAATCTGAACACGTTATGTTCATGCTCCATAAAATGCCCACTACTTTCACTGAGGTGGTAGGTGTTTTTGATAGACTTTCGATTTTAAATTATTGGTGTTTCTTTACAAGTCCTTGATGGTATTGTTGTAACAACTGTTGTGTAAAACTACGTCCCACATATTACATAAACTCTTGATAATGATTAATACATTGAAATATGAAAAAACTTTGAAAGATTTGTAATGCCTTAAGGGCTGTCAGTCAGTTTACCAAAAGAAATACATAGGTGTAATTTGCAAGTATCGTTCACTTAACACATGGTATTAGCGCCTCAAGATACGCGCGCATACATATCTTGAAATACGATTGAATTCATTTTATAATAAAATGATAAGATCGTATTGTTCTAAAATAATTAAGTAGTTGCAAAATACGATATTTTTTCTATAATATGCATACAGAAGAAACATTATGTTTTTCTTAAATTTTTTTTAAATTTACGTATGGAACAGAATTCTTTCTAGTTATATATCTATATATCTATATTGTCGCATTCATTGCTGCATTTTTTCTGTGATATCTTTAGAGGCAGTTTTAACTTAAATTTGCGCTATTATCTATTATATTAACTATTGGACTAATGTATAGTTCGTTAAATCGCATTATTGTTTTCCATTGTGCAGTTTGGCTATATTACTGTTACGGAGTCCGCCGAGTCGTGCCGCTTGCGGTTGACCGCCGGCCGAGTACCGGACGTAAACAAGTGACGCACCGAGTTCTATTCGGGACGTATCTCGAACGTCGTACGGACCAACCTGGTGTCATCTAGAGTTTTTCGGCGACACTATAAAATAGCCACACTGGGTGGCGGGGAATGGTCTCTAGTTGAATACCGGCGCGGCTTTCCGTACAATGCTCTAATATAAATTGTATAAAAATAAATTAGTGTAGTTAAATAGTGTTAGTCCGTAGTTGTATTAATTAAATAAATAATGTTAGTTTAAAAGTGCGAGTTTAATTTTTCACACCTCACGAACCCGATATAAATAAAACGTTACATTGGCGTCAGGTGTTGGGTGTGGAAAAAAGACTGAACAATAAAAACATTTAAATAAATAAATTCGCGATAAATAAATTAAGTGAAATGGCTTCGAGACAGGTGTTTTTGAAGGACCTTAAAGTGGCGGATTTAAAAAGGAACTCGAAGAACGGGAGTGCGAGACGACAGGGAAAAAGGCCGATCTACAAAATAGACTTCGAGAAGCTTTGGAAAATGAAGGTGAAAACCCCGACATATTTTTATTCGAGATTGCCGGCGATATAAATTCGGCATTGCAAAGTTCAAAAGAAAGTTTGCAACAGGAACTCCAAGAAACGTCTGGAAACTTAGAGGGATGGAGCAAGGTTGGTCGAAAATGTCACTCAAATGCAACAGAAATTTGAGGAAACGTCTGGAAACTTAAGAGGATGGAGCAAAACTTAAGAGGATGGAACAGAAACTAATAGAAAATGGTAGTAACATGCAACAGAAGCTAGAGGAGACATCTAGAAAATTAGAAAACTTAGATAAAAAACTACTCGAAAATTATACAACTTTAGAAAAGAAAATTATGGAAAATTCTAGTTGCCTCCAGAAACAAATAGGCGAATATGTGGACGGAAAATTTGAGGAAATTGAAAATAAGTTAGTTACCGTAGAAGAATTCCAGAATAAGTTTCTAGAAGTAGAGGAAAAATTGCAACGCTGAATTTAGAAAGTGGGGAACAACAACGAGTGGTCAATACCGCTCTGAAGTCACCTGGTAGCGACATCGACAGGTTGAGTAAACCCGAGTTGAGCAGTCACGTGGAAATTTCGAAAATTCGCATGAAACCACCACAGTTTGATGGTAAGAGCTCCTGGGTCAATTACCTACGGCAATTTGAGGCTGCAGCGAAGGCAAATGGTTGGTCGTTGGCAGAGAAGGCTACAGCGCTGACATTAGCACTACGTGGAGATGCCACGGATATATTACAGACGCTTTCGCTTGAAGAACAAGAGGACTACCATCAACTTGTCCGACATCTGGAAATGCGTTATGGTCAGTCTCATCTCGAGCATGTCTACCACTCGCAGTTGAAGAACCGCTATCAGAAAAGTAACGAATCGCTGCAGGAATTCGAAGCGGACATAGCGCGGTTAGTTCGTTTGGCATATTCATCTACGCCGGAGAACGTCATGGAACGACTAGCCGTGCAGGCATTTTTAGATGGTCTGCGTGATACTGAGACCCGTCAAGCTCTGACTCTCGCTCGTCCCAGCAAGTTGGTGGATGCTTTGGCGCGAGCTTTGGAATTCGAAGCTGCTAAACAGAGTTGCAGAGGTCAAGCTAAGGTCCGTAGGATGGAGGAAGGTGTTGAAGAAGGAACCTGCAATGAAGCAGAAATTAGGCGAGTCGTCGAGGGCATGTTGGAAAAGAGGCAAATTCGGTGCTGGAATTGCGGTAAGGTTGGACATGTCCGTAGTCGCTGCCCTAGAAATAAGGAAACGTCACCCTCGTCGGAAATCTAAAGAGGTTGACCGTAAGGGCAATCGTCAACCTTTAAGAAGCAAGCCCCAAAGAAAAATAGCACGAGTCGCATCTCTTCAACACCCGTCTAATAGTGTTTTTGTCGATGGACTAGTCGATGGAAAAGAGAGACTGTTGCTATTAGATACGGGCGCAACGAGAACTATCATTAGACCAGATATTGTTGGAACAGCAGCAAGAATTACTCCGACCAGCTGGCGACTACGTACTGCAACTGGAGATCCCGCTACCATTCGCGGTGAGACCAATGTCACAATTGTCATTGGAAACGTGTCGTTTGAACATCGAGCACTGGTAGCTGAAATTGAGGATGAACTTATTCTTGGAATGGACATTATGAACACCAAGGGATTTGAACTGGACTTCAAGAATAATGTTCTGAAAATAAATGGTGAGGAAATCGTACTACATCGGAAGATGGAGGAAACAATTCGAGTTGTCCTGGCAGAGGATACGGCAGTGCCACAACGAAGTGAAACGATCTTGGACGCTCATTTGGACGGTAACCCGTGTGTTGGAAATATAATGGTGTTTGAGCCAAGATCTCACGACGGCGAGGTAGCAAGAGGGAAATAGCTGGGAAAAGCTCTGTTGCTGACCGAGAAAACAGTACCGGTGAGAATAATGAAACCTAAATCATCACCCAGTGAATCTAAGGAAAGGAATCGTTTTAGGGTACTGTTCTTCGGTTTCCTCCCTCATCAAAATGAACAAATAGATTCTCTAGAAAATTCAGTTAGGAAGATTACAGACAAGTTAGCAAACCTCCTATCAACTGTTAAAAGAAGTGATCAAACGACGAAGCTAAGGAGTCTGAGTTACATAAGTACGCAGACATCTTCGATGATGGGCAGGTTAAGGCGCAAATGTAATCCGATCTACAAAATCGACACGGGCGACGCTCGGCCCTTCCGACAAACAGCAAGATTAGGTGCCTTACACGGAAGCCTATAAATTGTGCAGGATATGGAAAAAGATGGGGTCATTGAACCATCTAATCAGTCCGTGGGCTTCACCAATTGTTTGGTAAAGAAGAAAGATGGCTCTACCAGATTTTGTGTGGATTACCGTCAAAAACAATGCAAAGAAAGATATCCATTGACTAGAATCGATGACACTTTGGATACTCTATAGGAAAAGATTTTCTCACCCTCATATGTTGTAGTGGATATTACGGAACAAGTCTGATGCACAACGAGATCGAGAAAAGTTCTGTTTTCTCTGGGTACAGGACTAAGCAGTTTACCGTAATGCCGTTTGGATTATGTAACGCTCCGGCAACATTCGAGAGGCTGATGGAAACAGTGTTAAAGGACTCTTTTGGAAGACATGTCTTGTGGGGATTGGTTGAAAATAATCCCTAGAGGATCACATGAAAAATCTGGAGGTCTTTCAACGTTTGCGAACCTCTGGCCTAAAAGCTTAGCCCGAAAAAGTGTCCCTAGATCTAGAGGAAGGAAAAAAAAAAAAAAAAAAAAAAATTAAAAATTTTTAAAAAAAAAAAAACCCAAAACCCAATTTTAAAAAAAAAAAAAAAAAATAAAAAAAAAAAAATTAAAAAAAAAAAAAAAAAAAAAAAAAAAAACCCGGGAAAAAAAAAAAAAAATTTCTGGGGTGATTTTCTCTCTTAAATCCAAAAATTTTAAAAAAAAAAAAAAACCAAAAAACAAATGGAAACAAAGAAAAAAAAAAAAAAAAAGGGGGGTTTTTTGTTTATTCAACATCAAGAAAAAAGAGAAGAGGAAAGTGTTGGGGGGTGCGCGTAAGAATTGCTACAAAACACCCACCCCAAACCACAAAAATTAATTTCCCAGAAAAATTTCCCCTCTTCTTTTCCCTTCCCCAGAAAAAAAAATTAAAAAAAAAAAATCTTCTTCTTTTTTATTTATTTTTCTGAATGAGAAAAATAAATTTTCCTCCCCAAACCCCCCCCCCCTCTCTCGCCCCCTCTCCCCCCCCCTGCTTCGGTCTTTTTGTTGTTTTTTTTTTTTTATTTACTCTTTTCTGGGGGGTAAGGTTTCGTTTTTCTTTTTTTTTGTGTTTTTCTTTCTTCTCCTTTCCGAGAAGAGGAACAAATCACCTCCTTCTCCCTCCAAAAAAAATGGGGGGGGGGAGGAGAGGTTCAAACAATCCCTACTCACCCCCAGTTTCTCCGTTCCCCCGCGCGGGGGCCGCTCCCTCTTCCTCCCTCTCCCCCCTTCCTTTCCCCCCTTCCCTCTCCCCAACACAGGCCGCACAACCCCCCACCACCCCCCGGCGCCCCCTGCTTCTCCTTTCCCCCTTCCCCCACGCTTCCGCACTACAGGGGGGCGGTGGGTGGGGGGGGGGGGGTCGGCACTCTCCACTTCCGCGGAAAAAACAAAAACCCCCCACAACGCCCCCCCCAAAACCCCGCCGCCGCCCGCCCCCGGGGGGAAAACGACTCACAAAAAACCACCGACAGCGACAGCCCCGCCCCCCCCCCCTCTTCGTATAACAAACACCACCTCCTTCTGGCGTCTCTTCCCCAACACCCCTCCCCCCCCGCGGGGTCTGTTTTGGGGTCTTGCCCCGGCTGTAAGTGTTTTCTGCTTCCCAAACCCGAAGGTGCGGGGGGGGAGGCCGCCGCCTTCCCCCCCCTCCCCCCTTTTCCCTCTTCCCCGCAGAAAAAACAAGAAAGGGGAGCAGCAGGCCTCGTCTCTCTCCAACCCACCGCCCCCCCCCCCCCGCCCCCCTTGTCCTTCCTTCCTCCGCCCGCCCGGCACGCTCCGCTCGCGGGCGGGAGGGGGAACGCCGCTTCCCCCGCCCCCCGCCCCCCTCCTCTCTCCCTCTTCTCTCCGCGGGGGCCTCGGCCCCCCTTGCCGCCCGGCTCTCCCTTCCCCCCAGCGGTCGGGGTTTTTGGGGGGGGGGGGTTGAGTGGGAAAGCAGGGGGGGGGGGTCTTCCTCCCCACACCACCGCGGGGGGGGGGGGGGGGGGGTCCCCTCTCCGGGGGCGGCGCGGCTGGCGAACTTCTCCCACCCAACACACCCACCCTGGGGCGCTGGTGGGGGTGGGGGGGGTGTTCTGGTTTTTCTGCTCCGGCTTTCGGGGGGCGCTGCCGTGAGGAGGGGGGCTGGTGGGGTTGCTTGGGGGGGGGGGGGGGGGTGGGGTGGTGGTTTTCTCCTGTTCCCTTGTTTTGGTTTTGGTGGTTCTGTTGTTGTTTCTTTTCTCTCCGGTCTCCGCGCCGGAGGGGGCTGCTCCTCCTCCTTCCCTTCCTTCCCCCCGCCGGAGGCTCGCTGCTGTTCGGGGCTCGCGCTGGGGGGGGGGTCTCCACGGCGCGCCCGAACTCCCTGAGGGGGGGTGTGGGGGTGTGGGCGGTCTCGTGGGGCTCGGGGTCGGCGGCTGCCCGGCCCTTCCGGACGAGGGGGACGGTCTTCGGGGGGAGGGGTAGTTGGCCCGTCGCCCGCGCGGGCTTCCTGGTCTCCTCGTTTCCGGGGGGGCTCTCCCCCAAAAAAGCCCTCCGGGGCGCGGCGGGTTCTCTCCCGGGCGGCGGCCGCGCCCCCCGCCCTTCTCTCTCCTCTCCTTAATATATTTAAAAAAAATTATATTAATTTATTGTTGTTTTTTTTTTTTTTTTTTTTTTTATTTATTATTTTTTTTTTTTTATTTTTTTTTTTTTTTTTTCTTCTCTCCCTTTTCCTATCTAAAACATAATTTTATTTTTTTTTTAATTTGTTTCTTTTTAGATTCCAGGGGCTTCCTTTCGTTCGTGTGGTTTCGTTTTCTCTCCTCCTTCTTTTTCTCTTTTTTTCCTCTTTTTTTTTTTTTTTTAAAAAAAAATTAATAATAACTCTTCTCTCTTCCTCTGGGCCTGGGCCTTCCGCCTCCCGGGGACCCAACACGGCGTATCCTTCGCCCCACGGCCCTACTCCTCTCCCCCCCCCCCCCCCCCCCCTTCCCCCCCCCGCTCCCCCTCCCGCGGGGAACGGCACTTTCCCCTTTTCCTTTCCCTTTTCTTTTGTTTTCTTTTCCCTTTTTTTTTTTTTTTTTTTTTTATTTAATTTAATAACAAACTTAAAAATTATTTTTTATTTTATAAAAAATTATTAAAAAAACAATAATTAATAAAACTCTTTCTCCTTTTTTAAAAATTATATTAAAAAAAAAATCTTTCCTCCTTTTTATAACAAATTAATTTTAAAAAAATTATTTTGGGGTTATGCTTTCTGTTTCCCCCTCTTTTCCGTTTCTTTTTCCCTCTTTTTCTTCACACTTTCTCCCTTTTTCTCCTAATTTAGACAAAACCCAACTTTCCCTCCCCTCTTTCTCCCCCTCCTCCCCTTTTCTCCCCTTGGTTTTCCTTGTTATTTTTTAATTTATTTTTTCGGGTTGGGTGGTTCTTCCCCAGGGTTCTCTTTTTTCCACTCCCTTCTCTCTCGTGTTCTACTCTCCCTCTCTCTAGATCTACTCTTTTGTACTCTTCTCCTTCTCCTTTTTCTTTTTTTTTTTTTTTTTTTTTTTTTCTTTTTTTTTTTTTTTCTTTTTTTACTTTCCTGCTCCTCTGGGTGAGGGTCCTTCTCCCTCCCTTTTTTTTTTTTCTTTCTGGTTTGTCTTTCCCTCTCCTCCTTCCCTCTCTCCCATTCCTCTTCCCCTTCCTTTTTCTCTTTCCTCCTCCCCTTTTTTTTTTTTTTTCTTCTTTTTTTTTTTTTTTTTTTTTTTGGTTTTTTTTTCTTCCTTTTTTTTTTTTTTTTTTTTTTTTTTTTATTTTCTTCTTCCCTTTTAAACTTCTTCTTTCCTTTTTTTCTTTTTCTTTTTTTTTTTTTTTCCCAACTACTTTTTTTTTTTTTTTCTAAATTTTTCCTTTCTTATTTTTTTTTTTTTTTTTTTTTTTTTTTTTCTCTTTCTGTTCGGGGTGTGTGGTACTTTCCACTCCTCCCTGGACTTCTTGGTTCTGTGTTTCTTTTCTTCTTTCTCCCTCTCAGCTTCCCCACCAGGTCTTGTTTTTTCTTTTTTTTGGTTTATCTTTCCCCTTCTGTGTTTTTTTTTTTTTTCCTCCTTCTTTCCTCTTTCTCTGTTTTTTTTTTTCTTTTTTTTTTTTTGGTGGCTTCGTGGGGTTGTTACTTTCTTTTTTTTTTTAATTTTTTTCTCTTCTTCCCCTTCTTCCAGCCTCCCCCCGCTCGTCCCTCCCCTCTCTTTCCCTCTTTCTTCCTACTCTCTCCCTTTTCTTCTTTTCCTCCTCCTCTTCTTCCCCGTTTAATTCTCCTCCCTCCAGGGCCACTCCCTCTCCCCCTCCTCCCTTTTATCCCTCCTCTCTCTCCTCTCCCTTCTCCTCCTCCCCTCTCTCTTCTTCTCCTTCCTCCCCCCTCTTTTCCCCTTTTTTTTTTTTTTTTTTTTTTTTTTTTTTACTTCCTTCCTCTCTCCCCCCAAAAAAAAAAAAAAAAAAACACAAGCCGGCGTCGCTTCCCTTTGTCCCACCAAAGGTATTTTAATTAATTCCCTAGGTTGGCAACACTGGTGGAGAGAATTACGGAGTGGGAATCGCACAGACGCGAAACTGCCGCGTCGGCGAAAAGCTATGAAACCAGTAGATAAACAAAGACACTGTAATTACGTCACAAGAAAATTTTTCTTTGGATTTAGGAATTTCATTAACTTGTAGAAAACGTACGGCAATTAATAATTCAATGTTATTAATTATTGTGTGTCATTTTAAGGTAGGGCACTGGCATTTTAAGGTAGGGCATTGCCCCTCCATGCCCTCCTCTAGCTACGGCCCTGATGTAATATACAACATTTTTTGCTTATTTTCAATTAAATCAAACAAAAATATAAAACATGTTTATTTTCGAATATAAAGAGTTATAATATTAGAGTCCGAACACACATGATAATTACTTGAAGTTACTCATTTCTGTACTACGGCGAAGTGATTTATAATTATCTGATTATTATTTTTGGAAACTGCACAACATTATTAATTTGCACTACCTCCCGACAGCTGCACTTGTTATATGTGTTTTTTTTTGGGAGATATTGATTTTATTCGAGAAACTATCATCAATGTGCCCTTCAGTTACTGCAGAAGCACGGCAACCTTTGTGTGTTTTGAGAATTTAGTTCAGAATTCTCAAGTTTTTGAGAATTCAGAGTTTTGAGAATTTTCAGTTACTGCAGAAGCACGATAACCTTTCAGAGTATTTTGAGAAATAATATAAAATTCGACAGATCAGTATCTGATTAATTCTCAAAATACACTAAGGTTGTCACCGTTTCAGCAGTAACTCAGGGGCATATTGATCAATATCTCCAAAAAAGCCTTGTATTACTTATACTATAGTATACTACTTATACTATTGGTAATTACAGTGTACCAGCAGTAGCTTTGCCATTGACAGCAGTAGACAAAACCTGAAATTGTGCTCATGTCCTTTGTAGCTGTAGCTGTGAACGCTTCGAGAGAAGTACAGTATATTATTCTTTGTTTGTGGGCATTTCTTATATTTCTTGGGTATTGTCGTACTATCTCGTACTACGTTCGTTGTGCGCAGTTCGGGGACAAAGCAATTCTGAGTGTACTGTAATAACCTAAAGCTGGATCAGAGTTTGACCAAAACGATACAGATATACCACGAAAACAAGGTCTCGTTTAGGTATATAGCATTTGATACAGGAGGGGATATGTATATGATTTGATACAGGAGAATCGAACATTTCGTCGTAGAATCTTGAACACTTCAACACTTTTTACCACTTAACCCCTAAAAGTGCATCGCGTACAAAAGAGTGTTTTGGAATTAAATGATAAATTAAAACAGTCATCTCCTGATGATGTCAGCGAAATGGTTGGCGAAACGCGTGTCGAGTACTAAAAGTGTTTCGGTGTTAGGTGAGTAAAAAGTGTCAAACTATTCAAATGTGGCATTTGGTTCAATAAATTTAAGAAATGTTGGTATTTTGCACTGTATTTGGCTAAAGGCAGACGATTGTTAGAATATCGAACAATTTATACACGGTGGAGACTTTAACTGGAATATATTCGCTTAGCGGGGTGGTGAATGATTTTTTCAAAAAATTCCCGAGACACGTCAACCTTTAAATGTATTTACCTACATTTTGCAAGTAAATATGAAAATATAGCCCCTTCGGGGTGGCTGAAACCATCTCGACATTTTTCAAATGCAACCCTATGGCTTGTGACCCCTCATTGTAAAGCCGGTGGAAAGAGGAATCCAACGCACTGATCAAATTTTCATTTTTAGTATGTTTGTGGGGTTGCATACAATTAAAACAATTTAAAAATTAAATTTATATTCAACGTAACAATTGTTCAAAATGTGCACCATTCACTTGTTGGCAGCATCCCAGTCTGTGGTAGGTTTCGTCCCTTCATTATTCAACATTTGCGGTGTTATTTTTCCGATTTCTCTCTTATGCTTTCCCTGCAGATCTGCTATTTTGTTGGGCTTCGAATGTAAACCCTACTTTTAAGATGTCCCCACAAAAAGAAATCCAGTGGTGTAAGATCTGGAGATCTTGCTGACCATTCAATATTACCTCGCCTCCCAATCCACCTACCGGGAAAAATTCTGTCCAGATATGAGCGAACAATGGCAGCATAGTGGTGGGGCCCCATCTTGCTGAAACCTCTCGTCGGTCAAGTTAGGGTTTAAGGGGTTTGGAAATAAATGACATAGCACTGGCATTGGTTCGTGGTGGGTAAACGCATAGTATCTTGCTCCATTAAGAGTGTCATCAAAGAAAAAATGGTCCTGCTATTTCTATCTTCAATTATTCCGGCCCACACATTAGTTTTCTGTGGCCGCTGAGTATGAAGTTCCCTCATCAATGGGGGTTCTCTTCAGCCCAGTAACGACAATTTTGGCGATTTACGTGCCCATTTAATGTAAAAGTAGTCTCGTCAGAAAAAACTATCCACTCTAAAGATAACTGGGTTTTGAGTCAATACAAGTCATCAATAAATCGCAAAATTCCACTCGTCGATCTGGATCGTCTTCAAGTAGCTCTTGAACAGCTTGCATTTTATATGGGCGTTTTTTCTCATATTTAAGTATTTTTAAAACTGTTTTTGTGATTAAGATTACTTTCACGGGCCAGTTGACGGGCTGGAGGTTGATTGGATTTTCTTCTAGAGCAAGCAACAAATTCAACTTCGTGTCGTCATCAACAACAGCCTGCCTCGTTACTCGGTACTTTCCTGACATGACCCATCTCTCGATATTGTGCCCTAATTTTACTAATGGTACCTTGATTTAGTGGTGGCAAGTCAGGATGCGGTTCTCGAAACAAGCGAACAACTTCGCATTGAGTTCGCGCCCTATCACCATATCTAATCATCAAAATTTCGATTTTTAGTGATTCAGTTAAATAAGACATTTTCACCAATTTGAAATAACACTTCGTTTCAAACTCTGAATACAGCATACAAACTAAATTCTTTTTTGCGGCCGTGTAAAAACACTAGCAAAAAATAACAAATATCAGTTGTGGCAAAAAAATTTCTTGGAATTTTTTGTGGGGACATATGAAAAGTAAGGTTTACATTCCAAAACTAAACAACACACATTTTGAGTACGAAATTGTTGCGTTAAAAATAAATTAAACTATAAAATTACGTTTTAATTGTATGCAACCCTACAAACATACTAAAAATTAAAATTTGATCAGTGCGTTGGATTCCTCTTTCCACCAGCTTTACAATGAGGGGTCACAAGCCATAGGGTTGCATTTGAAAAATCATGTCGAGGGTGGTTTCAGCCACCCCTGAAGGGCTATACTTTTCATCTTACTTGCAAAATGTAGGTAAATACATTTAAAAAGTTGACGTGTCTCGGGAATTTTTTGAAAAATCATTCACCACCCGGCTAGCGAATATATTCCAGTTAAAGTCTCCACCGTGTATATGTATAATTACACAGGGAATCAGAAAAATGTTGGTATTAACTTAAACATCTGTTTTTATTATCTACTGAGCGATTTTTTGAAATATAAAATCGGTCCGTAAATAATAAAAAAAATATTTTATGCAAGAAATATTATCTACTTTTATTAGTTAATTAGTAGGAATGGTAGGCCATATACAGCTATTTAATGTAATTACAAAATTAAATGTTTCATTTATGGTTATCGACTACATACAAGTTCTTCGAAGTTATCTGATTCATCATTATTTTCACTAATGCAACTTTCTTAAAACATCAGATATATACAGGTATCACAAAATGATTTATACAATTTACAACTATTATGTTAATAAATATGCGGAATGCAACAAATGTGACGACAATTTATTGTAAAAGGAGAATTAATTAAAAATGTGTTTGGAATTAAAAATGAATTTTGTAAAAAAGGTAAAAATATATGTTGGTGTTAACATAAACATCTGTTTTTATTCTCTACAGAACGATTTTTTTAAATTCATAATCGGTCCATAAATAATGAAGAAATTACTTTTTTCATGCAACAAATATTATCTTACTTTTATTAGTTACTTAGGAGGCCATATACAAAGAAAAAAACAAAAAAAGAATTCCTACGTTTAATATTTAACATTACCTATAATTCCTCGTGCAGAGAAACATTCAAGAACAGTGGAATACTCACCATCTCTGGCATATATATATACAAGCTACTGTGCCATGTCTTTCAAAAAGATGGGAAACTTCACAAAAAATAATGAAGTGCATGCATACTTAACAAGACGAAATGAACACATTCATCTCGTCTCGTCAAAAAATCCCCAAAATATGCTGGGAGCGATCTGTTTAACCAGTTACCTGTCAATATAAAAAAAAACCACAACATATAACATACTTAAAAGTGAGTTAAATAAATATTTAAGTAAGAACGGATTTTACACATTAACTGAATTTTATGACAATAAAATAAATAATGTAAACTAAATTAACTGTGATATTAAATTCTATGTACCCTATGTTATTACTATTTCTATACTATTGTTTACTATTTTATCTATGCTATGATAATAAAACAAATGTGGACTAAATTATCTGTGATATATTTTATGTACTTGATATAATTTATATACTTATACTATTGTATACTATTTTATCTATGTTGTTCTGTATGACGTATCCTATATACAGTGTATGTATCAAAAAGGAAAAAATAAAATATTATATATTATATTATTATTATTATAAAGCTATTCAACTTAATTGCAAAATTAAATGTTTCGTTTATGGTTATCAACTACATACATATACAAACTTACTGTTAAAAAAGAAGGTATAATTAAACAATTTTTAATCTTTTTGACAATTTCTGTTAAGTTCTTTTTGTATTTATTCCAGTTCATACTGCTTCTTATACCTTTTTCTCGACATAAGACAAATTAAATAACCCATGATTAGCTTCCTCTCTTAATTCTGGTGGTGTTGGTGATTCATCAATATTTTCCCCGATGCAACTTTCTTAAAAAAACAAAAATAGAGCAATTAAAATTTTCCCACTGTCATATTTTTAGGAATTAATTTTTGTTGAAGGTAGGCAAAAATATATGAACGTAAGTTATACATTTTGTGGATATGTTTATTTAGCTTGCAATGCCCCATGAGTGATTATAATTAATAGCATGGTATTGGTACAGGAAAATCGCAGCCAATAGTTTTTTTTTATATTTCTACAGACTGCAAGTACTTTGGCTGTCTTCAGCTACTTATTTAAACTCGTTAGCGAGTATGTACTTATCATCTATTATATTGTTTTTGACTAATAATACAGTGTAAGTGAAACTAACTGGCACAAAAGTAGAACTGTTAAGAAAAATTTGTTCGAGCACTACGACCTCTAATGGACACATTCAAAATAACATTAGTTTTTCCAAAATTTCGGCTGTAAGGAGTGGGTTAGCTATTTTTTTAAGCGTACCTACAGATCAAAATCTTAGAACCAAACTTTCATAACGGAACATTTAAATTAAAGAAACCGATGAAAAAACTGCTGCCAATAGAACCACTACTTCCCATCCACTTTTCCTCATTTAATTAGATAAACCCTTAAAAACATCAGGTTATATTCTTTATGACCTATTTGATATCTATAACCGTTATGGAGTTTATGACTTGTATGACCCACGTGACCTTTATGGACAATATGGCTTGTACGATCGATATCACTTTTTTTACATATTACTTGATTATGATTCCCATGACCGTTATAACCTATATGGCGTCTATGACCTAAAATAACCTTCAGGCTTGATTTATGACCTGTATGACTCATATGACTTTTAAGGACAAAATGGCCTGTATGACCGATATGACCTTTGAGTTCTCTTACTTTAAAAAACTATAAAATTACACGTTACATGAATATACTTATTAATTCACATTTATATATGTATGTATAACAAAATAACAGCCTCCTCCCCTCCTGTGTCCAACATAAACACCATCACCAAAATGAACATCAATTCAATTCAATATTTGATATGACTTTTATTATTGTCATCATGCCCTCAACCCCCACCTTATTGAGATCAAAATGTTTACATTTCTGGAATCTGTTAGGTTTGTCTCAAATTTAAAGTGCATATGTTGTATTGTTTGCGAATTATCTATAGATAAGGAAAAAGTGTATTACCCTCATTTATCCCCCAATCTTTAACCGATGAATCTCAAAATCTAATCAGTTCCAGATGTCATCATGATAGTGTTTCTACATTTAACAGACTAAAGATAACAGACATACAGACCGAAAGACCGACAGAGAGACAAACTTTTCGCTTAAACTTAAAATCTCGACGTTTCAGAACATTCTAGGCCCATTTGGCAAATAAAAAAAATTTTTTGAAAATTTTTCATTGCGAATACTTTCTGTAGGTTTTCTAACTGTCATCCACTATGTGGATGTGGAGTTATGACTTATGTACAATATACTGAAATCTTTACTTTATACTTGTATATAGTATACAAGGAGTATAATTAATAGTTCACATGATATTTTCGTTTTTGACACATTCTTGCCAGTCTAAATTAGATGTGGTATAATTATAATGTGTAACAATTAGCTTCAAATTGCCATTTGTCATCTGTCACACGCCAAAATAAGTGTGTATAAATAATTAATATAGTTAAGGTCTTTTAACATAAAATAATGGAAATGAATTAAACATTAATGTGGGAGTCGAATAACTTCCCTTGATCGAGCAGTAATGCATTAAAATATATTAATTATTTTATAAATAGGTCGTGGGTGGTTAACCCGCCCGTTCGAGCACTTTGCTAAATTAAACGTTATATCCGTGCGAAATGAATGAAACACATGGTTTGTTATATATCGGTTCCGAATTGTTCGAGTTGTTTATGCGTATAAAAATGTGAACATTTATTTTTAAAATAATGTATTTTTGCTTTATTACTATATATAGTTTATACTTTACATACTTAGAGAAGACTTAAGAAAATAAAAAAATAGCAAAAATATGGTGAGTAGCGGTTCAACCATCAAGTAAGAAATTTATTCCTTTGATTACCCGAATTTACAAGAAGTTTTGCAAAAAGCTCAATAACCGAAAACTGTGAGACTTTGTATTCTTCATTTACAATAAATGCTTTTGTGGCTCTTAACCGGTTTTGAACCGTGGATAGTTGATTGGATTTTTCCTAAACATCACTTACAACATATTGACATTTCTAAATAGATATGATACGTTTGATACCATTGAAAACAGGAAGATTTTTAAAAAAGTTATCCGGAGTATTCTCATTCGAAAAGAAGGAGATAAACGACCTGATTTTACAGATTCAATGAAAATCCTTTTGTAATACTTTTTCGATACAAATAATATGCTTTTATGCTTTTTTTAATCCATCTACAGCACTCTAGATTTAAAAATAAGAACTGAAATTTTGACCCAATTTTCCAAAAAAAAATTATGCAATTATTTTGATGCTCTCTTACTTAGAATGTTCTGTAAATTAAAATTACACAAAAAATATATAGGGTGTTTGATTTGAAAATCCAAAGTTTCCATATATTTCTCAGATCGAGTTGGCAATGGAAAAATGTGATATATGCTAAAAGACTCCAAATATGGAAATCGAAATTGAAAACTTGAAACGCGTAACACTCAAAAGTTCAATAGTTATTGAATGTACCCTAAACTCTGTTGACACCCTGTATATCATTTTCTTTCAAGAATGACATCCACGTTTGTAATACCCTGTATATACTTCACAAGAGGAATTGAAATTAAATTACCTCATTTTTTCACTAAAATTTAAGATGTCACATCGAGACTAACGTCATTTTTAATGGATACCTACACTAACCTACACTAACTTCTACCCATGAGTGTTCGTCATATTATGTCAATTATATACCTATTTAAAAATTTAAGCTGTGTATAGATACTTTTACACGACCCGAACTTTTACCACTCTGTACTCTACATACCTTAACATTTAATGGGGAAATATAAATTGGTATAAGAGACTGAATTATGAAAACATATGATTGACTTGAAAATACTGATAGATTGAGGCTTTGTCTGTACGTTTACACATGTAATATGTTTACATATGGAACACGTTTATTTTTAATTTAAGCACATTATATATAGATCAATACCTTCTAGGTAACATTATTTCAGCAAAATGAATCAGACTGTTATCTAACCCTTTTATTTCCCCAACCTATTTGCAAATCTTTTATAGAAAGTAATATCGAAATTCTATTAACTATCGCAAGGATTATTAAAATTTTTCTCCATTCTTTAATGAAATACAGTACACTGAGAATAGCTTTGCCCGCGAATTACGCACAAAGAACGTCGTACGAGATAGAACGACTATACCCAAGAGATATATGCGATACCAACAAACAAACAATAACAGACTACCCTTCACGGCTGCAGTTTGGCCTCGAGAACTGCATAATTTCAGGTTTTGTCTACTGCGACCAGGGACTAAGCTACTTTTGGTGGACTGTATCTAGTTTTAAACTTTTTTTTTTGTTACTGATAAGCAGGAACTGTATTTATAAATATGGAATTGAAGAAAAACATCATAGAAATATTTTCTATATTTGCAAAATAAAAAAGAATCATTGTAATTAATAACATATTCATTATTTAGAGATATCCAAAAAAAAAAACGTCATCAAAGTTGACCGAGAAAAAAAAGACGTATTTCTATTCTTAATAGAATTTATAACCTTATGTACTTGTCAAGACTGTCACATCATATGACAGCCATTGTTTATTTTACAAATTGTGACAGTCACTTGTCAAAAAGTTTCGACATAACCGAAAAGCTTAGACATGACCACTATTTTCCATCTCTCTCGTTCATAACCAGAGTTGATGACGCTTTTTTTTTGGATGTCTATATAAGATCTTAAATATTTTTTGTCGTCATATACGTTTAAGGGGTTAGATGGGTTTGAAAATTTCAAAAAAATCGATTTCTTTTTTTTTTTTGTCTTATTAAATAGTACAATATGTTTAAAATATTCTCCTAAAGTTTCATAAATCGATCCGAGTAAAAACTCTAAGAGATAGACCCTTCGAAGTTCCGCCCATCAGGCCACGTCAGTGCAGCGCCTCGCAGATATTGACGATTTCAGATAAGAATGCGCCCCTCAGGCGTGTGACAGCTGATTACTCGCTTTTTCCATGTTCTTGTTTACGTTTGCCAGTTTTATGGTGCCGGAATCGATGATTCTATGTAAGTTAAAAAAATTTTTTTTGCATGTTATTTCAATTTAAAACTTTTTAAACGCGTTTATCTCAAAAGTCAATTTTTTAAGTCGGTGGACACGATTTCTCGAAAAGTTATGAAGCGATTTTGTTCAAATTTTGCACACATCTTTGAAATAACATTATCTAGTCATTGAACGAAGGCTTTTTTTATGATTATTACAACTAATTTTTTCGAGCCAATACATGGCGAAAATTTGACCAAAAAATATGTTTTTTTGTTCAGTCTGTCAAAAATTCAATTTTTTATTTTATTTTTTTTTTCCTTCGTCCAATAACGAGATTTATCCATGTACTAACGAAATATTTTTGGTTTTTTGATTTTGGATGAACCAATAATGAGTTATGCTGTCCACGGCAAGAGCATTTTTTTTTAGACGTCAAGGGAGATGAGGTACCAATGGCTGAGTTTTCGGAATTTTTAAATAAAAATTTCACAAAATACTGTTTAAATATGTATCTTTGACATGCTGAATTGTTTAAATAAAATATATGATTGTATATATTAAAAAAAAAAATAGTAAAAACCCTTTTTTTGAACCTCTGAAACCCACCTAACCCCTTAAAGATGTTTGTTAACTATTGCTGACAAAAAGTAAAATAAAACATTTTTCGTAGCGGGTGGGCAAATAAGCAAGGTAAGTAAAAACGGTTTATTAAAAGTGGCTTAAAAATTGACTGGAAATTATTTTTTAAGTTTCTAAAACGCCGCTAGAGGGCATAGCTGCCACTTGCAAATATAAATTTTGATTTTGTTATATATTCTACCTAGTTAATGTTAATCGAATATATACTATAAACTATATTCCTGAAAATTTTGAAACTCAGATTAGATTAGATTAGAGATTAGATTAGATAGTTTATTTTCCTGTGAAACTTTTACAGCATAGGAATAGTCAATATTCTAATCTCTAATATATAGATTATAGTAACATATCCAAAAATATAAACAAAAATACATTAAAATACAGACATATAAGTATAGTACAATACATAAACTACATCATACATTATACAAACTTACATAAAATATAGACACTAGACTTAACGTTAAATAAATAGATTTAAGACATACATATGTACATATATTTAGAAATCTAAAACGCATAACTTATTAAAATGTAAAAAACATAATTTCATTAATTTGTTTTATATCATTTGCAGGTTATTATATAATTTGGCTCCAGCATAAGATGGAGTTTTCTCATCGAACGCTAGAGGGCGCTATTAGAAAATGTAATAATAATTCAGAATTTTCTGAAAAAATTCATATTGAAACATCGTTTGTACTTTAGATATAAAGAGTATTGCATAATACGTGACATCCTGCAGCGTCACATATGTATGTCTTAAATCCTAAGAAAAAATCATAACAGCTAAGGTAAGTAGGCTTTGGAAAACAAAATGGTCCTCTACTATTAAATGAAGACGAAGGGATTCAGTGTCTCCCTAAATGTTCAAAATGGCCGACACCACCACCATGTTCTACTCTGTTGTTGGTAAGTAATGAATCGCATTTTGAATTCTGCTCTCATCATATCTTTCTTGGCCGTCGGTTTAGTGCTGAAGACAAGATCTTTTACTCGACCGCATAAATAAAAATCTAACACGGTTAGGTCAGGCGATCTTGGTTGCCAGGGAAATAAGCTACATCTTCCGATCCAACGGTCTAGATATACTTCCTCTAGATGTCTTCTCATAGTAATTGAAAAATGTGCCCGACAATCATCTTTGAGCACTATGTTTTCCAAGAAAACGGGCAGTGGGTCTCTAAGAAATTGTAGGACGAGATTGCCAGTTAATGCTTGGTCAAAAAGTAAGGCCCAATAATTTTGCTCTGGTAATCCACACCACGCATTAATACTCCAGCGTCCTTGATGCTGGACTTCTTGCATCCATTGAGGGTCCTCGGAAGACCAATAATGCATATTATGTAAGTTCGTCACCGTCACTCCGAATAGTCACTGCGACAGTCCAAAGAATTTGAGACAAAAATTGAGGGGTTCGCTTCGATCATTGCTAAAAGTCAATGTCAGTAGTCATATGAAACATGTTCTATTAAAATATTTCGAACGGTAATTTGTGCTATTCCCAATTCAGTGCATAATGTCATATTATTAATGTGAGGATTAAATATTATATAAGCCAAGACATTAATAATATTTTGTTCGTTGCTGCCAATACGACGTCTCCGAAGACTGAGTTAGCCGAAGACTTCCAGTGGCTTTTAATCGCTGCACTAACCACGGAAAAACTTCTGCCGTAATGATGGCAATTCGGACTAATAGCACACTGTCTTGCAGCTATCGCAGCCTTTTTGAAATAAAGCATTCAAAGTAAATCGCAATCATATCAACCGCTTCATCATTCGTAAAAGGCATTTTTTACCCACACAATGCAAACTGATGTAAAAACAAACAATTTGATGTTTCTGATTGATACTAGGATAGAGGCCAAATTTGTTTTCCAAAGCCTACTTACCTTAGCTGTTATATTTTAATTTTGTTATATCTCAGGATTTAAGACATATTATGACGCTGCGGTGTTTACCATTCCACTTATTTTTCAATACACTTTTCATCTAAAAATATAAATTATATACATATGTGTCCATTTGAAAATTTTCAGAGAATTCTGAAATATTATTACATTTTTTATAACCACCCTCTAGCATTCGATGCGTCAATAAAAATGTGTTAGTTTAGACTTATGGTAAAACATGACAGAAAAAATTAGTATCTTGTATCTTTAGATTTATACTAAAAACGAAGGAATCGGATTCACCAGTCCAGAGTTATCAAAGTTTTCGCTCCTTATGTTTAATTCTCCCCTTTCTCCCCTGTTTGAAGAGTTAAAAAAGATCTCAGGAACCAAAGTTGTCCGGGAACATCTGAACTTTCGAAAAATTATATAGTCGAATTGTTATTTAATGTTATTAAATAGGTAGAATCTAAAAAAAAATCAGAATTTATATTTGCAAGTGGCAGTTACGCTCCTCTAGCGGCCGTTTTAGAAACTTAAAAATAATTTCTAGCGATTTTTCTTAGCCACTTTTAATAAACTATTTTTTACCGGAAGTCTCCATCTCTAATAGTTTCCGAGATACTACTCACCTCGCTTTATATAGGTAAAGCCTTTTTTCAAAATGCTATAATGTTTGTAACTGTTGATATCGTCTTAACTATTATGGCACTTAATGACTGTCTTATATTTTCTAACTCATTAATTAGAAGTATACCATTAACTAATGATATACTTCTAAGTTGATGCAACTGATGCAACAGATAGTAATAATAGACACAATATATGTATATACACAAGTTTACAAAATTATTATAACATTAGAGTAACCGTCGTGGGCAGTCGTACGATAGTGTGAGTATATTTACATTTCCATATAATTATTTAAAGGTTGTGGTCTCTGTTTATAAATTCATATTAGTGTCATTGTTACATTAAGACAATGCACCCCCAGTGGGTTTGGACGCCCTTTATAAATAAAAAAATGTACACTCGTTATCCGTAGCGTAGGCGGTCTTCATTTTATAGACGAGTTCATTAAAAAGGTAAGCCGCTGATAAGACACTAATTATGTATTCTGTATGCAAATAAAATGAGATAAGTTATTACTACGATAGGTAGTCCTAATGTGTAACAAATATGGTGTATTAACTCCATATATGTTTTACCGGAAAGACGTTTATTGAGGTTTAAATTTAACGAATTATCCAGACCAATTTGCTGTAGGCTTAGTGATATTAAAAAATGTAATATTTTTTGTCTATTATTAACTTCTCAATTAGTATCGCAGATATTATATTTTCAATAGACAATTTATTATTATGCAGTTGCAAAATTACATTTTGTATCATTATTACAAAATCAAACTTTGTGTAATACATACACAACAAAACTTCATTTTATAATAGTGTTACTATCATGCAAGAAGAGGAGAAACAAATATAAAGGTATGGACTTTAACGCCAACACCATCACGCTATATTGTCAGCCTCGGAGGAATATTATTAACATTAGGGTGTCTGTGTACTTAGAAATGTTTAGAAAACCTAATAAATCTTCTACTTTTGCTTCATTTTTTAACATCTAGTCACAACTATTACAAAATCTCAGAAACGAAATGCTGGTATGAAAAAAATCATATTTCCATAATTTTATCAAATCTTCGGTGTAATCGTGCCATGCCATTGCACATGCTACGTCCCTGTAGAATCCATATCAGTAAACGGCTCTTTTTGATGACAGCGATAGTTATTGTTGCACCGTCTTCAGAGGTGTTTGACTCACCTAGTACGATTGATTGTGCCTATGATGAGTACGATTCTGTCTACTGTCATTTCGCCTCGTAATCTTACATTGGACAGGAACGTGTTGTAAAACGGCGAAAATCTATGCACGACCATTATGATTCCTGCATCAGTATGTAAATCATGGTATCTAACATACCACCGTACACGATGCGTTTTGCTGGTGTATTTCTAGTTGGAACCACTCCATATGGCTTCAACAGTTTCTGCCCTTGGTTGTTTGCTGTCTTTTCTTCTGGGGTCGTATATGGTCCTAAATACAAACATAAACTACTTATTCCAAAGTCTCCATGCATAAATATCGCTGGATCCATCGCGAAGTCAATAAACACTAAATAATTAATTATACATTAATCGCTGCCAATATCTTCAACAATCAGTTGTGATGGAACGTGAATTTAAATGTATGTATATTTAAAAGTAAATCCAATATTCAAATTGAGGGGCTTTTGGGGACTCTGCCAAAATTCAACTCCTCACCCCTGAACGTCCCCCCCCCCTCCCCAGATGGTGATGTTGGGTTGAAATTGTGGATGGGGATTAATAAATTGATGTGGGGGATAAACTGATGATACAGAATTCGACTGTACCGTCAAAAAATATCTGTGTCTCAAAATTCAACCCCCAACCCCCAGGGTGCACTCTTATACCAGGGGGTGGGGACTGAAAATTTGTAGGAGTATAAGTTTCTGAATTTTGTGTTTGTATGGTGACAATTAAAATTTTTCGTTGAGGCTATGATAGAAGTCACCAGAGCCAATCCCCAGAGCCGAAACTGGACCATGAATTTCATTAATAATAGTTTTATAAATTGTGTATTTAAGTAACAGTAACCAAGTAAACGGCTTATAACATTTGAGGTGTGTGTTGCAGATGCTCTCTTGTCGAACATCCATCACTTCCCTTGAGATTGTTAATGCTTTACTTAACATCATTTCGATCGTGTTTTCTGCATTTAATAGGTCCCGTGTAACGCAAGGCACACCCATCTTATTGGATGTAACTGCAGTTAATTAATATAAAGCAGTTGGAAATGTAATCCTTACCGCAGCGGATGTGACGTTTATCTTAACGTGTACGTAAAAACATGTTTGGAAAAATGTAAATGCTATTTTACTAGGATACAAACACAGAGAATAACAGGGATGTCTCGTTTCTCCAATGAAGCGGAGAAAAAATGTATTTCCAAACTAGTTTTCTAAGAACGTCACGAACTAACAGTTTACTGAAGTATGAAGTATACTTGTATAGTGAGCTTAGCAATTTTAGAAAATATATCTGACAACCTTGCTTTTTTTTACCTATTTTCAATTTAGAATGGAAATACAGTATGTGTTATTAGTATGCGAATATTATATCGGTAGATGTCGAAAGGTCATTTTCAAAATATAAAAATATTTTTTCACCGCGGCGAATGTCACTAAGGAGACAACCAGTGAAACGTACTTGATACTGACAAGCTTTTACGGAGCTTTTCCAGTTTGTGAGGCTACAGCTAGTTAAGAGGGTAAGTTTTGTATGAACAGTTTAGCTAATTTTATTACTCATTAAATGCTTACTATGCGTCGGGCTCTACTTATTACTATTGTTTTATCAATGTCTAATTTTGTTTACGTATATACGGGGTGTTTTCTTAGTAATTTTAGAGGTATTGAAGGATATGCTTCCTCAAGTGATTTTAAGAAGAAATGGTCATATTTTTTTGTCAAGGTTTTTCCTAACTGGCTTAATTTTAGAGGTATTAAGATACAGGCGTTAAAATTTGATTTGTTTTTTTTAGTTTATTTTTTCGAAAATTTCTGGAATAAAATTGATTAAAATATTCTTTTTAAATCGTTCTCACTTACAGACCGACAGAAGGTATATATGCTTTGGCTGCTATTTTTCCCATCACTATCGGAGGTGTGCGTGTGGATACTTACTATAATAATTTTATGAAAAACATATACTATGTACGCCACTGACCCTCTGATTTTCTATTAAAATACAATTATTTAATAATCATTTAGCGCTTAACAAAATACGTCTATTGACTAGGTAAAAAACATCATTTTAATTATAATTGCCAGCGATATTAATAATTTTAACAAAATTGTAGCAGCATATGCAATGAGTTTATTTTACCAGAAATACTTCTGTCACACTTTGTCACACTTTCACAAAATTAGTTGTCAAATAGCTAAGAACAGTACCTAATACGTATTTGTTTATTATTTATTCAGCCTTTGTATTACTTAGAGAATACATGCAACAACGCCCTTGATAATGTCGAAAAAAAAATTAGCCAAAGCGTTTAACATGCTTTCTCTCACGGTGTGTACGGTGTGTAAGTGACAGCAATTTAAAACGAAAATTTTAGATAATTCCAGAGAAAAAAAGAAAGCAAAAAAAAAATTAAACTTTAACGATCCGTATCTCAAGAAATAAGCCACTTTTATAGAAATTTTATATGACCTCTTCTTCATGAATTCACTTGAGGAAAGATCTCCTTCAACCTTTCAGATTGTTTAGGAAACACCCTGTATATCTACATATTTTCCTCATTTAGCCATGCAAGAGCTAGGCACAGACGTGACATTTGGTGGGTCCGTAGTCTCATTTTCATCATTTTTTTCAGGGTCACTTTATAAAGTGACCCTGACTTATTATAAGTATAATCAACTTATAAATTGAATATTTGATATGGCTAAGAATTAAGAAAATTAAGTTATTATTTAATACATTAGCGAGTTTCATGTTTTCTAAATAATGACAAAAAAAAACATAACTTTTGTATAAAAAAGCATACTGGTATATTTATGAGATTAGATATTGTGATCCTAATATTTTTATATTCAACTATAAAGAATATTATATTCAAATAAACAACTTTTATAAAGTAATGCGCACCTTACTTTATAAAAGTTGATCCGCCTATGGTGCTTACGTAATGTCTGTTTTCTGCAGATTAGTTCAGACAACGTGTAATTATGACGTCTATTAAAAAAAAAATGGATTTGACAGTAGGGAAACACAATCTACACTACCGTTGTACCTATTTCAAACGTATCACAATTTTTATGTAACCTATATTGCCTTTAATCTGAATATCCTTGTATGTGTAGTTTGCAATCTGACGTGAAAGAAGTTGCGAAGTACACCACTTATTTACCCATTCAAACCGGAAAAATGTTTATACGTAAAACATAAAAAGAACATAATTTATCATTTAGGGATATAATACGCATAAATGCAATGGATATAATAATTTAAGAGCGAAAGAAATGCTGATGGTGCTTTTATTGTAATTGTAGACGAACAATAGAATATTACACCGCCACACAAAAAAAAGTTGACTGAAATATACATGCGATATATTATGGTCTCCGAAATATGTTTTCCCGCTGACCACGAATTCGGTGTCAGAATTGCTCCATCACCCTTCAATCTTCAACAACATGTTGAAGAATTTTCAGAAAAATGAATGATTTTCCCTGACCTGGTACAGGGTGTTGAAAAAAGGTCGGTACCCCGGAATACCTCTGTTGCAACGCATCGCAGCGGAAAATGTCAAAGGGAAAAGTTGTTTGGTTTTAAAAGGGGAATAGTTTGCAATTTAAACCACCCCACACCTCCACCCTCTCTGCGGGGGTGGGGGTAAGTTCAGTTTTTTAAATGGAAACCCATATTTTTTATTCGCGGATGGTGTTCTCCGATAAAAAATGAACATCTTTTATTTGAAATTTTTTTTATCCAAGTTCATTCTTGCCCAATATTTGCCATAAACAGCCAAAATAAAAACTGTGCGCAAATTGACTTTCACTGAACACCGAAAAATTGCGGAAAAAAAGTTGTTGAGTTAGAATTTTCAAATGGAAACCATAATTTTTCATCGACTTATCACGGCCTTCGATTGAGAATAACCACCAGAATGTGCACCACGAGGAGGTCACGAGTTGGATTTTGCACATCATGTTGCCCTGAGAAGGGCCGTTTTTGGCATCTTCGGCAGATAATTCACTCACTATTTTCAAAGCAAATGTTCAAATTGTTCCCCGTTTACCACTTGACATTAAGCGAGCATTTGATAGAATGAAGAATTCATCAACAATCCTCCGTTGCAAATCTTTCAGATTCTCTAGCCTCGTATGATACACTTTGCTCTTAATGTAACCCCAAAGGAAAAAGTCAAGAGGAGTCAGGTCAGGTGATCGTGCAGGCCACTCAATGGTTCCTCTTCTGCCTATCCATCTGTCTGGAAATTCCTGATCGAGGTAATCTCTCACGATTCTTCCATACTGTGGGGTAGCATCGTCTTGTTGCAACCACACTTCATTCAGTCCTCTTCCTCTAATGAGCCTCAATGCTGGCACAATTTGATCTTGTAACATGGTTTGGTACTTAACAGCTGTCAAATTGCCCTCGATGAAGAACGGTCCAATCAATCTATCGTCCAAGATTCCAGCCCAAACATTTACCTTTTTAGGATACTGCGTGCACGACTCCAACATCCAGTGAGGGTTCTCATCAGACCAATAGCGATAATTGTGCCTGTTGACTTCACCATTCAACACGAATGTGGACTCGTCGGAGAAGCAAATATTGCTAATCAACCCTGGATCTTCATGAATCATCTGTATCATGACTTCACAGAATTCGATTCTGCGATCAGGGTCACCATCCATCAGTTCCTGAACGAGATGAATTTTTTATAAGGGTGGAAAGCCATTTCTTTCAAAACTTTATGGACCAGTTTCTTGTCCATTCCGACCATCTGTTCAACTTTCCTAATTGTAGAACGAGGATTTTCGACGAACGCGAGGGCACCTTCCATTTTTCTCTCTTCGGTTGAAACAGTGACTGGTCGGCTTGGAATTGGACGGGGTTTCACACCTCCTGTCTCCTGAAATAACTGAATGGTTCTCTGGACAGTGGTTTTTGAGATGGGAACTCGATCAACCCGAAAAGTCTAATTGAACAGATCTCGCACTTGGTTGTAAGATCGTTGCTGATCTCCCCAACCTCGCAAATTGCAAACTATTCCCCTTTTGAAACCAAACAACTTTTCCCTTTGACATTTTCCGCTGCGATGCGTTGCAACAGAGTTATTCCGGGGTACCGACCTTTTTTCAACACAGTGTATAGTTTCCGAAGTATTTTTGTTTTCAGAAAAGTGCTGAAGACTGGAGATAGATGGTGCAATTCTGATACAGGATCCTGTTCAGTGGACAAAAATACTTCGGAGACGATATACCGCATGCACATTTCAAACACCTTTTTTTTGTGTGGCGGTATTATACACAGAACTTCGGTCTTTATCTTTAAATGAGTACTAATAAGGGCACTTCCGTATTTCGTGTCCTAAGTTTATAACAGTCAATAATTCAGAGTTCTTTATATGAATTCTGTAACAAATGAAGTGTTATTAATTGTACCTGTTGTTATTGGGTGTACGCTATTAGGGTTGTCCGATCAAGGGAAGTCTACTTTATACATAAGTACCTTTCTTGCCTCAAAGTTTCTGCACGCGATTCTTATATAAACCTTAAATAAAGGATTATACATACATTCACCGTTTAACTGAATATAGGTGTAGACACATGCTTATAATAATTTAATAATTTAGCAATAATATAATATAATATATAATGTATAATTGCCCTAATAATGTTAATATCATCACTATTCCATACAATAATTTCACGCAAAGAAGCTTACTCTTAATAACTTAATATGACGAATTAAATATATACATAAGTAGAATTAATGTATTTCCAGCAAACCTGTTTCCTGTCATCATATGCAATTAAATTAATATCAGAGAATTACATCGATTTATTTTATTTAAACCATTTTTACAGGCGCAGTGCGTGGCATGTTATATCCTAGTAAGAACTTCCAGGCAGACACACCTAACATATGCATCTGAGGCTGTCATGAAAGCCGATGTTAAGTCGATAGTTAAATAAGGAATAGTTCACTTTTCCACCACCATTCATTTTCTGTTACTATTACTTAATCACTAAATATTTGTCTACATTGTTTTTTTAAGTACTGTCGAAACTTATAGTGATTTAAAGGTAGAAATTTGGGTTTTCCAATATGAGGTATCATGGTAGATACCTATGTAGGGTGTTTCCTAGGTACCTACATAGTCTGAAAAACTGAAAAGTAAGAGGTTAAATATGATGGATTATAAAAGAAATATTAAAAATCAGCAATAACATCTATATATGGAATTACAATTTGTGAATGTATTTTCTATTGGTTATATATGTTATTTATTGTTCCATTGGGGGCGGGTGAAAATGGGGTATA